>BLSH010318926.1:373539-385154 GCA_018402905.1 Glandirana rugosa | reverse complement strand
CTCAACTCCTGTCCTCGGGACCCACTAAAAGGCCAGGTTTTCAGGATAACTGAAATACATCACAGGTGATATCATTTGCTGTTCAGTGATTGCAGTATTCTAGTCTGCATCTCCCCAAGGCAATATTTAAAATCTGGCCTGTTGGTGGGTCCCGAGGACCGGAGTTGAGAACCACTGATATAGAGGAACCAATCTCCTGCATTAGGAGGAAAATGGGGGAGATTGGTTCCTCTAAATGCCACCCCCACCATCCCAACTATCCAGGTGTACAAGGGAGGCACACGGGCCCCGTGGAGCATGGGGCCCGGTTGCAATTGCAACCCCTGCAACCCCTGTAATTACGCCCCTGGCTAGAAGTTATAACAAAAAAAAATTGGCCAGCAGCAGAAAATTTTCATCAGGGAGAATTGTTCCAAATGTATTAGTGACACTGAGTACAGGCATGTGTTTTACTACAAGAATTAAGAGATCACAGATGACACAGCAGTGTAAAATTGGCAAGCAGCATGAAAAATTTTAAATAGCAATTTTAAGCCCAAATTTGCTCCTGACAAAGAGCACAGGTCAAAGCTTTAGTAGAAATATTTAAGAGACAACAGAGGATACATCAGTGTAAAACTGACCAGCAGCTGAACAATTTTAAATAGATATGTGCAATTTGTTTCAGTCCGAATGTAATGAATTTTTTGTTTTTGAAATAGTAACATTGAAATTAGTTGAAATTCATTTAATTTATAAGCACAACGTTAGGACCCAGCGGCCGGCTTCTTGGCCTGTTCCTTAACAACCAGCTATTCTTCACACAGAATTCGAATCGGTCATCGATCATTTTTTGACCGATCCAAATTCGAATCATTCCAAAAATTTAGAATTTGTTAGAAAAATAATAAACAAAACTAAATTAAACTAAACAAAACTAAACGAATTTCGACACGAATCAATAAAACAAAATTAGTAACATAACAAATGTATCTGAATCAAAACAAATGTTTCCGTCCTGCACATATCTAATTTTAAGTAAGAATTTTAAGCCACAATTTACTACAGACAAAAAGCACCGGTAAAAATTTGAATACAAGAATAAGTTGACAGTAGGTGACACAGCAGCATACAACTGGTCAGCTCCAGGACAATTTTAAATAGCAAAGCTAGGCCCAATTCAAAGGATAAGTTCACCTTTTTGGGCAGAATTTTACTTTTCATAATAAATAGAAGCATTTTCCAATGCCATTTCTGGCCCAGCCATCCCAATGTGCTTTTCTCTCACTTATTTTATCCACGGCAGGTTTAAAATTTTGTCAGTTTATTTGAATTTTTAACCGGTTAATGCTCGCGTACATTTGCTGCTGCAGAGTGGCGGTGTAACGCAAATCGCCATCTATAAGCGGCGATTCGAGCAGGCGGGACTAGGGGGTGAGGTGTGCCTGCGGGCTCAATGTCTGCCGGTGACCTACGATCGCTTGCCAGCCCAGGCCCCACACAGTTAGAACAGGCCTTGGGAACGGGAACACAGTCAACCCCTTGATTGCCCCCTGCAGGTTAACCCCTCCCCTGCCAGTGACATTTATACAGTAATCAGTGTTTTTTTTTTGGATCTGATCGCTGTATAAATGTCAATGGTCCAAAAAAGTGTCAAAAATGTCCGACATGTCCACTGCAATATCGCAGTCCTGATAAAAATCGCAGATCACCGCCATTACTAGTAAAAAAAAAAAAAGTAAAAATGCCATAAATTAATTCTCATGGTTTGTAAACACAGCAACTTTTGCGCAAACCAATCAATATACGTTGAATGCATTTTTTTTACCACAAATATGAGGAAGTATATATATCGGCCAAAACTGATGAATACATTTGTTTTTTTATATTTTTTTGGATATGTATTACAGCAAAAGGTAAAAAATATTGGGGTTTTTTTTTCAAAATTGTCACTCTTTTTTGGTTTATAGCGGTGATCAGAAGAGACGCAGAGGTGATCAAATACCACCAAAAGAAAGCTCTATTTGTGGGGAAAAAAGGACGCCAATTTTGTTTGGGTACCTACATTTGCACCTAGAGTAGTGGGAATGCATGTTCTTGGCTCGTTTTTCCAGTGACACGCATAGGGCAGCCTGTTGTTTTCAATGGGCTGAGCTACACATGGAAAAGTAGATCATGGGACTTTTTGGCGTGGTGCGAGTTGCATGTTTTTTTATTGCATTTGTCATCTGTTTTTTCATGTGCCAAAATGTGTGTTTCTGTGTTTGGTTAGCCAATAACAATTAATAACACTGAAAGCACAACTAGGTAATGTAAGTGTATAAATGTGGCCATACACTATACCAGTGGTTCTCAACCCCGTCCTCAAGTTCCCCCAACAGGCCATGTTTGCAGGTTTTCCTTTATCTTGCACAGGTGCTTTAAATCAATGGCTTGGTATTTTGGACAGCTATTTTATGTAAGAGAAATTTCCAAAACATGGCCTGTTTTGGGTACTTGAGGACAGGGTTGAGAACCACTGCACTATACAATCTGATTGTGCAATCTCCTTTAGATTTACTAAAACTATACTAGGAAGACACAGCATGAATCCAATCACTCTATATCCAATCAGGCAGGCCCTTGCACTACATCAGGCTATCCCATGGGCTGCATACGGCCCCAGGGAGTTTAGCATGCAGCCTGAGCCTATCCGAAGGACTGCTGGGGAAGCCAGTCAAATGCATGCATCGAGAAATACCAGGGATGCTGTGAAAACTTAGTTGATGGGTGAAGGGTGTGTGCTAATGAGGTCAGCTGGTAAACACCTTCCTGTGTCTTACTGGTTTCTCTGTCTCTGTATACCAGGGAGTCACTGAAGCTTTCTAGGAAATATAGCAAGGGCTAAGGTAAGGCCTTCTTCTCAAAATCAAAGAAAGCTTGTATTTTTCTGCAATCGAGGTACATTAATGGTATATTGATATATAGGGGAGGTGGATTTTAGGGGAAAAAAGGTGAACTTAACCTTTAACCACTTCCCGCCCGGCCTATTGACAAATGACGGCCGGGTGGGGGGGTCCGTTATCCTGACTGGACGTCATATGACGTCTTCAGGATAACCTGCAATTGTGCGCCCCAGGGGGCGCGCATCACGGCGATCGGTGATGCCGTGGGTCAGTCTGAAGCCATCAGAAGCCTTTTACCATGTGATCAACCGTGACTGATCACAGTGTAAATAGGAAGAGCCATTTATTGGCTTTTCCTCTGCTCAGGTCTTCAGACGGGAGAGCTGATGGGGGGGGGGCCGCGCTGAACGTTTATCAGCGCAGCCCCCCTCAGGATCACCCCACTGGACCACCAGGGAGCCGACCAGGACCACCAGGGAGCCCCCACTAGACCACCAATTAAGGGCAATACAGTGCACTGTAGGGATGGCACTGTGCCCATATATGATGCCTGCCAGTGCCATCCCTAACAGTGCTATATACACCAGTGCCATGTACCAGTGCCTACCAGTACCCACCAGTGCCACCTATCAGTGCCCACCTGCGCCACCTATCAGTGCCCACCTGTGACACCTATCAGTGCCCAGCAGTGACACCTATCAGTGCCGCCTATGAGTGCCCATCAGTGCCACATTTCAGTGCCTGTTAGTGTTGCTTATCAGTGCCGCCTATCAGTGCCCATCAGTGCTGCATATATGTGCCCCATCATCAGTGCAACTTTATCATTGCCACCTCATCAGTGCTAGTCTGTACTGCCTCATCAGTGCCTGTCAGTGTAGCCTCATCAGTGCTCATCAGTGTAGCCACATCAGTGCCCATCAGTGATGGAGAAAATGTACTTATACAAAGTTTTGTGACAGAAACAAAGAAAATGTATTTATTTTTTTCAAAATCTTTGCTCTTTTTTTTTGTAGCACAAAAAAAAAAACACAGGGGTGATGAAATACCACCAAAAGAAAGCTCTATCTGTGGGAACAAAATGATAAAAATGTTGTTTGGGTGCACCGTTGCACGGCCGCGCAATTCTCATTCAAAGCACTGAAAGGTGAAAATTGGTCTGGGCAGGAAGTGTTCTAAGCGCCTGGTATTGAAGTGGTTAAGGGGGAAAGGCTCCAATGCACTAAAAACATATTCTCCTATATGTAGTAATAAATTCCAAAGATAAAAAAATTCAAAATTTAAATTTCTTATGCAAAGCGCATGCTTTCTCAAAGCACTTAGAGTCATAATCTATAGATTCAAGTGCCTTGAGCATTCACTTTGCACAAGAAGCGTTCATCAGCTGGATGTTTTAATTTTTTTAGTCTTTATGAAATATTACAAAGTAAAAAATGAGTGCCTTGGACCTTGTTTACTTTTATTGCTGTAGTCCTTATCAACCAGTTGTTGGGGACTTATATTGGTCCCTGAAAGGGCTTTTGGGAGCACAGATCTGTGCAAAGAAGCAGGGCACAAAATACAATCTACCACAGCACTGCAATTTAAAGAACCCAAGCATAGTTTGCTAAAGTAGATGCAGGGCTGGTGCAAGGATTTTTGACACCCTAGGCGAAACCTCATTTTGCCGCCCCCCCCCCATTGGCCCCATCCCCTTTTCCCTGCCCAGCCTGATCAGCGCCAATCAAATCACCAGTGCCCATCAATACAGCCTCACCTGTGCCCATGAAATACAGCTTCACCAGCACCAATCAATACAGCCTCACCTGTGCCCATGAAATACAGCTTCACCAGCGCCAATAAATATAGCCTCACCTGTGCCCATCAAATACAGCTTCACCAGCGCCAATCAATACAGCCTCACCTGTGCCCATCAAATACAGCTTCACCAGCACCAATCAATACAGCCTCACCTGTGCCCATGAAATACAGCTTCACCAGCGCCAATCAATACAGCCTCACCTGTGCCCATCAAATACAGCTTCACCAACGCCAATCAATACAGCCTCACCTGTGCCCATCAAATACAGCTTCACTAGCGCCAATCAATACAGCCTCACCTGTGCCCATCAAATACAGCTTCACCTGTGCCCATCAAATACAGCTTCACCTGTGCCCATCAAATACAGTCTCATTGGGGGTGGGGGCAGAGGGGGGGTATTTGGCAGATCAGTCACTATTTCTATACACATTAGGAAATGTCATGTGATAATACAATCTCATTATCTCAGTCAGACAGTGTCAGGTTTTACATGAATCAATGCAGAGCAGCCAGCGACAGATCAACAGTGGCCAGGCGCCCTATGCAGCAGTGCGCCCTAGGCAGCCGCCTACTCCGCCTAGTGGTAGAGCCGGCCCTGAGTAGATGTAAACCCAGCCACCAAAAATTCATATAAGCTTTAACAGTTGGTGATACTGATACAAAGGTCATTTTTTGGGCACTTTGTGTTATGGGCTTTCTGTAAATTTTCATGTCACTTGTCTCCCCAAAGGAAAAAATAAGCTTCTATGTCAATGCACATTGCTCAGGTATTGTCATGTACCTTGTACAAAAATATGACACTATGAGGAAAGCCTCTCTTACACCTCTGACTCAAGGCCCCTGATAGAGCAGACAGGTAGGAGTGCAGAATGACATCATTGTCTGATGATCTTGCTAGCTGCAGGGCTGGGCATGATCTACGCATAGTCCTCAGTGAATCACAGCAAGCAGAGATGCCAGGTAGCAGCCAATGAGCAGTAGGCAGGAGCAGGCTAGCACTGGCGACAGCAGACAGGTAAGCCACAGGCGGGTAGCATGCAGATGAAGAACAGGCACCAGTGAATAACAGGCAGATGCTTGCAGCTTGGCAATCCACAAATTATTGGAACACATGCCCCGGGTCATACACAGGCAGGCAGATGAGGTACAGATGCAGGAGCAAGAGCAATAGCAATTTCACAGTACAGACCAGGTCAGTAACAAATCAGCAAAGTAGCAGTAATGGGCACATGCAGAAGCGAAGGTCAGGGACAATCCAGGGTCGGTGCGGGTGGAATTCAGGAGCACCCAAGGCAAGCTGGGTCAATAACTTGAGACAGATGTAGAGTAACAGGTTGCAGGTATACACAGGAACACTGTAGACAAGACAGCACTCATCCTGAGTACTGGCCCAGCTTAAATAGCCCATTTGGCGGCAACATCTATCACAGGATGCGCGCATACACACCAAAGCATGAGCGCACATCTATGCGCATTCCTATGCTCTCCAATGTGCATACGTACATGAAAATGTGCACGCACATGGGCATGAGCACATGCACGTCTTCTAAGTGCACATGAAGAGCACATGAAATATGCCCAAGAGAGCCATCTTGTTTGTTGGAATGCCCTTCTTGACAGGTATATTACAGTTTTTTAAAGAAAAAGCTTTTGCAAAATTGCAGTCACTGTTTAAAAGAAATTTAAGTTTATGATAAAGTGTCTTTAAAAATTACTCTTAACTATTTAAAATTGCTAACTATACAAAATTGCTAATTGTAAAACAGCAAAGCCTTAATACTTATCACCGTTAATTGCTAATTACTGCTAGTAGTTTTTCATGTCTTGTTGTTTTTGTTTAAAAATAACAAACACGTTATAGTCATCTGTTCTGTGCAGTGTTATTTTTTTGCACAGAGCAGCCCAGATCCTCCTTTTTCTCAGGTCCCTCGCCGGCGCTTCTGGTCCCTCCCTCCTGCCGTGTGCCCCCACATCAAGCAGCTTGCTATGGGGGCACTCAAGCCGAGCCGCTGCTCTGTGTGTCCATTCAGACGCGGAGCCATGGCTTCCCCCCGCCTCTTCTCTCCCCATTGGCTCACTGACTTTGATCGACAGAAGTGGGAGCCAATAGCACCGCTGCTGTGTCACAGCCAATCAGGAAGGAGAGTCCCGGACAGCTAATGCTCTTTTGCAACATCGCTGGATTGAGATTGGACTCAGGTAAGTATTGGGGGAGTTGAGGGGGGTTGCTGCACACAGAAGTTTTTTTTATCTCAATACATAGATGCATTAAGATAAAAAAAAACTTCTGACTTTAGAACCAATTTAAGGGAAAGGTCCACATTAAAGTGATTGTTACCCCAAAAGAATCCATGCTCCTGTTCCTTTAACATACAAGCTGGCACATAGTTATTTTGCCTTTTCAATTGCCGCTTTCTATCTTCTAAAGTACCTGGTTGATCCTGCCTGGTCCTGACCTCCCCTCTGTGAGCTGACCACGTTTATCATGGCTGCTGAGCCATGAAAGCGTAGTCAGTTTATATGTCTCCCCTGTGCTTCTCTGCATCTCCCCCTCCTCCCCCTCCCTCTCCTCCCTCCTCCCCCTCCCTCTCTCTGTCAGTTCCATAGTCAGCAGTGAGAACACAATTTCCTCTCCTCCCCTCTCCTCCCCACTCCTCCCCTCTCCTCTCCTCCCCGCCCCTCTCCTCCTGCCGCTATTACGCCTGTAAAAAGTTACTGCCAATTCCTGCCACCCCCTCTGCAATAAGAATAAGTACTAGACAGTGTGTGTGTTTTTTTTTTTAATTTTGCAGCTAAATGCCTTTGTTCACATCACAGATGTGCTGTCACGTGACTGCCCGGCTGATGTCAGAGGGGAAACTCAGCCTCTCCCACTGTAGTCTGTACAGCGGGGAGGGAGAGCGGCGGGCAACCCACGTGACCGTACATTGGCTATGTGAAAAAAGGTATTTAGCTGCTGAATTTTAAAAAAAGCACACACACTTTATAGTATATCTTCTTACTGCAGAGGGGCTGGCAGGAATTAATATCTGCCTTAACAATCCCTTTAAAGAATAGCAAATGTCTTTACAGCAGAACTTCCCCCATTACAAAAATCTGTTCTCCTTTGGTTCCTCCCCCTACCTCTTACAGAACTGGGAAAAAAAGTTTCATTTTTTCTGTACAGTACAGGACCTTTTTGCTGCAGGGGAGCACTTTCTCCTTTCTGCCTAGGTAAAAATGACGTAGGCCCCCCACTGCCTCCTGGGAATGCGATGTCACACAAGCAGTTTTTTACAGAGGACATACACGCACTGCAAGATTCAGCATATGCACAGACATGCACCCTTCTTAGCATATCTGTGATTGTTCGGGGGATAACGGTGCATACCGTACATCTCTAAAATGGACGATTACAGAAAACTAAAAAATATCTCACAGAGCCCTGCAGTACATCTGTGCCCATGTTAAATATTTAGCGATGGCAGTGCAAGATAGGGACATGTGGGAGGGGAAGGATGCTGAGGTGAAGTTCCACTTTAAGGTTTTAATTTCCCTCAAACAATAGCTTTCATTTCTATCATCCACCAGTGATCATTTTTGCACATAAAATATTAAGATTGGTGTTTGGTGTGGCAAATTGTAGTATCTGAAAAATCCAATCCAACCTTACCCAATGCCTCCCTAAAACTCAGTAGAAAGTCTTAAGAAACCTTCTTTTACTTTGGAACAGGGATGATCTGCATCATTAAGCATTCCACTAATGATCAATTGTCAACAAAAGACCAGAGGTCTGAAGAAAGAGTTGCACAATTACGCAACAATAAGGAGAATCCAATAGTAGCAAAAACTCAAAATACTTCATATTAACCAAAACAGAATGCACAAGTTGGCTTCATCTCAATACTGTAGCTGGTATAGACATTTCCCAGTATATGATAATATAAATGTACAAGGTATCACAATAGAACCTTCTAACCTTAACTGACTGGGATTAAATTATTTCCCAAACAAGAATCTTAACATATTTGACCACTGACCTGAAAACATTAATCAAAAAAGTTTAGCATTTAACTATTAATGAGTAAAAGTATTCTAATGTGAAGCTAACAAAGGATCTACCACTTGAAGACCAAGTTTTTTCTGGCACTCTTTGTTTTTTGCTAGAAAATTACTTATAACCCCCAAACATTACATATATTTTTTAGCAAAGGCCCTAGGGAATAAAATGTTGATAGTTGCAACTTTTTATGTTACACAGTATTTGCACGGCAATTTTTTAAATGCAACTGTTTTGGAAAAAATACATTTTCGTGAATTAAAAAAAAACAAAACACAATATATACCTCAAATTATTTTGTATAATATGAAAAATGATGTTATGCTGAGTAAATAGATACCTAACATGTCACGCTTTAAACTTACACACGCTCGTGGAATGGCGACAAACTACGTTACTTAAAAATCTCCATAGGTGACGCTTTAAACGACATTACACGGTTACCTGTTTAGAGTTAGAGGAGGTCTAGAATTATTGCTCTCACTCTAACATTCGCTGAAATACCTCACAAGTATGGTGTGAACACTGTTTACATGTGCGTGTGTGACTTACGTATGCATTCGCTTCTGCGCGTGAGCACGGAGGGATGGGGTGCTTTAATTTTTTTCTTATTTATTTTATTTTTACACTGTCGCTTTCATTTTTTAAATCACTTTTATTCCTATTACAAGGAATGTAAACATCCCTTGTACAGTCGTAGAAATAAGGATGACAGGTCCTCTTTACGGAGATATCTGGGGTCAAAAAGACCCCAAATCTCTCCTTTATCTTTAAAAGCAAAAGATCTAAAAAAAAATTAGTTTACTTCCATCCTGGAACAGAAGTGACGTCATGACATCGCTCCAGTCCTCCAAGGCCATAGAGGTGATCAAAGATGATTTAGTCTTTAATCCCTGCTGTGACAGGCCGACTGCACAGTCAGATGATTTCTCAGGCAAGCCAGTGATAATGGTAAGTCTGAGAAACACTGGCGAACGGTGGAAGAGGAGGGCGTCCCCTCCTGCCACTTCTGAAAGTTCTCCAGCAGCTCGTGATACTTTCCATTTTAAAAATGATTGGGCTCTGTCTGTGCTTCTCACACTTGTGACACAATTATTAAAGCATATTTTGCATTTTTATATGTTTTCTGTGACTCAGGCTCACATTCCATTTAGATATGCCTCTTTAAGCCTTTCCCGTTGTTAGCGCAATGAGGCTACACCCACTATTCGCTATGCCGCACTACGTGTGCCACATTAATTTTATCCTACATTGCATAGGGTTGTCCCAGGTGCTTCATAATCCTAGCAATACTCCTGCATCTCACAATTCTAAGAAAACCATGGATTATAGTTGTTTGACCATTAACTGATCTTTTAATGAATTCCATCTGACAAGAGATGTTCCCAATGACTGACAGACAGCTAACATATCCATAAAAAGGGCAGTAAGGAAGAAGCTGGCAACTACAATCCAGTGAACATATTTAGTAGTTAAATGAATAGAATCACTTCTAAAAAGAAGGATCGGTGATCACGTAAATACACACAACTTGTTGGACCTAAAGCAGATTATGTCAGACTAAATTGCACATGTTTTGGACCAGGGTGGTGTTGTGGACATAGTCTACCTTGAATTCTGCAAACCATTTGCTGTAGTTCCATCATCTCATAAAAAAGTTGTAGAGACCTAGTAGTAAACCACAAGGCTCTCTACTAGGCCCGGTTCTATTCGATCTGTTTGTAAGTGATATAGCTAAGGGTTTGGTGGGCAAGGTATGTTTTTTTTTTGCCAGTTACAAAAAGGCGTGCCTTTAGAAATTATATTAGTTGAAGTATTTGCAGCATAGAACATTATTTGGCATTGGAAGATCAGTGTAAAACAATGAATTTAGAGAAAAATAACCCTGTGATTGAGTACAATATTGGGGGTACAATGTTGTCCAGAACTATTGATGAAAAATATTGCAAATCAGATGACTTTAAACTGAGCAAACAGGAAGTAAGAAAAGTAAATAGAATTCTAGAATGTATCACAAGAGGGATCACCAACAGTAGGAAGGAGGTCCTGATTCCTCTATATATATCCTTAGACCTCATTTAGAATACTGTGTCCAGTTCTAGAGGCCTCATTTGCAAAAAGATATTGAAAAGATAGAACAGTCCAGAAATTAGCATTAGAAATTGCTAATGTTTAAGTGTTTCAACTTAGTATGGTCTACACAAGTGTAATACGGTACCTCATCCAAATTTGAATTCTGAGAAGAGACAGGGATATGGATCAGTCCCCCACCCGAAAACCCCCATACACTGATTTTTGGTGGACTGTTGCAGTACCCAGATAATGCAAAAGGCTAGTAAATAGTAGAAGAGACTATATAATAAAAATACAATTTCTTTTATTTATTACGTCATTTTAAAAAATGGGATACAATTACCCTAACATGATTGTGATACAATAAAACAATGCATACATGTTTTAGATTATCCCCAATTGAGCAAGCAAGAGGGGGGCACAAAAGCATGGTGCCACAGATGCTGGTGTTAATCTCTCTACATGTTTCACGGGTTCAATAACCACTTCCTCAGGAGAGCATCTGTGGTGATTTAATAAATGTAATTAATAATCAAAAACAATAAATCTATATACAGTTTATATCTCAAGTATGTTGTGGGGGAAGGGGCACAGAAATAAATGGGCAAAAAATTAATTAACATAATGCTCCGCTTACCAATGATTCCAGCCAAAAGGGGTACGGGACTCCTTCACCAATAACTTGGGCACTTTGTACATCTCTCTAATTGTGGTCGTAGACACCGTGGTACGAAAACACGGGGGGAGAACGAACGAGTTAACCCCTATTAGATTTTGTACATACGTAACAAAATAACATAGTGTTAGTACAATCCCATTAACATAGGGTAAAAAATTTTAC
>BLSH010318926.1:344645-364645 GCA_018402905.1 Glandirana rugosa | reverse complement strand
TATGCATGGTGGCAAAAGAGCACAGCATTCCAAAAAAAACACTTGCTACCCACAGTAAAATTTGGTGGAGGTTCCATCATGCTGTGGGGCTGTGTGGCCAGTGCCGGTACTGGGAATCTGGTTAAAATTTCAGGGTCGCATGGATTCCACTCAATATCAGCAGATTCTTGAGAATAATATTGAGGAATCAGTCATAAAGTTGAAGTTACGCTGAGGCTGGATATTTCAACAAGACAACGACCCAAAACACTGCTTAAAATCTACTCGGGCATTTATGCAGAGGAACAAGTACAATGTTCTGGAATGGCCATCCCAGTCCCCAGACCTGAATGTCATTGAACATCTGTGGGGTGATTTGAAGCGGGCTGTCTATGCTCGGCAACTATCAAACCTTAAGAATTCATAACACGCTTGTTTCTTACTTTCCTTAGGTGTTTTTGTTTCTATTCCTGAGAAAAGGAAACTCTTGGATATGTGTCAACATGAACTACTCCCTTTTGGCTTCAACAGTGGATTTTTTATCTAAAACACTTTTAAGCTGGATTTTAATGGCAACTTTTATGTTTTGCTTCACTTTCTATCGGTCACGTGGCAAAACCACCCACTTGACTACTTAATTGCTAATAAGAAGATACGGACACTGATTGGACTAAGTTATACAATCACATCTAGAATATACTAAAAAACACCATATCTCATGCATATTCATACGTATAAATTGTTTTGTAAATCAGAGATACTTCCTTCCTTTGCTAAGCTCACCTGAACTGGGTCTCTGTTTGTGTTGCTCCCTCCACTGCAGTGTAAATAATAAAGAAAATGCACCTTTGATCTGGACTTACTATCTCATCTGAAAGGTCTTGTTTTAAAACTCCCATATCTTATTTAACACTTCTGATTTGCCTTTCTTCTTTTGATGGCATAATAAAGGTATTTACCTTATATAAAATTCACACGGGTACAGAGACGTCCTAGACCTGGTATTCCAGGTCATTGGCTTGTACATATATGTTTGCTTGTTATGGCTTGTACTGTATCAAACTGTCCTGAATGTATTCCAGTTCAACATTGACATAACTACGGTTTCTGTAAGTACTGTGTGTTGTTCTAAAATAAAGTATTTGAAAAAGACAATATGGCAACCTGGAGGTGTTCCATACACCCCTAGAAATTAAATTTTCATAGTTGTGTGATTGGCTCATTGATTTTCCCAGAAGTCTGCACTAAGATACACATCACATTTTAGGCATCCTCTGCATCAAATATCTCACTTTGATGGGATGCTTCTAAAGAATGATCACCTTTAAAGGAATGCAGATCCTGCCACTCTCCCTATTAGAGCCCTGCAAGTGCATCAATTGATTGCCAATGAAAAAGTCACTCCCATTCAGATTCAATAACCAAAAGACATTGTCAGTTACCTGGTTGGAGGCCAAGGTGCAGAGAGGGCTTCCCTTGCAGCTAGGTGCAGAGCACCCCCTGGAGGTGGAACAGGGAGAGGCAGGGGTTACCGGTGGTGCTGGCCAAATCTCTGTGTCACAACTCCAATGGGGTCTGGTGACAGTTGTGTACCACTGGAGTGCGAATCGCACCAAAATAGTGTAGTGCACCACAAGGTTATGGACCTATGGCTGACTGCTGCTAAGTAGTACCGGTTGATACGGGGCGAGAGCATGGACACTGAAACTCAGGGAGCTAGTTTATCGGTTTCCCCAGGGCGTGGAATATAAGAGCCAGTGGGTGTTCACCAGAGCCTCTAGTGGTGAGGATGGATTTGGCTGCAACTGGATCCAGCTCGCGGCCCCCAGGGTCCCCTAGCTCTTGCCCCAGGTGATAGAGGGGAAGCAGCAGCACAGGAACAGTAAGAATAGTCAGAGGAATAGCAAAGGGTCAGGGCAACCAGAAGAAATGCCGAAGATCGAGGTAACAGGCAAGAAGGGATAGTCAGACAAGCCAAGGATCACAACACGGATAAGACTCAGAGCAGCCGAAGAGACAATCACAGACACAAGCCAAACACGGACAAACATTGATCAGCAATGCAGTCTTGTACTGCCAGGCTTATATCCTGTTACCAATTAAGGCCTGGGGCGGAGGCCAGCTGAAGAGGGCCTACTAAAGCACACAGGTGAGGGAGTCTCTAACTGGACACATGCAGCAAAGGTAGGCAACAGATAAGACATGTGTTAGCTGGTTACATGGCACTCTGGACACCTTTCTTATCAGTGGGGGCTGGCCATTCCAAGATAGCTGACACTTTCTGGGGATCCATACCCACCCCATCTGTGGAGATGATTAGTCCCAGAAAATGGATGATGGATTTCTCAAAGTCACACTTTTCAGCTTTTGCATACAGTCCATGTTTCCTTAAGGTGAGCAAGACTTTCTTGACATGGGTTCTGTGTAACTCCAGGTAGCAGAGAAGATCAGAATGTCATCCAAGTAGACCATCAGGTAGTGGTCAAGAAATTCTCTGAAGATATCATTCACAAAATCCTGAAAAGTGGCTGGAGCATTGCATAGTCCGAAAGGCATGACATCCAGGAAATCATGGTATACAGTGGGAATAGCCTGGCTGATGCCAGGGGCTGGCTGAACGGTAAGACAGCTGGTCGAAGAGGCTGATTCTGGCGTATGGCAGGACTCCCAGCAGTAGGTTGATCGGAAGAGGATCTCCCCCTTTCTCCAATCGATCTGAGGGTTGTGAGCCTGAAACCATGGAATTCCCAGAATCAGAGGAAACATAGGGGAACCAAGGAGGAATTTCTTGTGACTGGATACTGTTGAAGTAAGTATAGGCATAGTCTCTTGGGTTACGGGCCTAGACCTGGGGATGGTTCCATCAGCCAGGTGGACTTCAAGTCTCTGTTTCTTAGGCTGTATAGGCACACAAAGTCTCTTTACTAGTGCAGAGTCCATGAAACAGCTGCATGCCCCAGAGTCAATGATCGCTGGTATTTGGACGTCCCCTTCAGCCACCTGTAGCGAGATATGAAGAACCAGGTGAGATGGAGAGGCTCCAGCAACCTGCAAATGTATGGGGCTCGGGCAGCCAGACTTACTTGGGCTTACAGGACAGCAGTTAATGAAATGTCCATTCACTCCACAGTAGAAGCAGAGGTTGGCCATTCGGCAGCGACATCTTTCCTCTGGTGTAAGGGAGGCACGGACTAGGCCCAGCTGTATGGGTTCATCTTCGGGAAGGTTGACAACAGGTTGCACTGGAACAGGTACTGGAACAGAGGAAACTTTGGGCAGCATCCAAGTTGGCCAAGGTGCTTGAAAACGTTCCGCTCGCCGCCCCCCCAGAGGTCGGTCCAGCTGGATGGATAGCTAAATAAGCCCCTCTAGGGTAGCAGGGGCTTGTACTCGTGACAACTCATCTTTGAGGGTCTCAGAAAGTCCCAGCTGATATTGATGTCTGAGGGCGGCCTCATTCTACTGGATGTCAGCGGCCCATCGGCGGAAATCCATCATGTAGTCCTCCACTGTACGCCACCCTAGTTGCAGGGAGTGTAGGGCAGATTCTGCTGTAGTGGTGCACTGTGGATCATCGTACAGCAGAGACATGGCTTCGAAAAATGCCTCTACCGAGGCGACAGCAGGATCCTTCTGCTCCAGGGGATGGTGAGCCCAGGACTGGGGTTCATCGGATAGTAGTGAAATGATGAATCCCACTTTAATAGTCTCTTGGGTAAAAGTCCTTGGTTGCAAGGTCAAGTAGAGCAGGCAAGCATTTTTAAATGCCCTGAACTTTCTTCAGTCACCCATGAAGCGTTCTGGTGTGGGGACCCGTGGTTCAGGGGATGGAACAATCACAGCAGTGGCTTGAGCAGGTTGCTCTTGGGCAGGTGCAGCAGAAGAGGTGGACGCTGGGATCAGAGACGTGGAAAGATGCTGAAGACATCCTTCCAGCTGGAAATAACCCTCCTGAAGTCTTGTCACCGCCTGGGTGAGAGCTGCCACCTTCTGGCATAAATCCTTGAGTGGGGAAGCACCTCCATTGGCCTCTGACATGGCTGGATTATACTGTCAGCTACCTGGTTGGAGGCCAAGGTGCAGAGAGGGCTTCCCTTGTAGCTAGGTGCAGAGAACCCCCTGGAGGTGGAACAGGGAGCGCTATCCCGGAGAGGCAGGGGTTACCGGTAGTGCTGGCCAGGTGTGCAGTCTCTTAGGATGGCTCTGCTGGAACCAGGACATGCTTCTGGGCTGGAGTCAACAGGATACACTGGAGCACATGTGGCAGGAGCAGGGAGGACCAGAATCAGGATCAAGGTCAAGCCGGAGGTCATACACAGGATATCAAGCATAGTCTATAGTATTAATTCAGGAGTAGCTAGAAGCGGAGTCAAAGCCAGGCCGAGGGTCAAACACAGATCAGGAGCCGGAGTGCGGAGTAGTAAGCCAAGCCAGGGGTCAAAGCCAGGAATCAGGATCAGGATGGTCAGGAGAAGCCGGGTCAGTAGCCGAGGATCAGATCAGTCAGGAACAGGAACACAAGGAACAGCAGGAAGCTGAAGATAATCCAGCAACTATTGGCTCTTCTGCATGGGTTTAAATAGGGCATTGGGCGCCAACATCTGTCACACATTGCGTACGAACGGACGTGCGCACGTGCGCACTTGCGTTTGGATTTTCCCGTTCGTTCTGGATCTTCTGCGTATGGGCATTGGTGCATTCCTCCGTGCTAGCAGAGAATTCTTGTGCTGCCGTATTATTCTTTGACAGACATAGAAGAATAAACAGCTTTTCCTTCAGAGCTGAAATGGGTAGGACCCTGCACTAAAGTTTGTTAAAATCCTTGCAATGTACATTGATCTCCCAAAGGGGATTGGTTTTCTCAATGAAAGTGGAGTTACTCTTTAAAGTCACACAGAACCCCAGAGTTCCCTTTGACATCACTGACTCTAAGCATATATTTGGTATTAGTCATAATAAGGGCAACAATGTGTTGGCATTGAGCACCAATGTTTTAGGAGAGGTTCCTCTTTGTTTTGAAGAACCCCTCTGAAAAGTACAATGCAATGGTTAAGGACATGCAGGCTGGTATCAACATGGCAGGGATGGCACACTTGCAATGGTTATACGACTTGGCTTGCCTGCTGTGCCAGTCTGGTTATGTATTGAAGTGGGCACAGTGTTTTTTATGTCTTTGTTCATTAAAAAATTAATAAGAACAAAACAATGTTACCCTAAAGTGCTGAACATGTGTTAACAGCGTAGGTTCTGCTCTCTTTATAAGCAATCATTGAATTCAATGGACGTCGAGTGAATATGCAGGTAGGGTAGCCGTAACATTTTCTTTCTAAATATGGCAAATGTTACAAATAGCACATCTTCCCATGCAAGAACAGATGTTGCCAAAAGTCAGTGAATATATTTTGTTACCAGCTGAATGAACATAACTAGGGTGCAAATTGCTCTTTGAATGGTGGTTGAAATTTGGGTAAATCTACAATGACATTGTACAAATGTACAATGATAATAACATTAAATCCTTTATAAATATACCACATGACATATTGCTGCCAAATCGATGGACATATCATAAATAAAGAACAAAAAGAGATATTATCAGTGTTAGTTAGCAGTATAACTAAAATATACCTTGTATAAAAAGCACACCATCTAACATTTATGAATTTCTTCTTTATTAATTGGCAGGTAATGCATAAAAAAGCTAGCTTCTTTAGAAAAGTGGACTAAGGCTTTTGACTTTTTGTGGGAAGTTGGATAGATACTATTACAGTATATGTAACATGTATTGTATGTTTTGTGGATTTTCTTTACACATAATAAATTTGTTAAATATATTGTAACAAATAAATTCTCAGGAATACACGGTAATGGTTTTGGCCGCTGTGTGAAGTGAGACTTATGTGTCTAAAGAATCGCGCAAGAAACTAAAAATGATTAAATCTCAGGGAGTAAGCACATAAAATTGTTTTCTTCTAATCTAATCTAATCTTTTTCTTTCTAATTAATCTTGTTTTAAATATTGGATTTTGTACATGTAAATTCAGTATGTACCAAGAATCGCTCCTCTCGCTTTAGTTGTTATATATATTAACAAACCTGGTCCTAGTATATCACTATTTAGTTTACATCATTAATAAATATGTGACATTTTTACTACAGACCAAGGATAACATAACGCAATTTGGTTGTAACTCTGAGGTCTATATTGTAAATATGGCCCGTCTCTCTTCCGGTCTATTATGTTTCCAAATAGAGGCTTGATCTGTTTTCTGTCCTATAACTGGTCACGCAGACTGGTGGATGAGAGCGAGGCTTGGTTACGTTGTTTTATGGCCCATCGATTGGCTCTTAATGAGCGAGTGAAAGCGAGGCTTGGTTGTTCGGTATAGCTTTTAAACGCGACGTGTCATTGTGTCGCCCGTGCCCTTTGACAACGTCATCTGTGACGAAACAATATCGGGCGGTCTGACGCAGTGACACCGTCGCCCCACGTGACCCGGAAGCACGGGCGCAATGCGGACTAGCCGGCTCTGTTTGTCTTTTATGCGCATTGTTTGCATTATCTGGATTTTGTAAGTAGCCATTTGGCTTTTACTCATTATATCTTAATTAAAGCTGTATTACACTATCTGGGCTCCTTTCCTATATGGTACCGAGTTAACAACCCGGGGAATTTGGAGACACTATCTGGCAGAGGCTGGATGCCAGTATATTACGCCCACCCAGTACGTTTGACTGTCAGCTGGAGGGGAATTGGATCCTTAAGCTCGCAGAGGCTATTCTGCAGGTGCTGTCTGTTTGCCTAGAGATAGGTAAACAATGGTGTTCTGGTAAGAGTACCCGATTTATATGATTGGTGTCACTTCATCTATCTACCCTTTTTCACTTGGTGGAGGAAGCTTCGTTTGACATCGTTTTCTGGAAGTCTATATGGACTGTATATCTGGACTTTGTTTCAATAAGTTTATGTTAATACACCTGTATCCAATTTTATGTGCTTACTCCCTGAGATTTAATCATTTTTAGTTTCTTGCGCGATTCTTTATATTATATGTTTGTGTTTAGGTGGTACCTAATTGAATTGCAGCAATTTGTTATTTTTACATTAGCGCGGTATTTTACACACATTAGACTTATGTGTCTGCACTTAGGAGACACTCTCGGCTTTGGGAAAATGGCGGCCGCTCCGGCACAGTATATATTCAGACTGACGTCACCTAATCACATGCCCCTTGAAAAAGTCACACATGTTAGTGACGAAAAACGTACGTCGGGGAAGAACTGGTGACGTCACCACCGCCCTGCGGACAGCGTGCGACCAAGCAGGGAGCTGGCAGCTGATTACAAAGGGAATTGCAGCCTATTGTTTTATGGTGAATTGCCCGAGTGCACCGGAGTTGGTGCACTGAAAAATGTGAGTGTTTTTAATCTTTTTAATAAATAGAAATATTTTAAAAGGGATTCAGCACTATGTAGTTTCCTCTTTTCTATACGTATCACCTTGATCCATATGTGGAGTCTGATACAGTGTATGCCTGAGGAGGATGTAACATCATAGGGGAAAGTGTGACTTGGCCCATCAGGGGTCGCACCTGAAGGTGAGCGCATAGTGTAACCGGTGGTGGTGTGTGGTCCCACTGTGAAGCACATTAAGCTTGGAATCCATCTGCCTTAGATGTTGACAGCTCACACTAAGCACACTTTTTTCTTTGCACCATTTGCACAAAGAAGTAATACAATTTATTGCAATGCATGAACTGTTTCAAGGACTTTCTAGTATCAACAGCGATTTTTCAATTTTTCACTTATCAAAGATTAAGATTGATTGCACATGTGTTTTATATTAATGCACTGAGTTGTATGCACTTTCGCACTTGGACGGTCCATTTTGGATGCATGAACTGTTTAAAGGACTTTCTATTATCAACAGTGATTTTACAATTTTTCACTTATCAAAGATTATAAGATTGATTGTCACATGCGTTTTATATTAATGTTTTATGCACTTCTGCACTTTAGTCACAGGGTGGCAATATTTTATGTGTAATTTTCTATTGCGCTGCACCAACTTATGATTTATTATTTGCTGGAGTATTAGGGATACTTATTTAGGTGTCAGGCAGCATCTGATTGGGATTAGAGCATATTAGCGTGGTATTTTCAGATTTTATTAATACACGGTAATGCCCTAACTAGTAAAAGGCACAGAAAGGAGCTTGATGGTGAAGGTAATCTGACATCTGGTAGGAGAAGACACTATGGCAATATTGTACATCATTTTTTGGTATATAAAAAAAATGGCGCAGTGTACAGAACATGCAGCACAGCATACAAGGTAAAGAATAATGACATATACAGTATAGTGCATAACTAAGTGTGCATGATGGTATGGTATACCATATAGCACAGTGTACAAAGTGGAGTTGTATGAGGTATATATTGTACAGTACATAGTACTGTAAGTGGGATTCTGTGCAGTATACAATGTACAACACAAAGTTCAGAAAGAAGATTCAGAGGTTCAGAGATTAGTCTCAGACAGGGAGGGGGGCAGGGATGGGAGCGCCAGTGCCATTGGATTATACAGAGCAGGGATCTCCTGCTTACCCAGCTGTCAGACAAAGTCCCGCCTCCTGGGCCAGCTCCTATGATAGGCAGCACACTGGTGACATCTATCATAGGAGACTTCGCCTGAGAACAATGGCCACACGGGGTAAACAGGAGAGCCCCGCTCTGTATAATATGTCTCCTCTCCTCTAGGTAAGGCTGAGCTGCTGGGAATGGAACAGGCAGCATTTATGGGCACTGATCAGGCTGAGCTGCTGGGCATGGAACAGGCTGCATTTATGTGCACTGATCAGGCTGAGTTGCTGGGCACAGGACAGGCTGCATTTATAGGCATGGAACAGGCTGCATTTATGGGCACTGAACAGGCTGCACTTATGGGCACTGATCAGGTTGAGCTGCTGGGCATGGAACATGCTGCATTTATGGTCACAGAACAGACTGCATTTATGGGCATGGAACAAGCTGCATTTATGGGCACTGATCAGGCATAGCTGCTGGACACAGAACAGGCTGCATTAATGGGCATGGACCAGGCTGCATTCATGGGCATGGAACAAGCTGCATCCATGGGCAAGGAACAGACTGCATTTATGAGCATGGAACAGGCTGCATTTATGGGCAAGGAACAGGCTGCATTTATGGGCATGGAACAGGCTGCATTGATGGGCAATGATCAGACTGAGCTGATGGGCACTTATCAGGCTGAGCTGCTGGGCATGGAACAGGTTGCATTTATGGGCACTGATCAGGGTGAGTTTCTGGGCATGGAACAGGCTGCATTTATGGGCACTGATCAGGCTGAGCTGCTGGGCATGGAACAGGCTGCGTTTATGGGCACAGAACACGCTGCGTTTATGGGCACAGAACAGACTGCATTCATGGGCATGGAACAGGCTGCATTTATAGGCATAGAGCAGGTTGCATTGATGGGCATTGAGCATGCTGAGCTGATGGGCACTGATCAGGCTGAGCTGCTGGGCACAAAACAGGCTGCATTTATGGGCACTTATCAGGCTGAGCTGCTGGGCACGTAACAGGCTGCATTTCTGGCACTGGTTAGGCTGAGCTGTTGGGCACGGAACAGGCTGTATTTATGGGCACTGATGGGCTGAGCTGCTGGGCATGGAACAGGCTGCATGTATGGGCATGGAACAGGCTGCATTTATGGGCACGGAACAGGCTGCATTTATGAGCACTGATCAGGCTGAGCTGCTGGGTACAGAACAGGCTGCATTTATGCACACTGATCAGCCTGAGCTGCTGGGCATGGAACAGGCTGCATTTATGGGCATGGAACAGGCTGCATTTATGGGCACGGAACAGGATGCATTTATGGGCACTGATCAGGCTGAGCTGCTGGGCATGGAACAGGCTGCATTTATGGGCACTCATCAGGCTGAGCTGCTGGACACAGAACAGGCTGCATTTATGGGCATGGAACAGTCTGCATTTATGGGCATGGAACAGGCTGCATGGATGGGCACTGATCAGGCTGAGCTGATGGCCACTGATCAGGCTGAGCTGCTGGGCACGGAACAGGCTGCATTCATGGGCACTGATCAGGCTGAGCTGCTGGGCATGGAACAGGCTGCATTTATGGGCATGGAACATACTGCATTTATGGGCATGGAACAGGCTGCATTGATGAGCCCTGATCAAGCTGAGCTGATGGGCACTAACCAGACTGAGCTGATGGGCACTAACCAGACTGAGCTGATGGGCACTGATCAGGCTGAGCTGATGGGCACTGATCAGGCTGAGCTGCTGGACATGGAACAGGCTGTATTTATGGGCACTGATCAGGCTGAGTTTCTGGGCATGGAACAGGCTGCATTTATGGGCACTGATCAGGCAGAGCTGATGGGCACTGATCAGGCTGAGCTGCTGGGCACAGAAAAGACTGCATTTATGGGCACTGATAATGCTGAGCTGCTGGGCATGGAACAGGCTGTATTTATGGGCACTGATCAGGTTGAGCTGCTGGGCATGGAACAGGCTGCATTTATGGGCACAGAACAGGCTGCATTTATGGGCATTGAACAGACTGCATTTATGGGCACTGATCAGGCTGAGCCGCTGGGCATGGAAAAGGCTGCATTTATGGCCACTGATCAGGCTGAGCTGATGGGCACAGAACAGGCTGAATTAATGGGCACGGAACAGGCTGCATTTATGGGCATGGAACAGGCTGTATTTATGAGCACGGAACAGTCTGCATTAATGGGCATGGAACAGACTGTATTTATGGGCACAAAACAGGCTGCATTTATGGGCACAGAACAGGCTACATTTATGGGCACTGAACAGGCTGCGTTGATGGGTACTGATTAGGCTGACCTGATGGGCACTGAACAGGCTGAGCTGATTGGCATGGAACAGGCTGCATTGATGGGCGCTGAACAAGCTGCATTGATGGACACTGGTGAGGCTGCACTGATGGGCACTGATGAGGCTGAACTGATGGGCACTTATGGGGCTGCATTGATGGGCACTGGTGAGGCTGAGCTGCTGGGCATGGAACAGGCTGCATTTATGGGCATGGAACATACTGCATTTATGGGCATGGAACAGGCTGCATTGATGAGCCCTGATCAAGCTGAGCTGATGGGCACTAACCAGACTGAGCTGATGGGCACAGAACAGGCTGCATTTATGGGCACTGATCAGGCTGAGCTACTGGGCATGGATCAGGCTGCATTTATTGGCACTTATTAGGCTGAGCTGCTGGGCACAGAACAGGCTGCATTTATGAGCACTGATCAGGCTGAGCTGCTGGACACAGAATGGGCTGCATTTCTGGGCATGGAGCAGGCTGCATTTATGGGCATGGAACAAGCTGCATTTATGGGCATGGAACAGACTGCATTGATGAGCATGGAACAGGCTGCATTTATGGGCATGGAACAGGCTGCATTTATGGGCACGGAACAGGCTGCATTGATGGGCACTGATCAGGTTGAGCTGATGGGCACTGATCAGGCTGAGCTGCTGGACATGGAACAGGCTGTATTTATGGGCACTGATCAGGCTGAGTTTCTGGGCATGGAACAGGCTGCATTTATGGGCACTGATCAGGCAGAGCTGATGGGTACTGATCAGGCTGAGCTGCTGGGCACGGAAAAGACTGCATTTATGGGCACTGATAACGCTGAGCTGCTGGGCATGGAACAGGCTGTATTTATGGGCACTGATCAGGCTGAGCTGCTGGGCATGGAACAGGCTGCATTTATGGGCACAGAACAGGCTGCATTTATGGGCATTGAACAGACTGCATTTATGGGCACTGATCAGGCTGAGCCGCTGGGCATGGAAAAGGCTGCATTTATGGCCACTGATCAGGTTGAGCTGATGGGCACAGAACAGGCTGAATTAATGGGCACGGAACAGGCTGCATTTATGGGCATGGAACAGGCTGTATTTATGAGCATGGAACAGTCTGCATTAATGGGCATGGAACAGACTGTATTTATGGGCACAAAACAGGCTGCATTTATGGGCACAGAACAGGCTACATTTATGGGCACTGAACAGGCTGCGTTGATGGGTACTGATTAGGCTGACCTGATGGGCACTGAACAGGATGAGCTGATTGGCATGGAACAGGCTGCATTGATGAGCACTGAACAAGCTGCATTGATGGACACTGGTGAGGCTGCACTGATGGGCACTGATGAGGCTGAACTGATGGGCACTTATGGGGCTGCATTGATGGGCACTGGTGAGGCTGCATTGATGGGTACTGGTGAGGCTGTATTGATGGACACTGGTGAGGCTGCATTGATGGGCACTGGACAGACTGCATTGATTGGCACTGGTGAGGCTACATTGATGGGCACTGATCAGGCTGCATTGATGGACAATGGTGAGGCTGCATTGATGGGCACTGATGAGGCTTAGCTGATAGGCACTGGTGAGGCTGCACTGATGGGCACTGGTGAGGCCGCAATGATGGGCACTGGTGAGGCTGCATTGATGGCCACTGATGAAGCTAAGCTGATTGGCACTGGTGAGGCTGCACTTATGGGCACTGATGAGGCTGTACTGATGGGCACTGGTGAGGCTGCATTTATGGGCACTGATGAGGCTGTATTGAAGGACACTGGTGAGGCTGAATTGATGGGCACTGATCCGGCTGCATTGATTGGCACTGGTGAGGCTGCACTGAGGAGCACTGATGAGCCTGAGCTGATGGGCACTGATGAGTATAATACACTCTTCAAATGTGCTTTAAAATACATGGTTTTCCCATTTACAGTTGTGCTTATAAGTAGAGTTGAGCGGACACCTGGATGTTCGGGTTCGGCGGGTCCGGCCGAACTTCACAAAAAAGTTTGGGTTCGGTACCGAACTTGACCCGAACTTTACCCCGGACCCCGAACCCCATTGAAGTGAATGGGGACCCGAACTTTTCGGTACAAAAATGGCTGTAAAAAAGTCCTGGCAAGTGCTAGAGGGCTGCAAAATGAAGTAAAATGGGGGTAAGAGTAGGACAAGTGCCCTACAAAAAAATGGGGATAGGGAAAATAACTTAGATTTCAAATAAAAAAAATAAAAATGGGAAGGGGGGTGGATGTGGAGTAGGAGCTTAGAGGTTGACTAGACCGTGACCGTGGCAGTGTAGGTGATGATTTTAGAACAATTATCTGTCCCTTACAGCAACAGCAGGAACCTGACCCTATAGGAGTAGGCGATGATTTTAGAACAATAATCTGTCCCTTACAGCAACAGCAGGAACCTGACCCTATATGAGTAGGCGATAATTTTAGAACAATAATCTGTCCCTTACAGCAACAGCAGGAACCTGACCCTATAGGAGTAGGCAATGATTTTAGAACAATAATCTGTCCCTTACAGCAACAGCAGGAACCTGACCCTATAGGAGTAGGTGATGATTTTAGAACAATAATCTGTCCCTTACAGCAACAGCAGGAACCTGACCCTATAGGAGTAGGCAGAGTAGCCAATGACTTTAGAACACTAATCTGTCCCTTACAGCAAAAGCAGGAACCTGACCCTATAGAACTAGGAGATGCTTTTAGAACAATAATCTGTCCCTCAAAGCAGTAGACTCTACCTAGTCCAGAATCAGATCATTCTGTAATGCAGGATGAGATCTGCAATCTGTCCCTCAAAGCAGTAGTGTCACGTACCTGGTGGTTGAGTCTGGCTTATGCGGGGGCAACCTCACTTGCGGCCCTGGTTCAAGAGCCCCTGGTAGTGAAGACAGGGAGCTCTGGAGCACAGGGGGGCACGAGGGCTGGACTTGGTTACAGATGGCAGGTGAAGGTCCACTGGAACTCGTGCAGGTAGAAGGGTGGTGGTTCAGGCTGGGTCGGCAACGGGCTGGCGGTGCAGTACAAGTGGTTCAGGCAAACGGATAGTGGGGTACAGGCAGGATCGGCAACGTGCGGGCAGCTGAGGTACAAGAGGGTTAGGCTGAGACGTGGTCATAGGCAGGCAGAGGGTCGGTACAGGCAGGGTTCAATCAAAGGTCAGGCAAGCCGGGTCACAGATGCAGGAAGACTGGAAAGACAGGTCACAGGAACTCACTAACACGCTGTAGATCAGACAGCATTTTGCTACAGGAAGCAGGAAGTTTAAATAGAACTGCTGCTGCTCAATGGATTAGAGGAAATAACACTAAACTGCATTAACCCTTAGCACAGACTTTTTCTAACAAGTAGACTCTACCTAGTCCAGAATCAGAATGTTCTGTAATGCAGGATGAGATCTGCAATCTGTCCCTCAAAGCAGTAGTAGTAATCTCTACCTAGTCCACAATCAGATCGTTCTGTAATGCAGGATGAGATGTTATTAATATCTGCAATCTGTCCCTCACAGCACCGGCAGCATCCTCTCCCTAGACTAGCCTGAGAGCATGTGACATGCAGCACTACGTGACTCCAGCTTATACAGAGACTGGGTTACATGATGCACTGGCCAATCACAGCCATGCCATTAGTAGGCATGGCTGTGATGGCTTCTAAGGGCAAACCAGTGAAACGCCTGTTGATTGGCTGCCCTGCAGCTATTCAACATGCGTGATCAAATACCCGAACCCAGAACCCGAACCCAAACTTTTTTTCAAATGTCCGGGTTCGGGTCCGGGTCACGGACACCCCAAAGTTCGGTACGGACCCGAACTTTATAGTTCGGGTTCGCTCAACTCTACTTATAAGTTTACATACCCTGGCAGAATTTAGTATTTTTTGGCCATTTTTCAGAGAATATTAATGATAACACAAAAACTTTTATTTCGCTCATGGTTAGTGTTTGGCTGAAGACGTTTATTATCAATCAACTGTGTTTACTCTTTTTAAATCATAATGACAATAGAAACTACCCAAATAACCCAGATCAAAAGTTTACATGCCCCAGTTCTTAATACCGTGTATTGCCCCCTTTAACATCAATGACAACTTGAAGTCTTTTGTGGTATTTGTGAATGAAGCTCTATACCTACTCAGATGGTAAAGTTGCTCATTCCTCTTGGCAAAAAGCCTCCAGTTCCTGGAAATTCTTGGTCTGTCTTGCATGAACTGCACGTTTGCGATCTCCCCAGAATGGCTCAATGATATTGTGGTCAGGAAATTGAGATGGTCATTCCAGAACCTTCACTTTATTCTGCTGTAGCCGATGACAGGTCGACTTGGCATTGTGTTTTGGATCATTGTCATTTTGGAATGGCCAAGTACATCCCATGCACAGCTTCCTGGCTGGTGAATGCAAATGTTCCTACAGTATTTTTTGATAACATACTGCATTCATCTTGCCATCAATTTTGACCAATTTCCCCGTGCCTTTGTAGCTCACACTTCCCCAAAACATCAGCGATCCACCTCCTGTTTCACAGGCCTTGTTGACCCCTCTCCAAATGTATAATTTATGGCTGTGGCCAAAAAGCTCAATTTTGGTTTCATCACTCCAAATGACTTTGTGCCAGAAGGTTTGAGGCTTGTCTCTATGCTGTTTGGCGTATTGTAAGCGGGATACTTTGTGGCATTTGCATAGTAATGGCTTTCTTCTGGCGACTGGACCATGCAGCCCATCTTTCTTCAAGTGCCTCCTCATTGTGCATTCTGAAACAGCCACACCACATGTTTTCAGAGAGTCCTGAAGTTATTTGTGGGTTTTTCTTTGCATCCTGAACAATTTTCCTCACAGTTGTGGCTGAAATTTTAGTTGGTCTACCTGACCGTGGTTTGAGAACCCCTCATTTTCCCCTTCTTGATTAGAGTTTGAACACTGCTGATTGGCATTCACAATTCATTGGATATCTTTTATATCCCTTTCCTGTTTTATACAGTTCAACTACCTTTTCCCGCAGATCCTTTGACAATTATTTTGCTTTCCCCATGACTCAGAATCCAGAAACGTCAATGCAGCACTGGATAAAAGATGCAAGGGTCTGTCAGGAGCCCAGAAACTCATTGACGTTTTATACACACACACTAATTACAAGCAAACAGATCACAGGTGAGGATGGTTACCTTTATTAGCCATTCAAACTCCTTTGTGCCAACTCGTGTGCATGTTATCAGGCCAAAATCACCAGGGTATGTAAACTTTTGATCAGGGTCATTTGGGTAGTTTCTATTGTCATTATGATTTAAAGAGAGTAACCACAGATGACTGATAATAAATGGCTTCAGCCAAACACTAACCACGAGTGAAAGAAATGGTTTTGTGTTATCATTCATATTCTCTGAAAAATGGCCAAGAAATCTTAAATTCTGCCAGGGTATGTAAACTTATGAGCACAACTGTATGAACAAGAAAATAATGATGTTATGCGGTCGGGCTGGTATAATAATGCTATGGGGCTGCTATGAAATGATTTCCAAAAATAACGTATATATCATACAATCATTCTATAAACACATACCACATACACTGCATATATCTTTTGAGGAAAATATGCTTATAAAATAGTTTACTATTTGCTAATAAAAAAAAATATACCGTATATATACATCACCGGATTTCTGGTACATTTTTGCAATTATATTCATCTCAAAGGTAACATTTATTCTATCACACATAGTACAAATTAAATATCTTATATAAAACTTTTCACAAACTTTGCGCAAAATTACAACAATGGTCCACAACCGCTCTAAAAATTGCCCTGTTGATGAACAGGCACACATTTGCTAGTACAGTAACTTAATTTATTTGAAGACTATAGGAGCTGATGGCAGTTATAGATGGAATTGGCTAGGGCACAGCAGATGATAGTGGTGAATAGGAATAAATTCATGGGTCGATACGGTACAAAAACAAGTTCAGACTTTGGCTGTTTAGACATTCATCTGAACACTGGACGCTTGGCCCATTCGGGGGTAGTCAAACATTTTTTATAGCAGTGGTATTTCTACCGTTACTATATATGACAGGTTCTCACCAGTCAATCATTGTTAAGGGAGTGGCGGGTGTCAGCATCCGCCATATCTTTTTCAACCAGTGATATCGCCAGCTATGCATTTACTGGCTGGGAAATCCCGGCCATGTAAATAAAGGGGAGGGAGTAGTGTAACATGACTAACCAATTACATATGTGGTTAGTGATGCAACCCAGTAGACCACCACCTTTGTTTACTTTTAGCATTGGTGCCTTGGGAGATTTAATTTTGGTACAAGTCAGTAAAGGGATTGGAAGGGTCCATCAGTCAGTGGAAATTTTCACCTTCCTCGGGCATCGTTCATGATTGAAGGGGATCTGCCTTGCTGGACACTATGAGAACAAGAACTTACAATCTAATTGGGTGGGAGAAGTGGTACAAAAGGTTATAACTGTAGAGGATGAGCTGATGGAAGTGATAAACGTTAATTTAGTTGGAGGTATGATGGGCTTCCCTGAAGAGATGAATTTTTAGGGATCACCTAAAGGCAGCCAGAGTAGGAGATAATACATTGCGGGCCTTTTTTAAATGCATGTTACACTTGTGTTGTTTGTTTGCCTTACCTTGTAATAATTAGCTCACATGTTGTGACTGCAGCTTGAAGTGTCATGGCTGATTGATCGCCAGTGTCCATGTATTGCTTCAGCCAGCTTCCCTATGTGCTAAAAGATCCCATCTGTGTTGCTTCACAAATGTTGGAGTGCTAGTGTGAACTTTGCGTGTGTCTGCAAATATTCCGCCTGCTTGTGTCTGCATCTGATCCAATTACTGTGCAGCTCTCTCTAAGGATTTGCCAAAAACTGTGTAATGTACTATTTCCTTTTTTGTGTGGTACAATGTACTTCTTACACAATCACATAGTGGATGGCCAGTATCTGGGTGCCCCCTTATTGTTAATGGGGACTTCCAGATCCTGATAAGTACCCCTCCCACAGACCTCCACAACCACTGGACCAGGGTAGTGGGGAAGAGCCCTTGTCATCATCAACAAGGTACCTCCTCCATGTTGAGGGCATGTGGCCTGGTATGATTCAGGTTGGGAGGTCCACACATATCCTTCCCTTTCCTTGCAAGCCAGACTCCATGCTCAGATAAAGGTTTGCTATTGGTTTTTAGGGAGGGTCTCTTGTAGAAAATAGAAAGCCTTAAAGAAAATCTTAGAATGCTTTTTTCTTTGAAAAACTTTGTTGGGTCTTTAGCATTTTTATATTAGGATCACAGAACTACAGGTAGGTATAGGTTCCAAATATGTCCATAACTGGTGAATGAGCTCACCCTGGAGACGCTACACCTTTGTTGCACAACCCCCCATTCTATTTGTTTGACCATCCCCTGCCTATAAGCTTAATAAATGGGCATTACAGTTTTTAACATGCAGCTCCCATTGACTTTGCAACCTGAATTTTAGTCATGTTCTGCAAACCTGCCATGAACTGAACCCAGCTACATTTGGCTCATCGCTAATTGTGAAGGGACAGGGTAAAAGTGATGGAGGTAGAATGGGAGCTAATAATGGATAGGGAGACTATATAGGAAAAATACTGCGCTACTGTGTTGTCAAAAGTAAATACAGCAGCTGTGCACTAAAACCTAAATACCAAGTTAATCAAATGTGTATATCCTAAAAATGCAGCGCTAAATAAAAATACCATGTGCAAAACACCATATATGACATATGTAAAACCTTTGAAGTGAACAGAAAATCTAATCAAAATATCACTCAATCCAAAAATGTCCTTATGCAAAAGTGCAAATATATTACATTCATAAAGTGCAAAGTTCATAAATTGATCACTAAAGTGCTGCTGTACCAACAGTTCATGCATGCCAGTGTCCCACACTGAATAGATCGATCCTGATGGTGCAGTGCTCAGACATTCACCATTGTGACACCTTCACCATAAATCAGACGGGGGCTTACCAGATCACCAGCGATCTTCCTTACTCAGGAAGACCATTCAGCGCTTATTGGGATCTCTGATCCTCAGATAGAAATCTGGAAGTGTTCCCCCGCCAGTCTCACTGTTTTCCCCTTATGGTGGCAAAATGATCCAGCTCACCATCTCAGATGGAATGGATGGATGAATCCTCAGCGTTAAAATAGGTGAAAAACAGGGAGAATCCTTATGGTGTAAGGTATAAAAGAGTAAAGCTGGCAGAATATCCCCAAATGAAGAATCAGAGAGAAGGAAATGAGCAGATAGCTGAAGAACAAAATGAAAAATGTGATGCATTAAATACAATTACAAATACAATACAAATACATTATTAAATACAATATCAAAGATATAAGTGGAGGCAACAGGAAGACCCAGGAGGAAACCAGACAGTTGGAAGAGGAAACTGGAGAGTGGAATTTTGTGAAAAAGGGCAAACCAGAGATAGATCAAGACAAACAAGAGATGGTTTAACCCTCAGAAGTACAGTGCAGAAATGGGAGTGAAAAGGGATATAGTGTATATGGTGAAAAAATTATAGACATAAAATCTCATGTGTGCAGGTATCCTACATTAACACTGATAGCAAAGAGCAAGTGCCATTCTTTCTTTATAATATATAGACTAGGATGAGAACATTTTATTCCTTGTGAACTATTGTACTAAAAAACTCTCGGTATGACCTTTCTATTGGATGCAAAATAGAGGTTTTGTTCCAAATTTTATATTTTTGGAACATCATCAAACTATTGTATCACTTTAATCCTATATCATAAAAAAGCCTTTTTGCTACTACAAGGTTTTTATATTTTAAACCTTGTTTTGGAGATAAAACGTAGGTTATCTTTCCAGTATGGCTCTCAAAAAATCATGTTATCAAGTGTTCCTTATTTTACAAGAGTAGGATCAGATATATAATATTTCTTTCTTACCGTGAACGAGAAACGATAGTCACAATTACATCCTATGGACGTGTGTACTCTAAAATACAGATATTAAAAAAGTGGTATATGTGATATAGGGAAAAGTGAGGGTAAAGACGTGACATGAAGACTCCCAATTTGGTAGAGAACAAACAGAACTAGATAGAGACCAAACGGGAAAAAGTGTTTTA
>BLSH010318926.1:295511-305541 GCA_018402905.1 Glandirana rugosa | reverse complement strand
TTTTTTACACACAGTTGTTTTTTGTTGTTTTTTTCAGCAAGGAGAGAGAGATACAATATACTGGGGTGGGCTTCACAGTGACTGATCACTGTGGTAGCCAATCAGAGCCTATCACAGCAATCAGGTGACCCAGAACCAGGAGTTCTGGGTCCAAATCGTATGGGACATGGGGCTGATAAAGACAGATACACATATATGCGGCCCCACGGAAACAAAAGCCCAGTACAATGGGGCCGCATATATGCGTGCTATTGCTGCAAAGAGGTTAAGATTTTTTTCTGAACACTGTTTAGGAAATGTATTCTACACAGCAGCAAGTAACATCTAGCTGTCATTTTGACCAGGGAGAGTGGCGGGTAGCAGTAGCAGGGGAGAAGGACAGGGTGTTTGACTTACACCCTGTGTATTTTTAGGGATGTACCTTGCAGGTCCAAAGTCTAGAACTAGTTAAAAAATTAAAAAAAAACAAAAAAAAATAGCTTTAAGGCAGAGGCAGGTTTGCATGCATTTTCTGAGGCTTTGTTTTACTGCATTATCATGAAGATGTTTGTGTTACTTACTATTATTAATAATAATAATATAGAGACCTAATATTTTGAGTACTTTCTAAACTTTTGAAAACTTTCTTGCTTGTATTTAATGACTGCTGTATATGCTAACTTTGCTTTTTCCAGGAATGAATTTGACTATGATTATGAAAACATAACAGCATCTTTAGCATTGCAATATTGCTTAATATAATTCAGAAAAACTTGCCAGCTTAGAGGTGTTATCCATTACCTTCTATGGAAAATGTACTGTCATTGAAGTTAATGAAGCAATTACTGCAACAAGACCAAGGGAAAAAGGAGGTAAGGAAACTTTAACTGCAATGCTAATGGGAAAGATTTTTGTTAAAGAAATTACCAGCATTCCCTGAAAATGAAGTGCAAGTGCAGTTAGCAAGATGTGTCACCTGCGGAACACAATGGGGCTGATTTTCTGAAGCTTAAGCAAGTGTGCCAAAACTGTGCAGAAGCATAATTGCGCAAATACACACTTCCCATTATTTACCAAACTTTGGAACAGCTGAAAGTACGGTATTGCCTACTTTAAGAAACTGGTTTGGAATTGCACAAGAGACTTGAAATTGAGTTAGCAGCAAGCAAATTTATGATTTTTTTCAGCACACTGTTCATACCTGTATCACGAACAAGTTGAACACACATATAAAAGTTTAAATAAATCAGAAAATCTAAATAAAGAAAACCAACTCTGTTCAGTAAAACTATTGTGCCACTGACAGTTTCTTTAATCTGCTAGTATATCAGCCCCATGTAGTGAAAAATCTAAGGAGTATCTGGTCTTGATGAACCCCAGTTGTTGGGGATCACACTTGGTTGCATGGTAATTTCCTGCTTGCAGCCCTTAGGCTCACCTTGCTTATGGCAGTTAAAACTGGTAGAAAGCCATCCAAAGAGATTGACAGGATTTCAGCAAAAAAAGCGATTCAAGAAAGAACCGGGTTGTGTTAAACACAGTGGAACAGAAATGTAATTGGGACACCAGACTATTTAGTCAGATAAAAGATTGAGGGTGAGGATACAAGGCAGAATAGCAAAGTACCAAGATGGAAATCATAGTGGTGGACAAAGTAGGTTTCTGCAACAGAGTAAGCCAAACCATGAAAATGTGGCCATGGTCCAATATCAAGCCAGGCCACAAAAGTTACTGAATAAAGAACCACAGAAATATGTCAGGAAATAAAAGAAAGTGCCAAGCTGTGCAAAGGGTTTAGCTTCAAACAAAGCATGTATAATGGCCATTCCTCTCAGTATATTAATTAGATCATTCAAAGGAATATAACAGAAAGTTTCTTCCCACGCATAGGGTATATCTAGCATGGTTCCAAAATTATACAGGACTACTGCCAGCTCTGGTCTCTGGCTGTCAATGGCTGTCAATATATAGGCCTCTCCACATGCACACTCCTTAAACAGGCACATCCTATTCCTAAAGCAGAACTTTATCTTGAAAAAGCAATTCATAACATGGCTAGTGTGTTGGTACAAGAAAGTAAAACCTATTGCTGGGTGATGCAATTCAACGAGTGGAAGATTCACTCTCACAAGCCATTCTATCAATGAAGTAGGAATAGAGTGGCAGTGGCAGCACTGGCAGCAATGGAGTAATGAGAAACATAAGTGGAAAATATCTGCACATTATAATTTCCTCCCCACTTTCCTCTTTTGTATGGATGGGCCGAACACCCCCCCATTTCGGTTCGAACCAGAACACCGTGAACAGGCAAAACGTTTGTGCGACCATGTGAACCCTATTAAAGTCTATGGGACACGATCATGAAAAATCAAAAGTGCTCATTTTAAAGGCTTATATGCACGTTATATATAATGAATTCACCATGCTATTTTGACATTGAATGAATCAAGAAGCTTATAAGACAAAGTCCATAAAACACAATCCCACTGTATGTGAAATAAGGTGCTCAGTTCCAGAGTCCTAAAGGGTAACAGTGCTGCAGGAGTGCTCAGGCTGGGTGCCCCACATGGATGTGCACTCACCCCTAGTCATTGATCCACTATCTCTAGTGTGGTCAAATACGCCTGTGGGGTAACCCCTGTAGGTCTCTGAAGACTGCCGGCTCCTTAGTTGGAATTCCATCACCAGGATACCATATATGATAAAGCAGAATACCTCATTGCGCACTACGTTTAAAATAGATGTTTATTGAATAAAAGTCATAAAACCACTCACATGCTAAGGTGCCTAATCGTCCTGGCACCTGACGTGTGTAACAGATGATTTCTTAAGGGAAATCAGCCCTTAAGTGTTAGTGCCGTCAGGAAAGCCGGCTCGGCTCGATTCCCAGTAAACAAACGTGGGCAGAAGTGTCGCCGTGACGCGATCAAGCTTCAACGTGTTTCAGCCTATCAAAACGGGCCATCTTTAGGAAGCTCTGAATTTTATATGTAATTTATTGCCATAAAAAGTGTATGGGGACATGGGTACTTTGCATCTATCAATACAAAACAAGTTTTTAAAATGATAGTCTATTCAGGAGCAGTGATTTTAATAATGCTTTCGGTGATGCTTACGGCGGGGTCGCTTACGTTACCGGGTGGCCCCGTCCTTGCCCATATAAGAGCTGTCAAACTGAAGGCAGACCGTTCAGCGAGTCCCCTCTGAAAGAGGTGGATGCGCTTTTCTTTTTTTTTTTTGGTCCATCAGCGCTGTGATTGACGATAGATGTACATCGGGGGGCTCTTTTTTTCACATTTTTTAATAAAGGAATTGTCAAAAACTGTCTCGTGTGGTTTTTACTTTTTTGACACTTTTTTGGTGAATGGGTAGGGGTACAATGGGGGGCCAGGATCTGGGGGCCCCCTTGTTAAAGGCAAGAACTCATGGCAAAGAACTTCCTGAGGATCTGAAAAATAGAATTGTTGCTCTACATAAAGATGGCCTAGGCTATAAGAAGATTACCAAGACCCTGAAAGTTGCAGCATGGTGGCCAAGACCATACAGCAATTTAACAGGGCAGGTTCCACTTAGAACAGGCCTTGCCATGGTCGACCAAAGAAGTTGAGTGGATGTACTCAGCGTCATATCAAGAGGTTGTCTTTGGGAAATAGACGTATGAGTGCTGCCAGCATTGCTGCAAAGGTTGAAGGGGTGGGAGGTCAGCCTGTCAGTGCTCAGACCATATGCCATACACTGCATCAAATTGGTCTGCATGGCTGTCGTCCCAGAAGGAAGCCTCTTCTAAAGATTATGCACAAGAAAGCAAACAGTTTGATGAAGACAAGCAGACTAAGGACATGTATTACTGGAACCATGTAATGTGGTCTGATGAGAACAAGATAGATGTATTTGGTTCAGATGTTGTCAAGTGTGTGTGGCAGCAAGCAGGTGAGGAGTGCAAAGACAAGTGTGTCTTGCCTACAGTCAAGCGTGGTGGTGGGAGTGTCATGGTCTGGGGCTGCATGAGTGCTGCTGGCACTGGGGAGCTACAGTTCATTGAGGGAACCATGAATGCCAACATGTACTATGACATATTGAAGCAAAGCATGATCCCCTCCCTTTGGAGACTGGATCACAGGGCAGTATTTCAACGTTAAAACGACCCGAACACACCTCCAAGATGACCACTGCCTTGAGGGAAGCTGATGGTAAAGGTTATGGACTGGCCAAGCATGTCTCCAGACCTAAACCATATTGAGCATCTGTGGGGCATTCTCAAATGGAAGGTGGAGCAGCGCAAGGTCTCTAACATACACCAGTTCTGTGATGTTGTCATGAAGGAGTGGAAGAGGACTCCAGTGGCAACCTGTGAAGCTCTGATGAACTCCATTCCCAAGAAGGTTAAGGCAGTGCTGGAAAATAATGATGGCCACACAAAATATTGACACTTTGGGCCCAATTTGGACATTTTCACTTAGGGGTGTACTCACTTTTGTTGCCAGTGGTTTAGACAATAATGGCTGTGTGTTGAGTTATTTTGAGGGAACAGACAATTTACACTGTTATAAGAGCTGTACACTCACTACTTTACATTGTAGCATTGTGTAATTTCTTCATTGTTGACACATGAAAAATAAAATATTTACAAAAATGTGAGGGGTGTACTCACTTTTGTGAGATACTGTATATACTATACGGACTGCACTATATACTCTGAACTGATATACTATACAGACTGCACTATATAGTCTGAACTGCAATATATATACTATGTGGACTGCACTATATACTCTGAACTGCAATATATATACTATGTGGACTGCACGATATACTCTGAACTGATTGAACTGATATATATATACTATTCGGACTGCACTATATACTCTGAACTGATATATATATATATATATATATATATATATATATATATATATGCTATACGGACTGCACTATATAATCTGAACTGCATTATATATTCTTTACAGACTGCATTATATACTCTGAACTGTATTATACATACTACGGTGACTGCACTATATAAGATTGTAATTACATGCCCCAGTCAAAATTGGGCCTTCGGTGTTGGTGGTACTTGAACACTGTAACCCCTCACAGTTACTCTTGTTGGGTGCAGGAATGGGCCCTGCTGTAAACAATTATTTTAAAAATTGAAATTACATGCCCCTGTTAAACAGGTACAGAAAAATTGGGCCTTGGGTGTTGGTGGTGCCTAAACATTGTAACACCTCACAGTTACTCTGTTGGGTGCAGGAATGGGCCCTGTTGTTAAAAATTATTTTAAAAATTGTAATTACATGCCCCAGTCAAACAGGTGCGTAAAAATTGGGCCTTGGGTGTTGGTGGTGTAACCCCTCACAGTTACTCTTCTTGAGCACAGGATTGGGCCTTGCTGTAAACAATTATTTTAAACATTGTAATTATATTCTCCTTGGGTGTTGGTGGTGCCTAAACACTGTAACCCTTCACAGTTACTCTTGTTGGGTGCAGGAATGGGCCCTGTTGTTAAAAATTATTTTAAAAATTGTAATTACATACCCCAGTCAAACAGGTGCATAAAAATTGGGCCTTGGGTGTTGGTGGTGTCTGAACACTGTAACCCCTCACAGTTACTCTTCTTCGGCACATGATTGGACCTTGCTGTAAACAATTATTTTAAACATTGTAATTACACTCTCCAGTCAAACAGGTGCAAAAAAATTGGGCCTTGGGTATTGGTGGTGCCAGAACACTGTAACCCCTCACAGTTACTCTTGTTGGGCGCAGGAACGGGTGCTGCTGTAAACAATTATTTTAAAAATTGAAATTACATGCCCCTGTTAAACAGGTACAGAAAAATTGGGCCTTGGGTGTGGTGGTGCCTAAACACTGTAACCCCTCACAGTTACTCTTGTTGGACGCAGGAATGGGCCCTGTTGTTAAAAATGATTTTAAAAATTGTAATTACATGCCCCAGTCAAACATGTGCGTAAAAATTGGGCCTTGGGTGTTGGTGGTGTAACCCCTCACAATTACTCTTCTTGGGCACAGGATTGGGCCTTGCTGTAAACAATTATTTTAAACATTGTAATTATAGTCTCCTTGGGTGTTGGTGGTGCCTAAACACTGTAACCCCTCACAGTTACTCTCGTTGGACGCAGGAATGGACCCTGTTGTTAAAAATTATTTTAAAAATTGTAATTACATGCCCCAGTCAAACAGGTGCGTACAAATTGGGTGTTGGTGGTGTAACCTCTCACAGTTATTCTTCTTGGGCACAGAAATGGGCCCTTCTGTAAACAATTATTTTAAAAATTGAAATTACATGCCCCTGTTAAACAGGTGCAGAAAAATTGGGCCTTGGGTGTTGGTGGTGCCTGAACACTGTAACCCCTCATGGTTGGTCTTGTTGGGCGCAGGAATGGGCCTGCTGTTTAAAATTATTTTACTAATTGTAATTACACGCCCCAGTCAAACAGGTGCAGAAAAAATGGGCCTTGGGTGTTGTTAGTGCCAGAACACTGTAACCCCTCACAGTTACTGTTGTTGGGCACAGGAATGGGCCTTGCTGTTGAAATTGATTTAAACACTGTATATACAGTATATATATTAATACACTGCATGAAGTGTATTATATACTGTACACCACCGAATGCATTGTATATATAGTCTACACTGAATGCAGAGTGTATATATATATATATATATATATATATATATATATATATATATATATACAGTTGTGCTCATACGTTTACATACCCTGTCAGTTGTTGGCCATTTTTCAGGGAATATGAATGATAACACAAAAACATTTCTTTCACTCGTGGTTAGTGTTCGGCTGCAGCCATTTATTATCAGTCAACTGTGTTTACTCTTTTTAAATCATAATGACAACAGAAACTACCCAAATGACCCCGATCAAACATTTACATACCCTGGTGATTTTGGCCTGATAACATGCACACAAGTTGACACAGAGGTGTTTGAATTGCTATTAAAGGTAACCATCCTCATCTGTGATCTGTTTGCTTGTAATTAGTGTGTGTGTATAAAAGTGAAAAAATATCTGTGTGGGGTAAGCCCCGTCCCCACAGAGATGAATAGTGGGACTTTAAACGGTACTGGTTTCCTCTCTCTGAATGATCAGACTGATATGGTAATATTTAAACAAAGTTTAATATTATTAAACAGCATATAAAATCATCAATTTAGAAAAGAATACATATATACAAAATAGCAAAGCTGGACATTACAGTACAATGACCAAAATAGGTCCACATGTTCTCAGTCGGCGGAATAGCAGTAGACTCCAGTGACTGGTAGGTATGGGATACGTATCTGTTCTTCCCAACGCGTTTCGCCAAAAAGCGGCTTCTTCAGGGGAGGTTGAGCAGAAACCAATTACAGGTATCCGTATCCTTGATACTTTATGAAAGAGAGGGACACTCTATATCTAGACCTCTGACCGTTCTGTTATCAGTTCCAAAATACTAAAACAGGTCTGTAAGTGCTTGTCTCACCACTGTCAGGTGTGCAATAAGCCCCAATCCTCAAACGTAGAGGCGAGGTAGAAATTTGATGTGCCAAAAAGAAGACAGACAAACTCCAACTATCTGCTCACAGCATCTAATAGTCCCAGATTCCTTTGGGGATTGTGTTGACACGATCTTATGACAACACTACTGGATTTCATGGATGTAGGTCATATGAAACCGTCCTCCAGATCTGTACCAACCTTATGTGTATGGAACAGCATCAAGCATCCGCAGATTTATCGCCGATAAATGAAGACGCCGATAAATCTGCGGATGCTTGATGCTGTTCCATACACATAAGGTTGGTACAGATCTGGAGGACGGTTTCATATGACCTACATCCATGAAATCCAGTAGTGTTGTCATAAGATCGTGTCAACACAATCCCCAAAGGAATCTGGGACTATTAGATGCTGTGAGCAGATAGTTGGAGTTTGTCTGTCTTCTTTTTGGCACATCAAATTTCTACCTCGCCTCTACGTTTGAGGATTGGGGCTTATTGCACACCTGACAGTGGCGAGACAAGCACTTACAGACCTGTTTTAGTATTTTGGAACTGATAACAGAACGGTCAGAGGTCTAGATATAGAGTGTCCCTCTCTTTCATAAAGTATCAAGGATACGGATACCTGTAATTGGTTTCTGCTCAACCTCCCCTGAAGAAGCCGCTTTTTGGCGAAACGCGTTGGGAAGAACAGATACGTATCCCATACCTACCAGTCACTGGAGTCTACTGCTATTCCGCCGACTGAGAACATGTGGACCTATTTTGGTCATTGTACTGTAATGTCCAGCTTTGCTATTTTGTATATATGTATTCTTTTCTAAATTGATGATTTTATATGCTGTTTAATAATATTAAACTTTGTTTAAATATTACCATATCAGTCTGATCATTCAGAGAGAGGAAACCAGTACCGTTTAAAGTCCCACTATTCATCTCTGTGGGGACGGGGCTTACCCCACACAGATATTTTTTCACTGTTACATTATAGGGATGTGGTACTGGTATGGCAGTGCTTGATTACATTTCTTACCTGTGTGTATAAAAGGTCAATGAGTTTCTGGACTCCTGACAGACCCTTGCATCTTTCATCCAGTGCTGTGCTGACATTTCTTGATTCTGAGTCATGGGGAAAACAAAATAATTGTCAAAGGATCTGCAGAAAAAGGTAGTTGAACTGTATAAAACAGGAAAGGGATATTAAAAGATATCTAAGGAATTAAGAATGCCAATCAACAGTGTTCAAACTCTAATCAAGAAGAGGAAAATGAGGGGTTCTGTTGAAACCAAACCACTGTCAGGTAGACCAACTAAAATTTCAGCCACAACTACCATGAAAATTGTTCGGGATGCAAAGAAAAACCACAAATAACTTCAGGTGAAATACAGGACACTCTGAAAACATGTTTCAAGATGCACAATAAGGAGGCACTTGAAGAAAGATGGGCTGCATGGTTGAGTCACGCTAGAAGAAAGCCATTACTATGCAAATGCCACAAAGTATCCTGCTTACAATACGCCAAACAGCACAGAGATAAGCCTCAAACCTTCTGGCACAAAGTCATTTGGAGTGATGAGACCAAAATTGAGCTTTTTGGCCACAGCCATAAACGTTACATTTGGAAAAAGAGTCAACAAGGCCTGTGAAACATAGAGGTGGATCGCTGATGTTTTGGGGATGTGTGAGCTACAAAGGCACAGGGAATTTGGTCAAGATTAATGGCAAAGTGAATGCAGTATGTTATTGAAAAAATACTGGAGGAACATTTGCATTCATCAGCCGGGAAGCTGTGCATGGGACGTACTTGGACATTCTAACATGACCATGATCCAAAACACAAGGCCAAGTTGACCTGTCATTGGCTACAGCAAAATAAAGTGAAGGTTCTGGAGTGGCCATCTCAGTCTCTGGACCTCAGTATCATTGAGCCATTCTGGGGAGATCCCAAACATGCAGTTCATGCAAGACAGACCAAGAATTTCCAGGAACTGGAGGCTTTTTGCCAATAAGAATGGGCAGCTTTACTATCGGACAAGATAAAGAGCCTCATCCACAAATACCACAAAAGACTGTCATTAATGTTAAAGGGAGCAATACAAGGTATTAAGCACTGGGGTATGTAAACTTTTGATCAGGGTCATTTGGGTAGTTTCTGTTGTCATTATGATTTAAAAAGAGTTAAACATAGTTGATTGATAATAAATGGCTTCAGCCAAACACTAACCATGAGTGAAAGAAACGTTTTTGCGTTATCATTCCTATTCTCTGAAAAATGACGAAAAAATCATAAATTCTGCCAGGGTATGTAAACTTATGAGCACAACTGTATATATATATATATATATATTAATACACTGCCTGCACTGACTTATATAAAGTCTACACTGAATGCACTGTATGTATAGATATATAGTCCATATATATGGACTATATATCTATACATACAGTGCATTCAGTGTAGACTTTATATAAGTCATCGGAGGTCAAGGACCTTTAAGAACCAGACAGAACGTACTTGACGTACAAACC
>BLSH010318926.1:269236-292048 GCA_018402905.1 Glandirana rugosa | reverse complement strand
AATGAATTGCAGCCTGATCAGCGCCAATCAAATGCAGCCTCACCAGCGCCCATCAAATACAGCTTCACCAGCGCCAATCAATACAGCCTCACCTGTGCCCATCATATACCGATTCACCGGCGCCAATCAATACAGCCTCAACTGTGCCTATCAAATACAGCTTCACCTGTGCCCATCAAATACAGCTTCACCTGTGCCCATCAAATACAGCCTCACGGAGGGGTGGGGGCGGAGGGGGGGTATTTGGCAGATCAGTCACTATTTCTATATACATTTTCAAATGGCATGTGATAATACAATCTTATTATCTCAGTCAGACAGTGTCAGTTTTTAGATGAATCAATGCAGAGCAGCCAGTGACAGATCAACAGTGGCCAGGCGCCCCTAGGTGGCAGTGCGCCCTAGGCGGCCGCCTACTCCGCCTAGTGGTAGAGCCGGCCCTGCTTGTGCAATGTCCAGGGTTGAACAGAGTTTGGTCGAAAAGCCAGGGATTAATCGGTTCTCAAACTTGGCAGATGTTCCTGGTTTTAAGGTAAAAAAGAACTGCCAAACTGTCCTTGCATCTCCCATTTCTTTGGGATCAAAGGGGTGTTGACAGATAGCCTCTTGACCAATTAAGCTTTGGAGGGTTGGTTTCTAGGAGGTCACCACTCATGACTATGTCCCAGGTACAGTTTGTGATAAAATATTCATATCTCTGCATCTCTATCATTTACAGACTACTAACATCCATATTATGGTCCAGCGTGAAAGTTGCTTAAAAAAAAAATATAAACATGAAAGGTTTCCGATGTCTATTTTATCTAGGAAAGATGAGTAGTGCCAGTAGTTTCCCATATGATCTGACATAGGGGTGTCTGGACTTGAAATGCTACAAATTATCTGAGGAAAGTAAATATGTGCATATTATGGCTGTGCTATTAATATTTTGGAAGTTGTGAAACATGCTAAAGTTTCAGAATTAGACTGCTAAACTGTCTGCACCTTATGTGGATTGAGCTTTTTACGATAGGTATCTGTTAACTTTCTAGTCCCTGAAGCACTAGTCAGATAGTTTTATGTACCGGAGATGGGTATTGGGAAACTGATAAGGGGTGTCTGGTCTCAGTCACCAGTTTGTGTATTGGATAACTGAAAGAAAAAGATTGGGGCAAGGTCACTGTGGTATGCCCTTCACATACCAACATGGCTGAGGAGACATCACAAAATGACTGCTACGCACACAGCTAGGCCTTAGCCCAGTACGCAGGACCGTTACAAGGTCCTTTCAAGCTAAAAACTAATGCAATTTGCACAATCCAAGAAATATAACAACAAATCTATAAAGATCTGTGCCACAAAGAGCTAACATCTACAACTGGGAACAAAACATCTTCATTCCTCAACAGTATGTAACAGATTCTCCAATAAACAGCCAGGGGTTGATTTACTAAAGGAAAATATGTGGTTTACTTTGCAAGGGAAAATGCACTTTGCAGGGGAATTTTCTCCAGACCTCAATGAATGAGGTGAAGCTATACTGATTTCCACCATCCAATCAAGTACAAGCAAAAACGTTTTTTTTTTTCATTTTCTTGCATGTGATTGAACATTCTTTGCACAATAAAATTGCACCACCTTCACTAGGCTCTGGGGAAAATTCCCTTAAAAAGTGCAACTTCTCTAGCAAAGTGAAATTATTGTTATTAAAGAAGAAATGCAGCACTATGCCCATGTACTGTTTGGTTAACAACTTTTTGTTGCATACATTTGAAAATACATGTGAAAGCCACTCTGATGTGCCAAGGCACCTCTGATAAGTGTGGTCTCTCACTCTATACCATCTTAGTGGCCCACTTTGGGACATATGTAGCAATGTACAAACAGAGAGCAGGCTCATCTGGAGGCAGCCCTTTCTTGTTTAAGGCTACTTTCACACTGGGGCAGGGAGGGGCGGCAGCAGTAAATCGGGCACGTTTAACCCCCAAGAAGGGGTTAACAAGGGGTTAAAAGCGCCGCTGATCAGGGCTTTCAAGGCAGTGTACAACCGCTTCGGGAGCGCCATCCATTGCTTTCAATGGAGGGGGGGTGTAGGAAAAGATGCAGCTTGCATGACTTTTCTTACTGTCCTGCAAGCGCACCGCCCCAGTGTGAAAGCACTCTGGCTTTCACACTGGTGAGAATGGGGGGAGAGTTTTTCAGGCGCTGCACAGGCGCTATTTTTAGCACCGCAGCGCCTGAAAAACATTCCAGTGTGAAAGAGGCCTAAAGGTACAGCAACACACCAGAAGCTCAGACATCACCTTTGCAAGGTAACTGAAGACTTCTAGTGTGTGTCTACATTTAATCCAAAAACAAGAAACAAAATGCTGTTCTTTTTAAAACTAACAAAAACTTTCACTTTAACCCCTTCCTTACCGGTGTATAGTAATAATATGCCGGCAAGGTGCACTCCCCATCCTGGATGGACATCATATGACGTCTTCCCATTTTCACCGCTCTGTGGGCCCCCAGGGGCCCGCATCGCGGCGATCGGGGATCAGGCGAGTCCCTCGGGACTGCAGCCTTCCATGATTGGGGTAAAGAGCCGATTTCATTGGCTCTTTGCCACGTGATCGGCTGTGGCCTATCACAGCCGGTCACTTCCGATCACAACAAAATGGCGTTGTGTACGCCGCTCGTGCGTGCCCCCGGGGGCGCACAGCGTGGGGATCGGGATTCAGGCTTGTCCCTCGGACTAAGCCCAACCCCGATCAGGGTAAAGAGCCAATCAGAGTACCCAAGTACCTGTCACCTGCTCATCAAAATACCCGAGTACCTGTCACCTGCCCATCAAATACCCGAGTACCTGTCACCAGCCCATCTGAGTACCCGAGTACCTGTCACCATCCCATCTGAGTACATGAGCACCTGTCACCAACCCATCAGAGTACCCGAGCACCTGTTACCAACCCATCAGGGTACTCGAGCACCTGTCACCAACCCATCAGAGTACCCGAGCACCTGTCCCCATCTCATCAGAGTACCCGTGTACCTGTTACCAACCCATCAGAGTATCCGAGCACCTATTACCATCTCATCAGAGTGCCCGAGTACCTGTTACCAACCCATGAGAGTACCCGAGCACCTGTCACCATCTCATCAGAGTACCCGAGCACCTGTTACCAACCCATCAGAGTACCCGAGCACCTGTTACCATCTCATCAGAGTACCCGAGCACCTGTCACCAACCCATCAGAGTACCCGAGCACCTGTCACCATCTCATCAGAATACCTGTTACCAACCCATCAGAGTACTCGAGCACCTGTTACCATCTCATCAGAGTACACGAGTACCTGTCACCAGCCCATCAGAGCACCCGAGTACCTGTCACCAACCCCTGTGAGTACCTGAGTACCTGCCACCAGCCCAGCATCTCGGCGATCGGGGATCAGGCAGCCTTCCATGATCGGGGTAAAGAGCCAATTTCATTGGCTCTTTACCACGTTATCGGCTGTGTCCTATCACAGCCGGTTACTTCAGATCCCAACAAAACGGCGGTGTGCATGCCGCTCGTGGGCGCCCCCTGGGGGCGCACATCGCAACGGTCGTGGTTCAGGCTTGTCCCTCGGACAAAGCCCAACCCTGATCAGGGTAAAGAGCCAATGAAATTGGCTCTTTACCATGTGACCGGTTGTGTCCAATCACAGCCGGTCACAGAATGGCAAGAAACCGCGGTAACGAGCTGTTATCGGGTTCTCCTCTTCACACACCGATTGTGTGTGAGGAGGAGATAGCGGTAAAAGCTTGTTACCGCTTACTGTGTGCACCAATCACACTGATTGCCCCCAGTAGTAAAGAGTACCTGTCACCACCCCCTCAAAGTACCTGTCACAGCCCATCAGAGTACCTGTCACCTGCCCATCAGAGTACCTGTCACCTGCCCATCAGAGTACCTGTCACCCATCCATCAAAGTACCCGAGTACCTGTCACCAGCACATCAGAGTACCCAAATACCTGTCACCTGCCCATCAAAGTACCTGAGTACCTGTCAACTGCCCATCAAATACCTGAGTACCTGTCACCAGCCCATCTGAGTACCCGAGTACCTGTCACCAACCATCACAGTACCTGAGTACCTGACACCAACCCATCAGAGTACCTGAGTACCTGTCACCTGCCCATCAAAGTACCCGAGTACCTGTCACCAACCCATCTGAGTACCTGAGTACCTGTCACCAGCCCATCACAGTACCCGAGTACCTGTCATCAACCCATCTGAGTACCTGAGTAACTGCCACCAGCCCATCAAAGTACCCAAGTACCTGTCACCAATCCATCAGAGTACCCGAGTACCTGTCACCAATCCATCAGTGTACCCGAGCACCTGTCACCATCTCATCAGGGTACCCGAGTACCTGTTACCAACCCATCAGAGTACCCAAATACCAGCCCATCAGAGTACACAAGTACCTGTCACCAGCCCATCAGAGTACCCGAGTACCTGTCACCAATCCATCAGAGTACCCAAGCACATGTCACCAACCCATCAGAGTACCCGAGTACCTGTCACCTACCCTTCTGAGTACCTGAGTACCTGTCACCAACTCATCAGAGTACCCAAGTACCTGTCACCAGTCCATCTGAGTACCTGTCACTAGCCCATCTGAGTACCCTATTACCTGTCACTAGCCCATCTGAGTACCCGAGTACCTTTCACTAGCCCATCTGAGTACCCTAGTACCTGTCACTAGCCCATCTGAGTACCCAAGTGCCTGTCACTAGCCCATCGGAGTACCCGCGTACCTGTCACCAGCCCATGAGAGTACCCGAGTACTTGTCACCAGCCCATCAGAGTACCTGAGTACCTGTCACCAACCCATCAGAGTACCTGAGTACCTTTTACCAGCCCATCAGAGTACCCGGGTACCTTTTACCAACCCATCAGAGTACCCAAATACCAGCCCATCAGAGTACACAAGTACCTGTCACCAGCCCATCAGAGTACCCGAGTACCGTCACCAATCCATCAGAGTACCCGAGCACATGTCACCAACCTATCAGAGTACCCAAGTACCTGTCACCAACCCTTCTGAGTACCTGAGTACTTGTCACCAGCTCATCAGAGTACCCAAGTACCTGTCACCAGTTCATCTGAGTGCCTGTCACTAGCCCATCTGAGTACCCTAGTACCTGTCAATAGCCCATCTGAGTACCCGAGTACCTGTCACTAGCCCATCTGAGTACCCTAGTACCTGTCACTAGCCCATGAGAGTACCCGAGTACTTGTCACCAGCCCATCAGAGTACCTGAGTACCTGTCACCAATCCATCAGAGTACCTGAGTACCTTTTACCAGCCCATCAGAGTACCCGGGTACCTTTTACCAACCCATCAGAGTACCCAAATACCAGCCCATCAGAGTACACAAGTACCTGTCACCAGCCCATCAGAGTACCCGAGTACCGTCACCAATCCATCAGAGTACCCGAGCACATGTCACCAACCTATCAGAGTACCCAAGTACCTGTCACCAACCCTTCTGAGTACCTGAGTACCTGTCACCAGCTCATCAGAGTACCCAAGTACCTGTCACCAGTTCATCTGAGTGCCTGTCACTAGCCCATCTGAGTACCCTAGTACCTGTCAATAGCCCATCTGAGTACCCGAGTACCTGTCACTAGCCCATCTGAGTACCCTAGTACCTGTCACTAGCTTATCTGAGTACCCTAGTACCTGTCACCAGCCCATGAGAGTACCCGAGTACTTGTCACCAGCCCATCAGAGTACCCGAGTACCTGTCATCAACCCATCAGAGTACCTGAGTACCTTTTACTAATCCATCAGAGTACCCGAGTACCTATCTGCAGCCCATAAGAGTACCTGAGTACCTATCTGCAGCCCGTGCTTCATAAAATACACATTGGGGTATTTGCTTTCCAAAATGGAGTAATTTTGTGGGTAATTCCCTTGTCCTGGTGCTCCAGGACCTTCAAAAGTGTGATAGGTAGGAATGAAATTATAGGTGTAATTTATGCTCCAAGAATGCCTGAAGGTACTACTTCAGTGCTGGACCTCTCTATGTGGCCAGGCTGTGTAAAAGTCTCACGCATGTGGTATCGCCATACTCGGGACGAGTAGCAGAATATATTTTGGGGGGTAATTTTTGCTATGTACATGCTATTTGTTAGAAATATCATATAAATTGACAACTTTGTGTAGAAAAAAAAACGTTTTCATTTTCTTTCCATGTTTTCCGAAGACTTGTGGAAAAAAATGAACTGTACAAAAGACTCATAATGCCTCATAGAATAGTTGGGGTGTTTGCTTTCCAAAATTGGGTCATTTTGTGGGTAATTCCACTGTCCTGGTGCTTCAGGGCCTTCAAAAGTGTAATAAGTCATTAGGATATTTTATGTATACTTTATGCTCCTAGAACGCCTGATGGTGCTCCTTTGCATGTTGGACCTTGGATCTTGGATCTCTATGTGGCCGGGCTATGCACAAGTCTCACACATGTGGTATCGCCATACTCGGGAAAAACAGCAGAATGTAATTTGGGGTGTAAATTTTGCTATGTACATGCTATGTGTTAGAAATATCTTATAAATTGACCACTTTGTGTAAAAATAAAAGTTTTTATTTTCTTTCTGCGTTTTTCAAAGACTTGTAGAAAAAAAATAACCGTAAAAAAGACTCATAATGCCTCATAGAATATATGTTGGGGTGTTTGCATTCCAAAATGGGGTCATTTTGTGGGCAATTCCATTGTCCTGGTGCTCCAGGGCCTTCAAAAGTGTAATAGGTGGTTGAGAAATGAGATGTGTAATTTATGCTCATAGAACGCCTAAAGGTGCTACTTCAATGTTGGGCCTGTGTATGTGGCCAGGCTGTGTAAAAGTCTCACACATGTGGTATCGCCATACTCAGGAGGAGTAGCAGAATGTGTTTTGGGGTGTCATTTTTGCTATGTACATGCTATGTTTGGAAATATCTTATAAATGGACAGCCTTGTGTAAAAAAAAATGAGTTTTCATTTTTTTCCACATTTTCCAAAAACTTCTGGAAAAAAATTACATGTTCAAAAGACTCATTATGCCTCACAGATTATATGTTGGGGTGTTTGCTTTCCAAAATGGGGTCATTTTGTGGGCAATTCCATTGTCCTGGTGCTCCAGGGTCTTCAAAAGTGCAATAGGTGGTTGAGAAATGAGATATATTTAAAGCAAGAACATGTTTGTTTGCTTTGACCCATTTTGTAGATTTCACTTCATTTCCTCCCATATGACCACAGCAGGAAGTGAGAGGAAATCTCCCCCAAATTACGAAAATTCTTTCATAGACAGTTGTCACTTCAACAAGTGGCCCTATTGGATGATTTTATCTCTGTTTTAGTGATAACACAAACATTTGTATTCACACTCACTTTCAGTCTTAAATAGAGATGGTGATTCTCCTTATGGGGACAGCAACAAAACCTGACAGGGGATCTAACCCCTTACCACTCCAAAAACATTTTAATTTTCAGTTTTCACTATTGTGCATCTTTAAATATTAATTAGAGAACATTTTGCATGAGGCATAACAAACTGACAAATGGGATTATTAACAACATATTCTTTACTCAATATAATAATATTAGCTCTCTAACTAATACATAAATTCTCCAAAATCCATGCCTTCTTCTGCATAGATCCTCTAATTCTTCCAACCCACCATTGACTCTCTTGATATGTTTCCCAGTAGCTCTGGTAATTTTGGGTTTAAGGTGCCTTTAGGACTCTTGTATATTCATGTTGCCATTTTTGCCTGTTGATCCTGAAAGCTGCGATATAGAGAGAGGGCTTCAGGCTTATATTTAAAGAGGCTACGGTGCAGTCTTTAAGATTGTCAGGTATAGAGAGAGGAGATCAATAAACAGGCATAATAAGCGAGGAAGAGAGGTGGAGAGGACGGGAAGTAGTGTGCGGCTTACAAGTACTGATGAGTGCCACACATTGTGGTTCTACTGGGTTGGACTTCAGGCTCATATTTGAATAGGCTATGGCACAGCCTAGAGGATAGACAGGCAAAAATGGCACCATGAATATGCTTGAATCCTAAAGGCACCTTAACCCCAAAATTGCCAAAGCTACTGGGAAACATATCAAGAGAGTCCTTAGTGGGCAAGAAGAATTTGAGGATCTATGTATTGGAGAAAGCCTGGTGGATTAATATATAAATATTAATCCACCAGGCTTTCTCCAATACATCGATCCTCCAATCCTCCACGAGGTTGATTTATAGAAGCACAGTGTGTTATTGCTGGTTGGTGTTCGTGTTTCACTATCACAGATCAAGACACGGATTTTGGAGAATTTTGAAATAGACTGAGAACCAATATATAATACTGTATATCAAAGACTATATTAACCACTTGCGGACCAGCCACTGTATATATACGGTGGCAGGTCGGCTCTTCTGCACAAACCACCGTACCCGTATGGTGGTCCATGCATGTGACACTGTGGGCATGCATGCACCTGCTGCACGCCGTGGGAGCGCGCCCATGGGTCCCAGGAACTTGATGTCTGCTGGCTACCCGCATTCACGGTACAGACAGGCAGAACAGGGATCTGCCTATGTAAACAAGACGGATCTTCATTCTAACAGGGGACAACTCAGAGATCTGCTGTTCCTAGTGATCAGAAACAGCTATCTCTTTGTTGTCACAGGCAGCCCAGCCCCTGCACAGTTAGAACACACCCAGGGAACACAGTTAACCCCTTAATCGCCCCTAGTGTTAACTCCTTCCCTGCCAGTGTAATTTATAAATTGATCAGGGCATTTGTATAATACTGATCAATGTAATAATGTCACTGGTCCCCAAAATGTGTCAATTGGGGTCATATTTGTCCACTGCAATGTCACAGTCCCGCTAAAAATTGCAGAATGCCGCCATTACCAGTAAAAACATTTAAAAAAATAGCAGTTCATAAATCTATCCCCTATTTTGTAGACACTATAACTTTTGCGCAAACCCATCAATATACGCTTATTGCGATTTTTTTACCAAAAATATGTAGAAGAATATATATTGGCCTAAACTGATTTTGGATATGTATTATAGCAGAAAGTAAAAAACTGTTGTTTTTTTTTTCAAAATTGTCTGTCTTTTTTTTTGTTTATAATGCAAAATATAAAAACCTTAGAGGTAATCAAATACCACCAAAAGAAAGCTCTATTTGTGGGACAAAAAGGCATCAATTTTGTTTGGGTACAGCGTCGCATGACCATGCAATTGTCAGTTAAAGTGACGCAGTGCCATATCGCAAAAAATGGCCTGATCATTAAGGGGATAAAACCTTCTGGGGCTGAAGTGGTTAAATGTTTTGGCTCTGTGGACATATGTGTGTAGATTTCATTATGTATATATAATCATAGTGTACACAGTATTGATTGTTTATGGTGTTAAACAAGACATTTATTCACATATTTTCACACATTTTTTTCATATTGAAATATTGTGTTTATTGGTTCATTTATAAGAATTACACGCATAAATTATTGGTTTATTTTATTAATTTTATGTTGATTTGATACAATAGCAGCACAGCATCACATTATTTATTATTTTTAGGATACATAGTTGTGGGAAAACAACCTGGTGGAGCAGCAGCGACACATATTTTTTGCTTTATTGTTCACTGATATTTAGTACATGGGCTAGTTACATATCATTGGTAGCGCAGGAGTTACACTGTTTTCAGTTTATAAATTATAATGGCAATCACACTCTACGCAATATAATATAAAGAGAAACATTTAAATACTTTGTTCTTTCTAAACCTGCAGTAAGAATAATCTTGTTTTAAAGTGCTAGGCATTGGCAAATATGTTCTTTTTACAAAAATATTCTCCTGAACACCATGGTTGCCTCCGAACTCAGGTGCACTCAATATCCTAATATCAACTTTCAGGTTCAAGTGGAGCTGTGGTGTGCACCCACTGTACAATGATGGTACCTTTATAATCTTCAAAGAGTGCCTACACTTGCCCCTAAATCTGAATGTGCAAAATATGAGTTCTGGGACACTTGTCCATGCACGTGCACTCTTTCTGTAAGTCAGTAAGAAAAATATCAACACATTGATCCATGAAGGTCATGGTGCTAACAGTAGGAAAACTTACAAATAAGAGACCAGCAGACTCAAAGGGGTTGGTTTACTAAAGGCAAATAGGCTGTTCACTTTTCAAGGGAATTTTCACTTTGCAAAATAATTTTCCTCAAGGCTTAATGAATGTGGTGAAATATAATTTTGCAAAGAATACCTAATGGCATACAAGGAAAATAAAAAACAGCATTTTTGCTTGCACTTCATTGGATGATGGAAGTCAGCAGAGTTCACCTCATTCAGTAAGCTCTGGGGCAAAGTGCAACTTCCCTTGCAAAGTGAACAACCTATTTGCCTTTAGTTAGCCAACCCCACAGACTCAGATAAAATAATATACTTTGTTGCCCGTTTAAAAGCCATTTATTTTTAACATGTTGATATATGTATAGGTTTACTAGTGACACTTGATTCTTGTACTTTGTTGTTCAGCAATTGCAGTAATTGTGTTTAATCACATTACACTCAGTTAAAAGCGGTAGAAAAAAGTACTAGTCTGAGCACTTAATATAGATGTTAATTCTTCAGAGTACTTTGATAAACAATCAGGCACCAATTTAAAGGGAATATCTACTGCCTGGAGAAACAATGTCTAAGTTATTTAGAGGGATCTAATATTAAAACTTTAATTTTCCTCTTTGGCTCTATTTCCTGTTTCAAATGATTTAGTAACAGTCTGCTGCCAATCTGCGTTCTCTGGTTAGCCCCAAGGACTTATTCATTAAAAGGAAAGGTTAAGGATAAAAAGTAATTTTGAAATAGAAAGACAAGCATTATCTAATGTCAGAAAGTTAACACTTCAATGACAGTGAGCGATGCACATTTAAAGCACCTTTTAACAACTCTCCTTTAGTGGAAATAAAAAAAAAAGAATTATATACAGTACACGGAGCAAATCATGCTGGCTTGTTGGGTTTGTTAATCTATATTGGTTTTATTGCTTTTTTCTTTTATTCATATACTGTATATAATAATGAAAAAGTTAGTGGTGTTTTGGATGGTCTAATAAACCACTGCATCGGTCTCTGTCCTGAAGGTACATACAGGCTTGTTATTCCATGTTCCATAATTTTCCAAGCACAGAGGCTTTAATAAAGTATGACCAGTTTGGTCAGAAACCAGTGAGTATAACAGGAGGCTTTAGGTTGTATGTGTAAACAAGAACACCAGGAAGAAACCATTGCAAGAAGAAATCCAAACTGACAGGGTTGAAATTATAAAAAAAATGCAGAGTCCATGCAAACTGCACCGTCCTGTGAAACTGCATCTGTTTTGCGCAAATGGGGGCATGAACAATATTCATCCTACAAAATAGAGTGAATGAGGAAAAATGCAGATTATGGCTGCTAGATGGATATGATTATTATTATTATTATTATACAGGATTTATATAGCGCCAACCGTTTATGCAGCGCTTTACAACTTGAGGGTAAACAGTGCAAATACAATACACTTAAATATAGTAGGAATCAGAGCTTACAATCTAAGAGGTAAGGTCAAGAGATACAAGAGGTAATAACTGTGGGGGATGTGCTGATGGAGAAAGTAAATGTAGAGTTGTTAGGTGGGGGCTAGATAGGCTTCTCTGAAGAGATGACTTTTCAGGGGTCGTCTGAAGGTGGACAAAGTAGGAGAAAGTCAGACAGATTGGGGTAGAGCATTCCAGAGGATGGGAGAGGCTCTGGAGAAGTCCTGGAGGTGAGCATGGGATGAGGTGACAAGGGAGCTAGAGAGCAGGAGGTCTTGGGAGGAGCGAAGAGATGATGGTCATAGCAATTAAATGCTTATTTAACTACTTCAATACAGGACACTTCTACCCACTTCCTGCCTAGGCCAATTTTCAGCTTTCACTGCTGTCACACTTTGAATGACAATGCCATACAGCACTGTACCCATATATATTTTTAATCATTTTCTTCACACAAATAGAGTTTTCATTTGGTGAAACCGCTGGGTTTTTTATTTTTTACTAAAAGAAAAAAGAAGACCGAAATTTTTGAAAAAAAAAGTTTTTCTTAGTTTCTGTCAGTAAATTTTATAAATAAGTAATTTTTCTCCTTCACTGATGTGCGCTGATGAGGCAGTACTTATGGGCACTGATAGGCGGCACTGATGGGCACTGATGAGGTGGCACTGATTAGGTGGCACTGATGAGGAGGCACTAATATGTTGCACTGATGGGCACTGATAGGTGGCACTGATGAGCAATGATAGGCGGCGCTGATGGTAGATACTGGAGGGCACTGATAAGTGGCACTGATGGGCACTGATAGGTGGCACTGATAGGTGGAAGGAAGGGCAGCACTGATAGGCAGCACTGATTGGCACTGATGGGAGGCACTGATGGGCATTGATAGGCAGCACCAATGAGCAGGCACTAATGGGCACTGACTGGTGTCACTGATGGACACTGATTGGTGGCACTAATGGGCACTGATTGGTGGCACCGATGGGCACTGCTGGGGTTTTACTGTAATCAGGGCACTGATTACCTGTCCTGATGTTCCCTGCAAGGAGATGCCACTGATTGGCTCTCCTCGCCACACACTGTCAATGTGAGCTGAGGAGAGCCAATTACTGGCACCGCCGCATTTACATGTGACCGGGTGTGATTGGACACAGCCGATCACATGGTTAAAGAGCCGCATCATTGGCTCTTTACAGAGATGGGGTTGCGCCGTGTCCTAGGAACACCACTGTGCGTGCCCCCGCACTGTGAGCCACACCGCTCCTCCGTCATTTGATTTGGTTTGGTTAATATGATCACCAGCTGCATCTAGTGGCCATAATACAGTGTTTTCCTGATTAATTCTATTCTGTATAAGGAAAAACATTTTAGCTGAGAAGCAAATAGCCTACAGTATATACATCAGTGACTTAAACCTACGATACAAACTGCAAAGCCAATAGGCTGCTTAGGAGTATTGTAAGTGAACAGACAAACAGCTAAATATACAAATGAACTACTTATGTGCTGTTTTTACTGTCCTAAGGATTTTTAAGGATTCTATGTTTATGTCCACCCAGTCTGAGATATAAACAGCTCTGCAACGCAACACATTCACACATTGGCTTTGCAGGAGACTTGCTTTTTTTTTTTTCTATTGCAGCTAAAGCTTAACTCCAGTTAAGTCAAAGTCATATTCAGGCATTTACACTACTTAGGAAATATGTTTAATGATGTATTAATAAATACAGAGCATCAATATTTTATGTCTTTTACAGCTGCCTTTAGTCTCAAGAAAAATAAATGGAAGTTTTACAAAAACAGTACCCATAATTTGAAAATGTATTGAGTGCGCATGATAGCAGTTTAAAACATTACCAAAATGTATACAAAGACAGTTGTCAAACTGTCAATAAGGAGTGGCAGATTGATCTTCACCGAAAGATGTCCATATGATGTTGGTTCCAATGTTACTTGCCAGAGGCACACAATCATTAAGACATCTCATCCTTGTATCTAACACCAGCAATGTAAGGAGACAATTCTTCACTGACCACCATTTTAAAAGGACACCACACCTGGGCCATCTTAATAGCATCATGAGCCCTTGGGCAAAGTAATGCACTGGGGCCCCTACCAGGGAGATGATCTGCAACATGCATAGCGCACCATTGTAAAAAGTGGACATGGCTAAACTATGCTAAATATTGGGCATTTTAGTCTGACTAGGAACAACAAATAAAAACAACCCAGGAATTATCCCAAATTGAATTCACCCCCTGTAGACACAGTCCCATCCTCTCTATATATTGCCTCTGTATACGTTGACCACCAATATTCACTGACCCTCTTTTCCCCTGAGCACACTGCTCCTTTTTACACTATCTCCCTCCCTGTACACACTGCCCCAGTCATAATCCTATCCCAGCCTGTCATCGGCTTGCATGTATGTATGTCTGTATGTTACTGTTTGGCCCTGTTCACACAGGCATACTTAAAGTGGGAGTAAACTCCCACGCATAATTTGTACTTATAGGTAAGCCTACTGTATAATAAGGCTTACCTATAGGTACTGTAAATATCTCCTAAATGTGCACCGATATTTACTGTACATGCTGGCAGTTACGTCGCTGGTGCATGCGCTCTGAAGGAACGGCCACCCAGGCTCTTCCTTCAGAGTCCTGTTCTGCAAATGGCGGCTCCCACGCGCATGCGCAAGAGTGACATCATCGCAGCTCCGCCCAATCACACAGCCGGAGTCTGTGAACCAAGAAGGAAGACAGATGAAGATGGAAGCCTTGTCAGCGGTGACAGCTCACCACTGGAAGGGCTTCGTTCTAAGGTAAGCTTCACATATGCGATGCATACTAGCACATTATGCCGTTACCACTGCTGTTTACTACCACTTTAAGCATACACCTGTATGAGGGCGGTGTTTGCCTGCACAGACATGAGTAAGCACAGGTGTTCAGTGCATTCTCATGCAGGCAGTCCCATTTATGTAAGTTAGGACACAGCAGCTGCACAGACACAGCCACTGCTCCAAATCTAACTTTCATGTGGGTACGGGTTCCGGAAGTCTATGATGTGGGACCTGCACCCACATGTGCAGCCACTGCATGCCAATTGGCATGAATGGGACGGCCTGCATGGAGATCCACTGAATGCCTGTGTATCCTATGACTGTGTGGGCAAACACTGCCCTCGCACAAGTGTACGCTTAAGTATGCCCGTGTGAATAAGACCGAACAGTTACATTTTTTTGTAAATATTTTATTATATCTTTTTATGTGACAACACTGAAGAAATTACACTTTGCTACAATGTAAAGTAGTGTACAGCTTGTATAACAGTGTACATTTTCTGTCCCCTCAAAATTACTCAACACACAGCAATTAATTTCTAAAAGGCTGGCAACAAAAGTGAGTACACCCCTAAGTGAAAATGTCCAAATTGGACCCAATTAGCCATGTTCCCTCCCCGGTGCCATGTGACTTGTTAGTGTTACAAAATTTCAGGTGTGAATGGGGAGCAGGTGTGTTAAATTTAGTGTTATCGCTCCCACTTTCTCATACTGGTCACTTGAAGTCCAACATGGCACCTCATGGCAAAGAACTCTCTGAGGATCTGAAAAAAAAAATTGTTGCTCTACATAAAGCTAGCCTAGGGTATAAGAAGATTGCCAAGACCCTGAAACTGAGCTGCAGCACTGTGGCCAAGACCATACAGTGGTTTAACAGGACAGGTTCCACTCAGAACAGGCCTCGCCATGGTCAACCAAAGATGTTGAGTAAATATGCTCAGCGTCATATCCAGAGGTTGTCTTTGGGAAATAGACGTATGAGTGCTGCCAGCATTGCTGCAGAGGTTGAAGGGGTGGGGGGGTCAGCCTGTCGGTGCTCAGACCATACACCGCACACTGCATCAAATTGGTCTGCATGGCTGTCATCCCAGAAGGAAGCCTCTTCTAAAGATGATGCACAAGAAAGCACGCAAAAAGTTTGCTGAAGACAAGCAGACTAAGGACATGGATTGCTGGAACCATGTCCTGTCGTCTGATGAGGCCAAGACAAATGTATTTGGTTCAGATGGTGTCAAGTGTGTGTGGCAGCAACCAGGTGAGGAGTACAAAGTCAAGTGTGTCTTGCCTACAGTCAAGCATTGTGGTGGGAATGTCATGGTCTGGGGCTGCATTAGTGCTGACAGCACTGAGGAGCTACAGTTCATTGAGGGAACCATGAATGCCAACATGTACTGTGACATATTGAAGCAGAACATGATCCCCCCCTTTCAGAGACTGGGCCGCAGGGCAGTATTCCAACATGATAATGGCCCCAAACACACCTCCAAGATGACCACTGCCTTGCTAAAGAAGCTGAGGGTAAAGGTGATAGACTGGCCAAGCATGCCTCCAGTCCTAAACCCTATTGAGCATCTGCGGGGCATCCTGAAATGGAAGGTGGAGGAGCACAAGGTCTCTAACATCCACCAGCTCCATTATGTCATCAGGGAGGAGTGGAAGAGGACTCCAGTGGCAACCCGTGAAGCTCTGGGTTACTCCATGCCCAAGAGGGTTAAGGCAGTGCTGGAAAATAATTGTGGCCACACAAAATATTGACACTTTGGGCCCAATGTGTTCATTTTCACTTAGGGGTGTACTCACTTTTGTTGCCAGCGGTTTAGACATTAATGGCTGTGTGTTGAGTTATTTTGAGGGGACAGTACATTTACACTGTGATACAAGCTGTACACTTTCTACTTTACATTGTAGCAAAGTGTCATTTCTTCAGTGTAGTCACATGAAAAGATAGAATAAAATATTTACAAAAATGTGAGGAGTGTACTCACTTTTGTGAGATACTGTACATACATACATACACACACACATGCACACATACGCTCATACATAAACTCACACACATACATTCACACTACAATACATGCATACACACTCACATACATACATACATACATAAACATATACACTTTCACATACATACACATCCACATTCATACATACACTCTCACATACACACATAGACTTACACACATGCATACACACATACATAAATGCACACACATGCATACATACTCACATACATACATGCACAGTTACATACATACATAAAGTCACATACATACAGTACATACACACATACATACATAAATACTTAGCCTTTAAAAAAAAACACACCTTACAGAACTTGGCTGACTAAGATGCAAGATGCCTGTGTACACAGTACTGCATGGAATGAAGGCGGGGCAGGTTGGGACTCAGGAAACAGCTTTTCCCATGCACAACTCTGCCCATTACCGCCCACCCCAGCTCTGCAGTTCCATGTATAACCACTTGCCGACCCCATCACTTAGATGTATGGCAGCAGAGCGGCTCTTCTGTGCCAGATCACAAACCTAGTATTGATTAGACACAGCACAAGCCGATCAGCGGGTGCCGGCCAATGGATGTGGGCCGGCACCCGCTGATTGGCAAGGAGAGAGACAGGACAGAGCTCTGCCTATGTAAACAAGGCAGAACTCTGGTCTGTCAGCAGAAGCCAATGATTTTGATTCCCTGCAAAGCATGGAAAAAAATCTGTCACTTTTCTTAGTAAAAGCACCACACATAGTGTACACAAGCACTGGCTAGGCACACATTTAACTGTTTGATTGCCCTATCTGTTTAACCCCTTCCCAGCCAGTGTCATTAGTACAGTGACAGTGCATATTTTTAGCACTGATTACTGTACTAGTGTCACTGGTACCCACAAAGTGGCAAAGGTGTCAGTTAGTGTCAGAATGTCTGCCGCATTATCGTAGTCCTGCTATAAGTCGCTGATCGCTGCCATTACTAGTATAAAAATAAATAATTAAATACAAATTCCAGCATATATCCATAGTTTATAAACCCTATAACCTATATTAATATATATATATAACTATGCATTTTTTTATTGGATATGTTTTATAGCAGAAAGTAAAACATATTGTTTTTTTTTTCAAAATTGTTGGTCTTCTTTTGTTTATAGCGTAAAAAATTTTAAAAAAATGCAGCAGTGATGAAATACCACCAAAAGAAAGCTCTATTTGTGGGGGAAAAAATGACACAAAGTTTATTTGTGCACAGCATTGCATGACCGCGCAATTGTCAGTTAAGATAACACAGTGCTGTATCTCAAAAAATGCCCTGGTCATGAAGAACAGTAAATCTTCGGAGGACAAGTGGTTAAAGACTGTTAGCTGTTGAGGCTGTACCTTCTGCTTTCCCCTGCCTTGCCACACTTTTCAAGACTAGGCAGCACTGCACTGCTTCTCGCTACTGTCTGTGACAGGAGTAGAGCCACTTCTGTCACATCTCCTGTCAGCCTATAGTGACAGAGCCTAATGCAAGATTATCATGGGGTCCCAATGCACCTGGTAGGTCTATGCGTGAAAATAGTTCTGCACAACACTGACAACCAATGTAAGGGGGCATTTCTCTAATGGCAACCAATGTAAGAGGGAACAGCAATGATCTCTTATTTAAGGGGATTTTTAAATAATTATTACTTAATAATTTGGACGTGTGAAGGAGGGGGGTGGGTTAAAATAACTATCCTCTGTCAAAAATACTGGACTTTTGCTCTAAGGGTATTACGTTTTATTTAGCATCACATTTTTTTAAGCTGGGTCTAATTTATGATAAATGAATCCATTTTTCTAAATTTCAGACAACAAGCCAATCAATTGGTATCAATAATGACATATGCAAAGCTTTTCTGAAATACAGTATATATATTTATTTTATGAAAAAATATCTTACGAAATATTCAAATTCTTGAACTGATAAATGGAAACAGGAAGAGGACTTCCCCATAGTAGAAATGAGGCCACCTTTAAATGGGGTGGGTATTGTTCTAACATCAGTAGTCGGTGCCCAGTTGCTACGATGAGGTGGTCCATGGCTGAGGGGAGGAGAAATAAATAATACATTTATCCATTCTAAAAAAAGGGTACATAAGTGCATATTTTGTCATATAATAAGAACACATCTACTTAAAAGTGAGCACTCTATAGTATTAAATTATTAACAGATTACAAACATAGTCATGGAATTTAGGACATTTCTATGTCAATATTAAGACATAAGTAGCCTGTCAGGTTTCAGTACATTTGATTATTATATTTCATTTATATTTGAATATTATAATTCAGATTTTAATTATAAAAGCAGCAAACTATACAGCATGTCTGATGAAAGCAGCTTTAGCTGAAATATAATTGAGAGCAACAATATGGAACAGCACCTGGGACTTTAATGGTACCATAAAAAGACCGCAAAAGCCGGAGTAAATATAAAAATATAATACATTTTATTCAATTAACATTAAAATTGATCCATAAAAACAGAAATCAAAATATCTTCAAACCCCCTTGAATTCCTGCATGATGGTGGGTCCAACTACCGGTGGATATGAACAATCCTCATTTAGTACCCTAGTACCTCACAGTGGCCTCTAAATACCACGCACCACAGCCATGGCACAGTAAAAAATGTAATTTGTTCAGGAAACAATAGCAGGATTGATAATTAGATGATGTATTAGAACCACCCGGGTAGATAGCTGGTAAGTATACTTCGATAGTTGGTACCCACGGTCATGCAGCAGGACTCACTCTTAACATGTTTCGCGTTTGAGTATAAACGCTTCCTCAGAAGATAGAGGGGTATAGATGTACATTCTTCAATATAATCAAAAATCTGTAATTACAAACATCATTAGAAGATTACATACTAACTTTGATTTTTACTCAGTAGAATTCTTTTGTATGTTAATGACTTACTAAATTGACACTAAATGGACAGAGCACCCTGCATCTCCAACCATTCGTCGGCCTTCTTCCACCGTCTAGCAATGGATGTGGGGACGTATTATTTGTATTGCCACGTTCTAAAGTAACATAACAAGAGCTATATCTTTATACAGATAGATAAAAAAGTAGCATGCAATATAGATATTCCCCAATAGGTGTCAGCCCCGCAAAGCCGCCCATATTGGTGCAACATTGTCAATGCCTATACAGCTCCAACATTCCCAGCACTGACACCAATACAGTCCCATTATAGTAATACCTGAAGCGCATAGCCAAAACACATTGGGAATAACACCCAGAAATGTCTCATCCACCTCCAACACTGGTACTCTTATTGTAGGGACAGTGTCATTTAGCCATATAGTTTGCAAACAGGATTTCACTTGTTTACCTGTAATATAAAAATGGCAGGGCTTAACTTCCTATTCAAAAGAGAGAGCGTAGATATAAAGAGGGAACATGGTAATCAAAGTGAATCTATGTGAAACAGCCACAGAAGCCCTGGTTCCCAAGTTCCTAGTAATCCCCAAGTACTCACAGCGTGTGTAAAGTTCGAGGGCCTATATCCAGAAACGGCGTTTGTCTGATACGGGCGTGTATACCGCTCGGACGTTGCCGCCATATAAATATACGTCCCGGCCGTGACGTCAGATACGTGGGACCTCCCACTCTAATGACGCTCAAAAGCCCGGCATTGGCCCTACCACCTACGCATGCGCTGCCATAGCAGCGCAGGCTAGGGGAGGGACAAAAACCCCGGAGCCGAGCAGGGGGTTTGCCCAGTGTGTTCCGAGGGCACCGCCCATCCCAAACCCCCAAGCCGCCCTGGCGATGAGGATCAGTCATGGACGGCGCTTTCAGCCGCACATCCACCAATCCTACCACCCGACTCCCCCATCCCAATTGGGACAAAAAAGAGAAGAGACAGAAGACTTCGCCATCTAGTGGACAGCCAACAAAAAGGAAGGGCTGGAACTCTATCCACAAAGTGCCAATTCACAAAATAAACATAATTAATAACATATATCATAAAATGCAATAAACCAACATAACCATAGTTTATGGGCAGATTGACCAATCATATAGTGTATATTGACATGAACCATAATAGACCAATTTAGAATAAACCAACACATTCATAAAAATGGTTTATATGAGCATATCTCATTTAAGCCTGGGGGATGGATAGCATCCAAGCGCTCTATCCATAGGGTTTCTCTCTGTAGTATCTTTTTGTCCCAGTTGCCCCCTCTAGGGTCCTGTGGGACTATTTCTAGAACTGTAAATGAGGCGCACTTAGTGTCGTACCTATGATACAGAGCCAGGTGGCGACTAACCGGGATGACCATTTTCCCTCCTGAAGAGTAGTATATATGGTCATGCATCCTTTTCCTAAATGGTCTGAAAGTTTTTCCTACATAAAAAGCACTGCATTTACAGTTCATAAGATATATGACGCCTTGTGTATCACAGTTTGCATGGAACCTGGGATAGAACATTTGGCCATCAGGTAATCAAAATTTTGTACCCTGGTAAACCCAGGGGCACATATCACATTTGCCACATTTGAATATGCCCCAGGGCTGCTGTCTCACGTTAGATCCACATGAATAGTGACTCGCTGTGAGGTGACTGCGGATCGAGGGTGCCCTACGAAAACCCATTTCGGGAGCTTCCTTGACATATTTTGAAACATACGGATCCTGGTGTAGGATATGCCAGTGTTTTCCTATAATGCGCCGCAGCTCCTGATGTTGTATTGAAAACTGAGTAATGAACTTAATTGTTTTATGTCGTGGATGCACAATAGGCTTATAGTGTAGAGATTGTCGATCCTGTTCTAAGGCTTTGTTGAAAGCTTTCCGCAGGAGGGTTTTACTGTACCCTCTGCATAGAAGCCTTGATCGCAAGCTTGCTGCTTGCTTATAGAAATCTTCTATTTGTGTACAGTTACGTTTCAAGCGTATATATTGTGCGTAAGGGATGCTGCGTATGAGTGCTGGTGGATGTGCACTGCTGGCGTGTAAAATTGTGTTACCCGCTGTTGGTTTACGATGCAAATCCGTGGCCAGGCATGAATCCTGATCCACAAATATCTCAAGATCCAGAAAATTTATTCTGGAGGGATGGTATGACAATGTGAAGGTCAGGTTGAAGGAGTTTATGTTGAGGTCTTGCACAAATCTGATGAGTTCTAGCTCTGGTCCTGTCCAGATGATGAAAATATCATCTATGTATCTGTACCAACACAAATTGTGCTGCATAAACTCCTCCAACCTTTCCACTTGCCATACATCCCTCTCCCACCCCCCCAGGTACAGATTGGCGTAGGCCGGTGCACAACATGTGCCCATGGCCACGCCCTGCACCTGGAGGTAGTGGGTGTCATCAAAAACAAACCAGTTATGGGTTAAGATAAAGAATAGCAAGTCAAGCAGGAACTCATTAAAGTTCCATTGGGTATTTGGCTCTTTCATCAAAAAGGAGCGTATAATCTCAATTCCCTTCTCATGGGGGATACTTGAGTATAGTGCTTCTACATCAAGAGTCACCAGGAACGCCCCAGGGGGGACCTGGCGACTCTCAATGTGTTTGAGCAGATCCAAGGTGTCCTTGACATAGGAGGGTAGACTGACGACGTGTTGCATAAGGAAGAAGTCCACAAATCTACTGGCATTTTCACATAATGCTCCAATCCCTGATATAATGGGCCGTCCCGGTGGGTGAACCAAATCCTTATGCACTTTGGGTAATGCATAAAATGTTGCTACACTTGGGAATTGGACATTGAGATAATCATAGGTTTCTTTATCTATTAAAGATTTGGTATATGCAATGCCAATCAATTCTTTGAATTGGTTTATATATTGAGCGGGTTGCTCAGGACTAATAGTAACATACCAATCACTATTAAGAAGTATTCGTTTACACATTTGTTCATAATTGCAACGCGTCATCAGTAGAGTTGAGCGAACACCTGGACGTTCGGGTTCTGCTGGTCCGTCCGAACTTCGGGACAAAGTCCGGGTCCGGGTCCAGACGGAACCCGAACGATCGCACGGACAACGACCCAAGGCAGACCTGGGCCTGGGCCTGAAACAGGGCTTCAAGCCTGCCTGGTCGTCTTGGGCTTGCAGGTCCACAAGCGAGTTGAGATGACTACTGCGCAACGTTAATACTTGTTTACACATTTGCTTATGAAGAATTATCACTAACCATACAATGATAATCAGGACTCGTTGGGCGAGTTATATATTTGGTTAAGTTTCTTAACTAACCGTAACGTATATGGTTTAGAAATTATCTATTTCTTTGGATACTAATAGAGTTACAGGTTAAGGGTTCACATCGTTGTAAAATACGTAATGGGTTTCACGTATTCCTAAACCAAGTGGGTGGCCCTG
>BLSH010318926.1:249687-259787 GCA_018402905.1 Glandirana rugosa | reverse complement strand
GGCCCTGTAAGACGGAGTATGGTAGTAGGGACAGTGACCTCCGGCGACTCTCCAGTACTCATCACAACTCGCTTGGGCCTGACATTGCAAGCCCAGGCATGGCTTGAAAGCCCACAGGCACCGTGCCTGGGCCTGGGCCTGTAAAGTTTTTAGCAAGCCCAAGCCAGGCCCCAAGACGATAAAATGAGGTGCACAACTCTTCGACGTCCCGTCGGTTAGTTGTTCGCAAAGTGACCAAACGGGAATCTTCGGTAGTGTCGGTACGGATGATTACCGTACCGACACTAACCGGTACGATTTTTGAAATGTCCGGGTCCGGGTCCGTGCCACGGACACCCGAAAGTTCGGTACGGACCCGAACGTTACAGTCCGGGTTCGCTCAACACTACTCATGACCTCTCAGCGGCCTCCAGTGACAGGGATGATGGTATGAGGCAGAATGTCCCGGGTTCTTGTAGCACATCTGTAAGCAGCACACCACCAGCTGTAGACTATAGCCAGCAAATTTCTCTCCCCCATCTGCTGCAGCGGAAAAAAAATACAGTCACTGCCACCCACATGCCCAGCGTCTAGATGCAAGCTTGTCAAAGCTGCTGAATGTACAACTTCTACCTTTCCGTCTGGTAGATTCTGTTCCCTTCCATGAATTTGCAGAATATGCTGTACCACAATGGCAGTCGCTATTTCTTTTCATGTAAGGCCATTCCAGCTCTCTGCAATCACATGAAAGGCAATGTTGTGACATGTGGCCCAGCAAGCATGGGCAGGGATGATATATTTAATTCACGGAACACTGGGAAACTCAGAAGGATGCAGGACAGGGCTCAGTGCTGCAGCTTGTTGTGCCCCCATGTCTCCATACAGCTGGTGATATTATGAGATTTAGTGCTACCCCCTCCTCCTACATGCTCTCCTCTGCTGAATTGTCCTATGAACCTCAAGTACCCCCTAAGCATTCAAAGGGCTATTCAATGAGTCAGGCTAAAAGGTGCCACGCTTCAACTGGTGTGTCTAGGGGACAGGAACCACACTGGAGCTGAGATTCTTGCAGCTCTGTAGGGACAGGCTCAGAGGTCATGCCATGCCAGCTGGAGCCAGGAATGGTGGTGTGCGATAAAGGCACAAACCTCCTGTCCGCCCTTAGAAAGGGAAAGTTGACACATGTCCTCAATTTGGTGGTGCAGCATTTCCAAAATAGGTACCCAGGGTTGGAAGATCTGCTAAAGCAGGCCAGAAGAGTCTGTAGCTCTTTCAGGCGGTCATGCCCAGCCAGTGCTCAGTTGGCTGAAATTAAGTGGATATTCCACCTGCCCATAAACCGCCTGATTTGTAACATGCCCACCAGGTGGAACTCGACTTTGGCAATGCAGCAGTGGTTGCACATGCAGCAGAGGGCCGTCAATGAGTACCTGTGTGAATATGGCACAACAACAGTCTCAGGCCAGTTGGGCTTTTTTTCCCACGCCAATGGCTGCTCATAAAGGATGCATGCACTGTACTGTCACCATTTGAGGACACCACAAGGATGGTGAGCCGTGACAATGCATGCATCAGTGACACAAGCCCTGTTGTGTTCCTGCTGGAGCAGACTCTGCATGGCTTTATGGACAGGACACTTGAGGCAGAGCAGCGGGAGGAAGAGCAGGACTTCCTTTCCTCTCAAGGCCCACTTTATGCAGACACCATTGTTCCTACACCACAGAACACACAAGAGGAGAGAGAGGAGGTGGAAGATTCTGGCAGTTGTGGAGGCATTGAAGCAAAGGAAGACATATGCCAAACAGTAAAAGATGGTTTTCCATCCCCAGAACCCTTGGCAGTAGTACATGGCCAGGAGAAGGCAGTTATAGATACTGTAATCCTGAGTGACCCCTAGGGGTCTGCTTCTCATGCCTCCACAAATTTGCGGTGCATGGGCTCCCTCATGCTTCAAAGCCTGTGAAAGGACCCAAGAATATGTGGCGTAAAATAGAATGATCACTATTGGTTGGCAACCCTCCTTGACCACTGTTACAAAGGGAAAGTCTCAGAACTCATCCCATCCCCAGAGGGTGCAGAAGATGAAATCTCTTGAGGACACCTTAAAGAGGGGTTTATCAAATGTTTTAGCCGACTCTGGTAGGTTACAGTGTTGAGGAAAACTTAGTTTTGAGGTTTCTGTTGGTCAAGAGAGAAGCAGTGGAGAAGGTGGCCTCCTAAGTGATGCATTTGTCAATTTTTTTATTCTTCACCGCCCAGGGCTGTCAGCTTCCACATCCCATCGGCAGCATCTGCATCACATGGTGGATGATTATCTAGGGGCAAAAACAGAGATGGAGAGCTTTCCAGTCAACAATCCTCTGGCTTACTGGGTCATGAGAATAGACCACTAGCCAGAACTTTCCCAGTATGCAATTGAGCTGCTGGGCTGCCCTGCATCCAATGTGCTTTCCAAACGGGCATTCAGTGCTGCTGGAGGTTTTGCTACTGATAATAGAATGCGTGTGTCCACAGACCCTGTGGTCCTCCTCAATTTTATCAAAATGAATCAGTCCTGGATTACCAGCAGCTATGAAGCCTCAATAGGGTTATGGTGTGAATGTGCCACGGACACCCAAAGACCAATTTTTCTGCACCTGTTCGACAGGTGCATATCATTTGAATTTTTTACAGCAAGGCCAACAATTCTTGCTTTCATCAAGAGTACCTCAATAGGATTACGGTGTGAAGGCGCCACTGACACCCAAAAAACAATTTTTCCGCCCCCCCCCCCCTTACTTCTATCCAAACTCTGTGGAAGAGACATCAGAGTTTATCCAAAAAATCTCTAATCTTGTTCCCAGTTCACTACATTGTGGCTTCTTCATACATACTGGCTCCCCAAGCTGTTGCTTACAAAATAAAGAAAGCTTGCAGGGAAAATGTCATTTTTTTGGCTTTATAAATGCAATTATTGCTGCAGCAGATTCTATGCACAGAACAGATGTGCCACTTTACAGATAGACTAAGGGGACACTCCAGGCACTATATTAAAAGGAATTTTTCATTTTTATGCTTTCACTTCATCAATAAATCACTGCTCATTTAAAAATTACGTTTTATACAAACTTTTATTCATTGATACATGTCCCTCAGGGCAGTACCCGGACCCCCATATCCATTGTATGCCCAATTACTTGCATATAAGCCTTTCAAAATGGGCACTTTTAATTTTTCACATTCAGGTCCCATAGACGTCAATGGGGTTCGCTATTCCGTTCTGAAATTTCGCAATGTTTGAAAGTTCTGGTGGGAACCAAACAGGGGTTTGTTCGGCCCATCCCTGGTCCTCTATGAGCAACTCCTTAGCACCTAAGTAGCTGCTCACAGATAATGGCTTAGAGTTACTAGTAACACGTTCTATGAACCTGTAGACATCAGTATTGTTGTGCAAGATCTTGGTATTTGTAGATTCCTGGTCACCTGTTAAAGGTTCAGTTTTGCTGCTGTCATGAGTTTAAAATGTTGTTTCACTAACACTGCTGTAAGATGATCCTCCTTTAAGTTCCTGTTTTGAGAGATGAATAGGGTGTCTTGAATCCTCTCAACAATAGTTTTACGAGTGTGTGCACTGCTTCAACTCTGCTTCTTACTTGGCATCATTGTCAAGTGGTGGAATTTAACTAGTCAAATTGATGAAGAATATATGATGTATGTATTCTGGTGTATGGATCTCCTCTCTATGGTTAGGTATTTCATTGCACTCAGTAAGTGCAGGAAGTTAAATTCCTTCAATTGCTTTTATGTCTGAAATAATGAATTATCCAGAAGAAGCAATTCTTCCTGTGGTTTCTACTGTGCCAGCACACAAGTGCAGCATATAGGACAATATTTCTCCCTTTGCATTAAACATGTCAAAAAACTCTGGAGTGGTAAATGAATGACTGCTTTAATCATCTAAAACAGCATACATCCTGATAGCTGTCTTTGGTTGACTTGGAGTAAACACTTAAACGTGTTCAATTTTGGCATTGGTCTTCTCTAAAATTCCCTTGTGAGCTAGCTCACTATATTTAGATATGATCATTCGAGTTGACTGTTCTTGGCTCTCTCCACCACAATTTGATATGGGTATAAGATCTTCAGTGATTCTAAAGTCCTGTTTAAAGGGGGCAAAGTGCAAGGCTGATATATGCCTATCACTTTCTGAACTGTAGCATTGCAGTCTATGTCAAAGTGCTCTGTAGATGTAAAACCTCAAAGGCAAATGGCACAGTTTCTTTAAATCTCCTTATGTTTTGAAAGGTCTTTCCCTTGAATTTCCTGAGGGTATGTGGTTTTTCATATATGAGACAGTAGGAGCTGTTGTAGCTGATAGCAGGAGTATTTCAGCCTTTCTAACAAATACACTATTTCTGGGGTATATGTATTCAGTGGTGATGTTTTCTCTTCTTGTAGTGGGGGGGGGGGGGGGGCTAGTGATTTGCAAGTTGGCTAGTGATTTGCAAGTTGATAATTAAGAAGCTTGGATCATTTTTTGGCCCTGGCTAATTCTGGGATAACCTATGAAAAAAAGGAGAACACTGAAAAGAAGAATTGATTCACCTCCTTATAACCTGAACCCACGGGTGCCCATATTTCTTAGTTATTGTAAAGTAACTTTGTTACAACTGTGTTTATACCATGTGCAGTGTCAAGGAATCTGAGACCTGGTAGATGTGGCACTTCCTTGTTTCAAGCTCAAGAAGATCACTTAGTTCCTCAAACTTCTGGTTGTCTCTTTTGGATAATGTAGGAAAGTCCCATAATCGTTTGAATAAGGCAAATTCTATTAATTCAGGTATGTCATAAGTGTGCTCTAATCTCTCCTTTATTAGATGAAGGTCTTTGTCTGATCTGTGGATGTGAACAGTTTTTAGTCTCCTAACAGAGTCCAATGACTGAGGACCTAACCATCTGATTAGCAGATCAAGTTCTTGCATAGACAGGATGCTAAGGTCCTGGACTATTGACTTGAATGTGGATCTTCAGCTTTTATAGATCTCTGAATAATCATCAAACTTCAAAGACCTCTGTTAATAAATTATGTGTGAGTTATGTACTGACAAGTCAGTTCTTTCAGGCCTTGTCCTGACAGATTCTCCTTCGCCATTGCTGTAGGTTGCAGTATCTAATACCTGAAGTTTAGTTATTGGAGGAGAGAATGGAGTAGCAGATGAGATCATTCCCAGTGAAGGCTCTGAAGATCTTGTGGTGTGGGTCTCAAGAACCATGGGACCGGTCTCAGGACATTTTGAGATGAATTGGTGAGCTTGATTCACGATAGTCTGCAAAAGCACATGAATCACTGCATTGGGTGTTACTAACCTCTGAGTTAGAGAAGTATCCAATATGCCAGGGTGAACTGTGAACTCCTCCTGCCAGCAAATGTACTGTGGTTTAGTGTACAAGATTTGAAACATCCTGTGCAATTGTGTTGACATTGTTCTTATGATGAATTGTAAAGTTAGTCTTGCTGGGTCATCAGAAGCTGTCAAATTATGATGGAATTTCCCAAACCTCTGAGCGGCAATAGCTGCCACTTCCTTTACTTTCTTTTGGAGAACTTGCAAGGGCTTCTCACTGCACTGGTGTGTGGGTGACTTGTCTTTTTTCTCTGGACAGCTTCAGCTCCTGCCTGCATTTGTGTTTGGGCAGCTTGCATCTCATTCTCCAGCTGTTTACATGTTTAGATGGTGTGTAATTCTGCTTGGGCATATGCTTGGGAAGCTTGTGCTTCTGCTTGGGCATCTTGTGATTAAATCACCGCTTCCCTGTCAAAACCTTACACCTTTGCTGCTTTTGCTTCAGTGCAGGCTATTATGAGATGCCTATTTATTGATGACTGATATGAGCAGAATCTTAGCATAGATCAGTGTGAGTGGGACTTTAACAATATAGAGAATCTCTCAGAATGCTTGGAGAAAGAAGACAAGCAGGATATAGCTTAATGGAATTGTGATATTCTGTCTTGTACACGTAGCCTAACTTCTTTGTTAAAAATGATGAAACAGTTTAATTCTTGTATAGACTTGTATAGACTCCTCTGTGTTAATACTTGAAAGAAGGGAATGATGTTTTTTAGATAGCCTTTCATAGATTTTATAAGCTTTTTTTTAGCTTTGCAAGTGCGCTGGTTGGTTGCTTTATATCATTACAATTATTCATTGGTGGCAGTTATACATTGCACAGTCCTATTCAACAGATCAGATAAATGATCTGATATTCCTGCCCTGTTTGTTTTATAATTATCTTTGAGCTTCAGAAAAGGCATACCTGTTTGTGACTAGCAGGTATCTCTAGCTGTTGCAAATCAGCATTATCATTTGGAAGAGAAGATTGCTCACTGTCTACCTGTAATGAATGCACAGAATCTTAAAGCAGAGTTCAGTCCACATTTTTCACTCCTCACCATGCAGCACTAATGTGCATCCTTAAAATGAATTGGCAATTTATTATTTTTTTTTTATGTTCATTTACCTGATTTATGCCTATATATAATTTCACTTCCTCCTTTAGGGGCTACAGTGTCCTACATCATTTCCAGCTTTGCATTGGCTCTTGGAAGATCTTGGTCAGCTTGACATGGCACTGCTCCAGTAACATTTAACATTGGCTTCTATGAAAAATCTTGGTCAGCTTGACTTGGCACTGCTCCAGTGTGAGATCAGCAGGTGCATGCTGGGTAGCCAACATATACAGAATCCAGGAAGAACGACACTGCGGCTTCAGATTCCCACACTGGAGATGGCCGTGCTGTGCAGGAACTTCACAAAGTATGACAATCATGCTGCAAAAATAGAAAACGGGGCATAGTTTACAGCATACCTTTGTTACATTGCACAAAGCATGAGTATTCTAGGGGTAGTTTTATGTTAAAAGGCATATTTCGGCCAGAACTCTGCTTTAAAACACATTATTGTATCGATGTGCAGTAACAAATTATGCAGAAAACCAGGTGTTTGTGCAGCCCATAATCAAATACTGTCTATTTCAGCACAGCAATTTCAGCATGAGGCTACCTTTATCAAACTGAAGAAAGATTTTCTTCTAATAAGAGAGAACAGGCACATGAGAATGATACAGCAGACTGCAATCAAATCTTTTGTTGCTAAAGGCAGTCTTATGCAAGCAGATATCAGAATATTCTGTATATTGCAGCATGTGCTCACTCTGATACTGTGTTCACTAAGGCACAGGGAAATTTTCACAGAGTGAATAAGACTTTGGAAATTTTTGTTCTCAAATTACTGTAGGTTTTGGTGGATTTTTTCCAGATTTTTGAAATGGGAAGACAATTACTTACTATATCCTGTCTTTGTGATGGCCAATGCTGACTAAGAGAACATGGAAGAAGCAGGATGGGTCTAGCTGGGATTGAAATAACTAGCCCAAAACAGGAAAAGAGAACAGAGGGAGATACCAAATGCAGAAGATAGGCAAGTTGTAGTGGTGCTGGTCTATGACTAGATATCAGTATACATTCGAACGTCAATAACATAATGCAGTTCAATGCAGCCACAGAAAAAAACAGATAATAGGTTAATTAGAACACATACCCAGTCTATCCTAAAAAAAAAAGTTTCACCTAGATTTGGGCTTTAAAGGAAATAAATAATAGGGGGGGAATATAGTCTTCTCTTGCTAACCTATCCTTCTAAAAATTCTACTCGCCTGGCTATTATTTCAGTCTAATAATTTCAGTACTTTTTGAGCCACTGACTTGGCTCAAGCTGCTGATCAGAAGTTTTCATTTCACTCTGACTTTGCTTGCTGCACACTTTGTCCAGGTTAGTAGTTTAGAAAGTAAAGAATTCAGGGGATCAGCATTACAGCCAGGGAACTTACACTTGTTTCTTTTAATTAGCACTCAGGGAGGCACTGACTGTGACAACTGACATTGATAAGTTGTGGTGATACATAGCTATTTAAATATAATTTAGGAAGGGACATAAGCACTGTCCCAACAGTGACTGAAGAGGTCATAGCCCAACCCTTGCTTTAAAACTCAAAGGCTATGTATGTTTTGCTACTACTTGCCTGAGTGGAAGCACACAAGTAGTGATACCAAGTATTTCATCTATGCAGTAATTTTCGATACTTTTAATATGCCTAATAATGGTTCTGGACAATGCAGGGATTAAAAGTTGCAGAAAAAAAAGCAGAACAGATTCTAATAATAGTTGAGGTGCTTGCACACTGAGAAATGTGTAGAAAGCCTTTTTTATTTTATTTTAAAATATAAAGAAACAGTTAAACATTATTGTGTGTAAACATATGAATGCATAGTTAAAACTGCACATGTTTATGGTAGATTTATTAAAGCTTTTGTGATGTTATAATGTTGTCAAAGAGCAGCAGTAATGGGCTATTCTCATGCTATTATTTGCATCATCTATTATCTTCAAAAATCCCCTTCAAAGAGTAACTTTGTCCTTCTATATGCTTTATTCAAGAATACAAAAAGTCCAGACTAGGTCTATCAAAGAGAGGGCCAGGAACAAAATGCACCTTTCAAACTGGATCAGAGCTCTTTTTACAGATCTGTGCTTGGCAGACAGACTGCACAGAGACAAACAGTGAAGCATACTTAGCAGGAGAATACTAATAGAATAAGAGGTTGACTCATTTCCAACTGGTGTTTAGCTTCTGAAAGACCAGTGAGGTTTTAGCCATCTTTACAACAAGCATGACCATAAACTATATATATCTATCACTATATGGATTGTTCCTTTTAATGCCAAATAAACTGAGCACTGTTACAGATAAGAAGCGCCCGTTTATACTTATATTTTAGTGACTAATTAGGCTATTTTTTTTTTTAAATGGGAGAAAATGGGAACAAAAGTTTATTTATTGTCCATAGTGACAACACTATGTTAAAATGAAACAAGGAATCTGACTGCTCATTATGGCCAGACAACTCTGTCTTCCTTCCTGTTTTCTGCTCTTCATTTTTATCACAACTAGATTTAAGGATTGCAAGATAAATGAACATAATTCCTGTTTAAAAGGTTATGTTTAAGGTTGTATTATGTACTTGCCGATATGTCCATGTCTACACATTATTTGGGGCAGGTCCACCCCTTTTATTTTTTATGTAAACCAAAGAGAATATCGCTGCTCCAGGTGTAATGGCTCACACACTATTTGGAAGCTCTAGAGTGCCTGATGCGGCTCGCCCCGTGCGAATCCACCAATAAAAGAAAGAAGCGGCACATCCAGATGATTTCCAGGTTTTATTCGGGTCAAGGGCACCACAAATACCAGCAAGCAGTCCGTAGACACCTTTCACACACCAGTCGTGTGCTTAATCATTACTTTGATTTTCTATAGTATGTGCATTTGTGTGCAAGAAAATGGCAGACAAATTAAATGAGGTCTGCTCCTATTTAAGGAGGGACTAAACTGTATCTGAACACCACAAACTGAAAACGTGATTTAATTCAGTTTTAATATTCAAAGCAAACCCCCTAGTCCATCTATGTCTCAATGCTCGTTTTGTTGAGAAGTCATTTGAAAAACACCCCCTAGCATTTTTAGCTGTGGCCATCTTCAGTAAGCGCAAATGATTTATGTAACATTTACTTCCTGGAATCCATCTACCTTTAGCTCATGCATGCAGGCTTGAGGGTGTGCTTAGCTCAAAAAGCCCCTTCTCCTCTCCTGCAGATGAAACAGTTGCGGCCCATCTATACAGGGCACAAGGGCCCCCCTAATCCATGCCCCCAGCTCCTAATATCCACGCAGTGCACCAGACGCATGCATTCCAATGGTTTTTTTTTTTTAAAAGCACATGATTAGAGCCTGAGGCTCTAAATGGCTTCAAAAAAGGGTGGGCTCGGAGGGTGCCCGAGACCCGATTGGCCGATCGTATTGTAGGAGAAGAGGTGGAGGAGGAAGAGACGCAGGGAAAGCCGCTGTAAAGCAAAGGAGGAGGAGAAGCTGGGTGAAGCAACTGCCCGGAGGAAGAACTGCATGGGTGATCCATCCGACCAACCGGGAGGTGTGGCTAATCCGACCGGCCTGGGGGGGACCTGGGGGGGTGGCATTTGGACTGTTTGCTGCGTTATGCTAGCCGGTTAGCCCAGAGCCCGTGGGAG
>BLSH010318926.1:189253-201197 GCA_018402905.1 Glandirana rugosa | reverse complement strand
AGGGTGCGCGTACAGTGGATTGAGGCCGGTCAGAGTCTTGGCCTCTAGCACCAGGGCCTCCCTTCTCCCCGTCTTCTAGTTACGACGGTCGTGTCCCCTGTCACGACCTGTAGTGTCCGGAGCAAACTTCCGTTCACTGTGTATTACCCGATGATACGTTACGTATCATCGGGTAATACGTATATGAAACGTCCCGTTACATCTCCTTCATTTGGGTTAGACCCAAATGAAGGAGAAATTGGTGAATTCCTGGCCTTCCTAAAGGTCGAAATCCTGGCCTCGGGAAAAACGCTAAGCCGCGACGCAGCGAAATTGACTGTTAACGCGCCAGCACGCCGCAACATGGGTTTCGACGCAGCGCCGAATCGCAAAAAGGGCTCCGGTCCTAAAGCTGGAAATCCTTCCGGTCCTTAAGTGGTTAAAGAGGAAGTAAACCCAGATTGGGTTTACTTCCTCTACATTGCCCTGCAAAGTATATGCATAATGGGCTACTATGCATTGCATAGTAGCCCATTATGTGTCACTTGCCTTCAAACGAGGCCTGTGATGTCCAGCACTGTCCCCTGTGCTGGCAGCATTGATCTTCTGCCCCTCTTCCCTCCGGGACCACGATCTCCGGTTCTGAGACTGGCCGGAGTTAGGTGACATGCGCGTGGGAGCAGCCAGTCACGGCACTAGCTCAGTGCACATGTGCCGAAATGAAGTCAGCACATCTCTTACACTGCATATCTCCCAAACCGTGCAGGTTTAGGAGATATGCAGGGCACCTACAGGTAAGCCTTATTATAGGCTTACCTGTAGGTTTGAAGTGGGTTTCACGAGTTGACAACCTGTTTAAAAATGCACTGCATTTTGTAATGTCAATTGCCGCTTCACGAATGTTAATTGGGAATTACGATTGCCAGTTTACACAACCAAACACTTCCGGGTCATTCCTGGGTTCTGAACATGTGTGTTTGTACTTTTGACTTTTGTGTATCGGATTTCCGTGCACACCATTCGAAAATTAGACGTGGCGTTGTCGATAGACAAAAATTTACTAGTCTGCACATCCAGCTTTTGTCTGACGAAAAAAGCAAATGGGCTGTTGAAAGAAGCATACTAACGGTAAGAATTTCGGACGACAGGCTGTCGAACGAAAATTCCCTTCTGATTATCGTATTGTGTATACAAGCCTTTAGACTAAAACTAGATCAAAAATTGCTCTCAAAATTAACACGGGCCTTTAGTTATACAGGGTTATTCAAAAAGAATGAACCGATTTCATTACGCAATATTTTATTAAGGAAAATTAATACAAAACTCCAGCCAAGTCACAAGTATTATACTCACAATCAACTTTTATCTCCTGTCATACAAGTGTTCAATATGACCACCATCTGCAGCACGGGCAACATCAATGCGATAAGAGAATTCCTCCCAGGTGTATATCAGCATATCACGATTCACTGGGTTGATCGCTGTTATTCGATGTTTAAGGTTATTGAGGTTAGTGGGTAGTGGTGGAACATAAACACGATCTTTTACATATCCCCACAAGAAAAAAATCACACGCGGTGAGGTCTGGGGATCTTGCAGGCCAAGCACAAAGAGCAAGGTCATTGGCCCCCTTCCGACCAATCCATTGCTGGGTCACTTTTTCATTTAAAAAAGCTTGAACCATTAGGTGCCAATGGGGCGGTGCTCCATCTTGTTGAAAAATGAAGTCGTGCGAATCTGCTTGCAGTGAAGTGAAGAGCCAGTTCTGGAGCATATCGAGATAGGTTTGTCCTGTAACGGTGTTTCCTCCAAAGAAGAAGGGACCACAAACCTTGTCCTGAGACACAGCACAGAAGTTCACCTTAGGGGAATCTCTTTCGTACTCAACTGTTTCATGTGGGTGCTCTGTTCCCCAAATATGCACATTGTGACTATTGACTGTGCTGCTCAAGTGAAAAGTCGCTTCATCACTAAAAATTAAACGTGAAATAAAGGTTTCATCTTCCATCATCTCCAGCATCAAATCGCAAAATTCCATCCACTACCTTTTTTCGTCATTGGTAAGTGCCTGAACGAGCTGCACTCTGTATGGTTTCATATGTAGACATCTTCTAAGCACACACCAGATAGTGGATTGAGGGATTGCGAGCTTACGGCTAGCATGATTTGTGGACTTCAGCGGGCTCCTCTCAAACACAGCAGGAATTCTCATCACTTGTTCCTCTGAAACTCGTGGTCGTCCTGGACTTTTTCCTTTACACAGACACCCACTCTCTTGAAACTGTCGAAACCACCATATAATGTTCTTAGGAGAGGGCAGATTAACATCAAATCACCTTCAAAAAGCACGCTGCACCGTGACAACCAAATTTGTTTTTTGCAAACTCAAGAATGCAGATCGCTTTTTGCTGAGGACTCGCCATTCCTAGGGTAAACAAACAACTGCAAGTTTCCTTAAGAACAACGTGACTACATTGCCCCCTGTGGCAGCCATTCAAAACTTAGATAACTCCTCTTTCAAATGGTCACTGACTCATTCCATGATGACGCTTGAGAACTGAAGCAATGCGCCATGATATCGGTTCATTCTTTTTGAATAACCCTGTACTTTAAGGCTAATTGAACTATTTTCCTCATCTGTATTATCTGAGGTTTTTTTTGTAATATTATTTACCAAACGAGTTGAAATTTTGCACCTAATAAATTATTTGAATATTCACTTCAATTATCCAATCATGTAAAAAGCATAATTCTGAACTCCTGTAGTGAATCAGTCTTAACATGATCAACTCAATTTAGATTTAGCAACAGTATTCAGCTATATAGATATTATTGTCAGACAAAAATAAAATGTGAATACCTGAATCATATCAAACAGATAATTTTACTGATATCACAGTAGAGTATACAATGCAGCTTAGTGAAGAGCTCATTATTGACTCTACTCCCCTAGATAGTTTGTGCTCTCTCTTATAGTACAAATAATCTTCTCAATGTGAATAAACTTTTTATTTTTAGTTAAGTGTCATAAAATGCAAATAGAGAGAATTATGAGGCACACAAGGACATAAGACAACAGGCAGCCAAACATGAGATCTCAGAGTTGCTTCTCAACCACTTATTGCAGAAACTTTTTTCAGTCCCCTGCTTAGATAAAACGTATTGCCTTGAAGACCCAGCATGTCTCTTCACTAAATCCCCTCATGAGCTTAGTAGAAAAATCACTAAACCACCATTAAGGCCTGGCATAATAAAGCCAATAATTGATTAAAATAAACAGGAATCTTTCCAAAACCATAGAAAGAAACTTTCAAAATAACAGTAGTTGGGACAAAATGAAGCTTTAAAGCAGAACTCCAAGCAATATCCTTTTTAAACCCAGGTCCCACCCCTTCCCTTCAATAATAATCTATATGCATACAATAGAAAAACTCCTAATAAATACCTTACAAAGGCAATTTAACCCTTTCGCTGCCTCTGCCGTTTTTGCGTTTTTTTTGAACACATAGGCCTGAAGATGATTAAAACCCCCCACAAATTTTATATATTTTCTGAAAGCAGACACCCTAGAGAATAAAATAGTGGCAGTTGCAATTTTTTATGTCACAGGATATTACCGCAAACCTGAATCTTAGGGCAAACAAACGCAACCAATTACCCAAATGTTTGGTAAAATATAAAAAGATGAGGTTGCACCAATTAAATAGATACCCAACATGTCAAACCTTAAACTTTTGTGCGCCCGTGAAATGGCGTCAAACCTCAGTACCCTATATTTTCTATAGGTGACGCTTCAAAAGCCCCCTATAGGTTTCAGTTTAGCGTTACGGAGGATGTCCTGTGTTAGAATTATTGCTCCCCCTCTGGCGTGCGCAGCATTATGTAACATGTGTATCGCAATCGACGTTTTCACGCGTAGAAGCCCTGATGCATGCGTTTACGTTTGTCCGTGTGTATGTGGAGATGGAGGGGGCCTCAAAATTTTTTTTTTTGGGGGGGGGTTATGTGCTTGGATGTAACTTTATTTTTTTGCAAAAAAAATTTTAATTTTTTTTCATCACATAGGGGACAAAAAGTCCCCTATGTGATGATTTTTAGGTGACAGGTTCTCTTTATTGAGATATTTAGATTTAGACCCTGCACATCTCCCCTGTACTCCACTGAATGTTTTGCAATGCAGATCACATTGCAAAACATTATTTCCCGGCAAAGCGAGCCGGGGACACCAGAGCTTGACCCGGAAGTGACGTCAGAGACGTTGCTTTTTGGGTTACAAGAAGAAGAGAAGGAGAGCGGGCGTGTGTCCACACTTGCCCTTCCTCTTTACCCACCGGCACCCGCCATGGAGGGCGCAGCGGCGGGGCGGCGGTACCGGGGGTGTGGGAGAGCAATCGGGCTGCCTGTCAGTTGCACACACAATCCCGGTGCTGCATTTAAATCAGCAAAGCATGTAACAAGTGACTAAATGTCCCAAAATGCATTGTGCCTCTATCAGCAGGAGGGGTGTAGTTTCATGGGACTCTACCAATTGCCCCACCAACTGGATTTCTGATATCCCAAGAAACTACACCCCTCCTGCTGATAGAGGCAAAATGCATTGTAAACACATCACCCATATAGTCTTGTGAACCACATAGGGGTATTTAAATGACAGCTGTGGGAAAGGAAACGGCTGTGTGATACAGAGTGTCACATAGCCAAAAGACAGTCTGGAATTTCTAAATGAAGATCTATTTGGAACCAATGGCAGACTGAAAGATGGCAGCAGTAAGGAACACATAAACTACAGTAAATATATGTATTTCTATTGAAGTTGGAGTTACGCTTTGAAAAAAAAAAAAAAACACTCAAATATCATTAGGCACAAATGAGCATACAATAACTGTCACATGAAAATAGATCAAGAGTTCATTTCAAACATTATTTTACACCACTATTTGCATTTTAAAAGAATTAAGGTATATTTTTAGTCAAATACCCTATTCTTAATAGTTGAGCTTAAAATATAACTGAACAAAAATAAAATGAAACAAACCTGTTTCTGATTAAAGTAGAACTGAAGTTAAAGTGGGGATTAACTTGGGGGGGGGGGGGTGTGGCCGCAAAGTAAACATGTGCAGAACGAAAAAAAATTTTTCAATTCGTTATTTACATAAATGTGTTTTGTTAAATTTGTTCAATACGTTTAATTCATTTTCAGAATCCGTTTCCTTTATTCGCATTCAAATTGATTCAAATTTTCTGAATTCAAATGGATTCAAATAGTTTTCGAATAGTTTTCAAATTCAAATAGTTTACAAATTTGAATTGTTTTTAACTTTGATCAGTTTTCAAATTTGAATAGTTTTAGAATTCGAATAGTTTTCGAATTCAAATAGTTTTACAATTTCCAATGAGAATAAAATAGAATATAAAATAAAGGAATAAAATAGAATATAACAGAAAAAAATAGAATATAATAGAGTAAAACATAACAAGATAACAAGATAGAATAGAGAATAAAAGAACAGAATAGAATAGAATAGAAGAGAAATATATAGAATAGAACAGAATAAAAAAATAGAATAAATTAGAAAGAATATAACCATCTTCTGAAATTTGAATAGAAAAGAATAGAATTCAAAAAACAACAGAATAGAATATAAATAATATAACCATCCTCCTGTTCTCATCTATTTTCTATTCTATTAAAATTTGAATTGATTCTATTTGAATTTTGGGAAATGGTTATATTCTTTCTATTCTATTGTTTTTCAAATTCTATTCTTTTTCTATTTGTTTATTCTATTCTATTATTTTATTTTTTATTATTTTCTATTCTATTCTATTCTTTTCTATTTAAATTCAAATTTATTTTATTGGAAATTCGAAGTTCGGAAGATGGTTATATTCTTTCTATTCTATTCTGTTTTTTTCTATATTATTCTGTTATTTTCTATTCTATTCTATCTTGTTGTTTTTTATTTAAATTCAATTCTTTCCTATTCTATTATAGTCTATTCTATTTTTTTTGTTCTATTCTATTCTTTTCTTATTTATTCAAATTTGAATTTACTCTATTTGAAATTCGAATTTCAGAAGAAGGATCTATTCTATTTTATTCTATTCTTTTTTTATTCTATTCTTTTTTTGTATTTTCTATTCTATTATGTTCTGTTTCACTCTATTATATTCTATTCTTTTATTTTTTGTTATATTCTTTTCTTTTTTTATGATATTTTTTTCTGTTCTATTCCTTTATTTTCTATTCTATTTTATACTCTTTGGCAACTGGAAAACTATTCAAATTCGAAAAATGTTCAACTTTGAACGCTATTCAAATTTGAAATTGATTTGAAAACTTTTTGAATCGATACAAATTTCGTTTACATTTTTTTTCGTTATTTCATATCAATTTAAATTCAGTACTATTGTCATTCGTAAATTCGAATACATCCGAATTTCCAAAAAATAAAAATCCATCCATACATCCAATCCTTCTTCTCCTGAATCTGGTGTCTTCTCTCTTTGGTCATTGGCCGTGATGATGTAACTCTGGTGCATGCCCAAGGAAGTTACATCATCTCAGTACCAGGCGCTATTCTCAGAAATAGGCCAGAACTGGACAATGTTCTGTACATGTGCCATAGTCAGTATACAAATAACAAGCATTTGCTAAAAGACAAGTAAAAGAGTTTTTTTTGTCAGAAACTTACAAAGCCAGGGCTACCAGAAAAAAACTCCCCTTGCTGGCAAATCCTTGTTTATTAGTACAGTTTTTTTAATCCCAATTATTTGGTAACTATGTTAATAATTATGGTCCTGCTGTGTCTCTCCGGCTTTTGTCTGTAGAACACCCCCATATCTGCTTTCTGGTCCACATTGGCCATACGTCTTCACATCTACTTACCTGTTTTGTTGCTAGTCATACGTCCAATTACCTATGTAAGTAATCCAAGACAGCTCTATAGTGATAAGGATGATGTTTATTGTTCTATACGTTTTTAATGTACAAGCCTATCTATGATGCTATGTTTTTTCATCAGTTTACGTTTAAGCTTCTGAAGAAGCGCTCCTTAGCATAACACTAGTTGAGCAGAAACTGTTACACCCCAGGCTGGACTAGTCCCCGAGCCATAGTTATCAGACAGAGGCTTAGTGTGTCACATGCTATGTTACGCTACATCAGGGCACTTTACCAACCTTAGGGTGTTATCGGTCTATATTGGTGTAGAGCAACATAGGAATATACACTTTTAATGCTGCTTTTTAACATTGTATTTTGGTATTTTTTTTTGTATCATTTTGCTATAATAAAGATGTACATACGTTTTTAGCACTAAGCTTTGTGCCTGAAAACCCACTTTCTTTCCACAAATAATTTTCCACTTAACTAATAGGACGTGACACAGTGTATTTCACAGGTGTCCACAGTGCTGTCCTCTGGTGACACCCTATGATTAGTGAATGACTTTTTAGTAGAAGAAACTTTATACAGTGTACAATTCTATCCCGAATCCGAACTTCTGTAAGAGCTTCAGTAGTTACATCATCAATGGCTGCTCAGTGGTGAACCTAGAATATGCTCGATCTAAAAGAAAAGTTAATGGTACATATCCGTATTCCCTTATATTACTTTATTCTTACTAAAAGATTGTCCCATAACTGCAACAAGTTAACTGTATCTATCTACCTAAGGGATTTATCCCTTTCTAGATTATCTATCTATGTAATGTCCACTAACCTTTTCCGGCATACCTCTCCCTTCCACGTGTCTAGACGTCAGGGTGGCCCTGGAAGTAAGTCACTTACATTCAAAGTCATAGTGAATGGCCACTTGGGTTTAATTACATATTTCTCAGTCTTATATACAGTATGTAACAGGATATTACAATATCATGTTTTCATTTCATACACTTCATATTCTACATACAACGACCAATACCCATACATAACAGGAAAAAGTACTTTACAATAATAGTCAACAAGAAACAATGAACCATAGGCCTTTACGTAAGGGAAACAGATGTGTATACAACAGGAAAACTCGGGAAATAAACATCCCAGAATAGGCCAAAATATAATACAAACAAAAATATTCTCATAGCTCAGATAACAATGGGAGTAAACTTCCTACATTCCTTTACAGAAACTTGTCCATGCAACGTAAAATATAAATCCGTATAATCTTATTTTAAAGCATAACTCTAAGGCTCCATGCACACTGTATCTCAAAAACGACCGTTTTTGGTAGTTTTGGCGTTTTTTTTTAACAGCCCAAAAACGCCCCTTTATTTTATCCTGTGTCCATGCACACATGGTCATTTATTGTCTATTATCAGCAGTGGCGTTTTTGGACTGTTATCTAAACGCCCTGAATTGGCGTTCAAAAGTCGTTCTCCTGACCACAAAAAACGCCAGACGCCAGTTAACGCCGGAAAACGCCGGTTTATCGGTGTCTGGCGTTTTTTGCAGTCAATGGAACCCAATGAAGAAAAAAAAAACGGCAACAAAAACGCTGACGCCGAAAAACGCCGCTAAACGCCGGTAAATGCTGCTTACAAAACACTGCAAATAGAACGTTTTGTAAGCAGCGTCTCCTGCCCGACGCTGAAGAGCCCAGATAGCGTCCAGTGTGCATGGAGCCTTACAGAGAACTGCATCCATGGATGGAGTAATGAGGGGGAACATGGACCTCATATCACTCGAGGAGGTTATTATAATGTCCACGTATACTGTGCACAATATGACAAGAGCATTGGGGACCCACAGCAGATTTAATTCTACTTTAATAAACTAAATTACTGTGCATACATTTTCTGTGGGCCCTTAGACTTAATAATCCATTAATGACCTCCTACCATCAAAATTGGAGAATGGCAGGGGAGCGTGGGCTGCAGAGCTCCTAGCACATAGGGGTAAAAATGTCTCTTTCCAGCTCACCAGGGACCCTTTTCTTCACCCGACAGCAGCAACATATACAGTGGCAAATGTTTGTGCCCCAAATAAACATCAGATTTGATATTTACACCAGCTGTTTTGGAAAATTTGTAAAATATAGCAGGGCTCCTCACTGATCTGTGGAGACCTCAGTGTTACTCCTGTTACTACTTAGATTCTAAAGATACCCCCAAAAGGTCACTCCCTACAACCTTTACTACAGGCCTATGATTTGCTCAATGTTTGGAGATGTTATCACGCTAATGAAAGACTTCACGGTCGTCTCCACACATCACCAATCTTATTCAAGAATCAACGTATTCCTCACCGACCAATGGCTCCTCCCAAGAGTGATGTCAACCATTATTAACAACATAACCTGGTCAGATCATGCTTCTGTTGTTAATTGGAGACTCTCTTATTATTAGGCTGGATTCACACCTATGTATTTATATATCTCTGATATATTCCCACAAAGCTAAGAAGGACTCAAATTCAGTCAGATTTATAACCCAATATTCAAACCAACATAGACAGGTCAGGTCAATCTTAGAAAAGCACTGGCCCCTTTTATTAGCTGATTCGCAAATTGCTCCACACATTCACCCACACCCCCAGATAACATTTAAACGTGCCCCCTCTTTGAAGGATTAGCTGGTGAAAAGCCACCTTGAGAGACCCAAAACCACTGAATATGTCAAAACTGGTACATATGCCTGTGGCAGGTGCCAATTCTGTTCATATAGCGAATTCAGACCAAATCCTCCTGCCCAATGGACAGTGGCATGGCATTGACTATCATGTCACTTGCCAGACGGCGGGAATTGTGTATCTTGCTTCTTGCACATGTGGTGCTTTCTATATCGGAAAAACAAAGCGACCATTTATCAAACGCATTAAAGATCACATTACACCTCTATATAAGAAGAAAATAACTACTGTCCTAAATTTGTAGCTAAATCTCACCGCTTCGATTCGAAAGTGGTGAAATTTGCGGCCCTTCAACACATACATTTGGGTACTCGAGGTGGCAGTGTGGATCAGGCCCTCCTTCAATCTGAGGCGAGGTGGATCCATCATTTACGTGCCACCACGTATCCTGGCCTAAATAAAAATATAAGTTTTGCATCATTTATATAGGTTTGTTTGGGCAGTTTATCAATATATTTCCCTATTTTTTCACCAGCCTTGGACTGGGTATATATACTGATACATGAATGTCGTGCATGATCTTCGATACTCACGTGTTACACATGTATTGGAAAGGTTTCCTTGTTACTAATGATTTGTTGTAATAAATTGGGTTCCTTTTGCTCTATGGTTTATGTACTTTGGTCTGTACATTACAATCTCTTTAAAATGTGTATGTATGCTCCCCAATCAATATGTTTCTCTTGGGGCTCATTTACATATTTTATTTTTGTTATTGGTTATGTTCGCTGTACTTTTTTAGTGGAGTAATTTGTATTTCATATGGTTGACTTATCTGTATATTTATTTCCTCTTTGGGTGAATAACATGTTTATGGGTTTCTTCATCCTTGGATCAGTGCCTGCCAAGTCACAAATATGTCGTTTTCCGACCTTGCCTACGTTCCCTTCTTTCTGTGCCTTTGTTCGGGTGCGTAAGGGTGCTGTGTGCATCCACTCGGCTTGATGCTGCAAATCCCTAGCAGCATCATCAGCGGCTCATGTTGCCGCCTCCCCAAGCCCAAGGGCTGCCTGCTGCTTCCCCGGATGCGCGTGGCGTTGTTTTATGCCGCTGTGCATCATGGGGTCCGTAGTTCCGCCTTGGGCGGGAGTAGAGCGTCGAATGACGTCGCTGCCCAGCCGAGCGTGTGCGTGTTACGTCACACGCCGCACACGCAAGCCACTATAAAAGGACCTTCCATGGTGTGCACACGGTCTCAGCCTCCGGACCGCGTGCACCTAATTACGGTACTGCCTTTAGGTAAGTCCTCTCCTGCACCGCTAACTGCTATCGGATCTATGTGATTAGACAATTTTTTGTTTTTTTTCCTTGCCCCGTTTTTGATTTATTTTTGGCACATAGCTTTGTGCCCTGGTAGACATATATACCTAAGGTGAGGACTTCATTGTCTCTCATTAAAAAGCAATAATTTGTGATCCATGGTAACATAAAGTGCCAGCCAAGTATATATACTTAACTATCTTTTCCCTCGTCTACCTCATTATACAATATACGCTAGTTGTGGCCGTACAGGTACACACATACTTGACTATATATATTTTTTCAGAGCTTATATATTGTGTAGCATGTATGTGCGACCCGGGTGTTTCTCCACGTGCGCTTAGTGCTTTTCCTGGGCGGGATCCATGGCATCGAAGCCCTGACTTTCTTTTGATGACGCAATGCGTCCACTGGAATGATCCGGGCTCATGTGATGGTTCATTGCCTATGGTACGCTGCGCGATGTGGGATTCCGGGAGTCGCAAACTTTTTGAAGCGAAAGCAATTTCTAGTCAATCTTGCATCTGCTTTGATAAACAATTCTTTTTGTCGTTCTAGGGTACTTAGCCGTGTATAACCCCCCTTTTTTCCACACGGGGCTTGGCTTTCAGTTCCATCTATTCATGCCATTGATATCAAGAAAACTTCTCTAGATATAAGGTACTAACATTTTTGGTGTTATACCCTTATACACACACATATAAACATTTTGGTTTCCCCCCCCCTTTTCCCTTTTTTTTTTTTTCTCATAATCACTGATTCCATCTTTGTTGGTCCCACCTGTAGTTGGTTGGTGGATGCACAGTACCACCGCCCCCGGTGTGACGCAGTCACTGGACGAACGGTGGAGGCTTGACTTGCAGGCACTGATCCAGGCATTAGGAGGTGACACATATTAACAATTAATCTATTTTTGTATTTCATTCGATATCTTTGAACATTGTCAATATAAACTTATTGAGTTAGTATATATGTATTTTTGGATAATTTTGTATAATACTTATTCACTATCTTTGTTTTCCTATAATAGAATGGTACAAAGAATGTGTTGTCTGTAGTCTGTCTCTTATACACA
>BLSH010318926.1:174620-186301 GCA_018402905.1 Glandirana rugosa | reverse complement strand
AGGAGGATAACGAATGAGTTGTCTACTTCGTACGGAACCCTCGTACACTCATTTAATACGAGGGTACGAACAAATTCTCATAGCAATTAAAATACATCCAACCCTTTTTAAACATAAGAATCTGGGGTTCCCCACTGTAATAACAAACTTATAAATAGTTTCATAAAAAACACGGTTTTCTCCGCACGGAAAGAGAGATCGTAAAAGACATCCGCTCGCTTGCGGACACTATTAAGACAAAGTCATTCAAGAAAGAGTAGCACCCAAAATATACGAAAAACGTAGTTAAGCAGGGTTCATCTCAACTCGCTTGTGGACCTGCGGGTTCGTTGTCCGTGCGATCGTTCGGGTTCCGTCCGGACCCGGACTTTGTCCCGAAGTTCGGACGGACCAGCAGAACCCGAACGTCCAGGTGTTCGCTCAACTCTACTTGGGACGAATTGATGCAAAAAGCATATAAAACCCACGATGAGAAAGAACTTACTGAAACAGAATTATCACAGGCGTTCGCTCGCCTACAGAAAATGCTAGAGAGAAAGGCACGCCTCTTTTGGCACAAAAAATACTTTGATAAATATTCAAACAATAATGTCACCCCTTGGGGTCTAAGAATACAAATTTTTCCCAACCTACATAAAATTAACGATACTCTTAAACAAGCATGGGAGCATAATTTACTCACATGCTCCCAAGGCATGCTTCATCTGTTGAGTAAGCAATAGGAGGAAGATATTATCTCCCTAGATGTACAGATCAAAAAATGGCTAAGTGACCATATCTCAATGGCTCGCTCTCCTGCTTTTAAGAAGAGGGAGAGTGACCTACGGGAATCCTTGGAAAAATACACTGGGCATCTCATTACCCAAAAGGAAAATAAATATTTAAAGGATAAAGCAGCCCATGAAAACGGCTATGCCTATAAATGGACAAAAAAATAGTCCCAACACTAGCAGACATCAGAGCACATCACCTACTAAGCCATCAAAACTTACCTCTAATGTGTCTCTTGTTTCTTCTCCATCCAGCTCATCAACGATGTATCCAGGTTTCTCAGATACCAGAGTCCCGAAAAGACGGATAGCGGACTCTGGTACCGGTACTTCTGGTTCAAATCGCGGCACCCGCGCATCGGCATCGAAACGACCACCTCTTGCGAATTTATTATCACCTTCACTTGCTTTATCTACTCACTCTGTACCTATTCCGAGTATAACTCCTGGTGCGGGGTCTATTAGCTCTATCACTTCAAATTTGGTTTCCTCTTCTGCATCTATAGTTTCAAACTTATCTGCATGTACACCTGCCCGGGCTTCTACGTCAAAGGTAAGCGATCTATCTACACATAGCACTTGTCTAAACACTTCACACAATGTCTCTAAGGATTTAAGAATGGCACCCATTTTTTTAGGGAAACAACTCGACACAATCTCACATCTAGCTCCTCTTTCCACACCACCACTAAGCCCAGTACCAATGTAAAAAATACTAAAAAAGTAAGTTTTTCCGACAAGATTCATGAAAATTTTGATAACTCTGACACTAAACATTTTGAAGTAATTAATCTATCTTCTTACTCTCTGTCTACAACTGAAATCGAGGTTTTGAGGCTAGGCTTATCCTTCTGTCCAAACCAAAATATCGATAAATTTACCATAATTAAGGATATACATCTTTTTGCCTGCAAAGTAATGTACAAAACTATATATGGTAAAAAATCTCAGGAACAGGGGACTAATTCTAATTTGGAATTGCAAACCATTCAAGATCTTATGGATCTCTGGGAGGAGTCGGAACCAACCCAGGAAACCAACGGAATTCCACCCATTCCACCTTCAGGTGGCATCCGGGTTCAAGGGGTTTGGTTCCCCCCTCCCAGTCTATATAGACCCAAATCACGTGCCTTCCCACAACTAAGTTCCAATCCTAATATTTGGGCGTTCGTTCAACAAACTATAAGAGAAGTTGAAAAACTAAATTTCAAGATTCCCACTGCATCTAATCTATCTCCATCCCAAAAAGAAGCTATTTCAAAACTTCAATCCAATCATGAGATAGTCATTAAACCCGCCGACAAAGGAGGCAACTTGGTTGTTATGAACTACAATCAATATTTGTCCATGTGCAATAGAATTCTGTCCAACCGTGATTGGTATAAATCTATAACCAAAACGGTAGTTGAAAACTTCATTGAGACATATCGTGAAATTATTTTTCGCGCATATCACAATGGAATTATAGACAAAAATACTTGGCAATTCCTTAATGTCAGAGATCCAGTAATTCCGACCTTTATACCCTGCCAAAAATTCACAAATCTTTACACACTCCTCCCGGGAGACCTATCATTTCAGGCTGCGGCAGCATAGCCGAAAAAGCCAGTGAACTAGTAGACACATACCTTCAACCTCATGTAACAGCATTTTCTTCTTATGTAAAGGACACTATTCATCTGCTTCGCATTATTGAGGGACTGTATGTCCCCACTAATGCCTGGCTTGTTGCTCTGGACATTGAAAGCCTTTACATGTCAATTCCCCATTCTCATGGGATCAATGTTATTTCCAAATTTTTGACGGACAGAGGTTTACACTCCACCAAGTATAACAACTTTGTTATAGAGCTTCTTACCTATATTCTTACCACCAATTGTTTCATTTTCAACTCTTCCCACTACCTCCAGGTGCAGGGAGTGGCAATGGGCACCAGGTGTGCACCAGCCTATGCCAACCTGTACCTGGGGGGGTGGGAACAGGAACTATTCTCACGTGATGATTTAATGCCCCTCTTATGCCACATAGTATCTTGGCATAGATACATTGATGATGTATTATTCATTTAGACAGGTACCCGTGAGCAACTCTCGGATTTCATGCACATTATTTCTAACAATAATTTTAATTTGAATTTTACAATGGAGTGTAACCAAAACAGAATCACTTTCTTAGATTTGGAGATATTTATTGACCGTAATGGCATGTTGGGATCAACTTTATTTAGAAAGCCTACAGCAGGCAACACTATTCTAAATGCACATAGTTTTCATCCTAAGCCTCTGTTGGATAGCATTCCATATAGTCAGTATCTGAGAGTAATTGTTCCTCAGATGCTGACTATTGTAAAGCAGCACAGGAACTACGCATTAGACTGCGAGCCTGTGGTTATAGTCGGTCTTGTTTGAAGAGAGCATATCAGAAATGCAATTCGCACAACAGAGGATCTCTGATATATTCCCACAAAGCTAAGAAGGACTCAAATTCAGTCAGATTTATAACCCAATATTCAAACCAACATAGACAGGTCAGGTCAATCTTAGAAAAGCACTGGCCCCTTTTATTAGCTGATTCGCAAATTGCTCCACACATTCACCCACACCCCCAGATAACATTTAAACGTGCCCGCTCTTTGAAGGATAAACTGGTGAAAAGCCACCTTGAGAGACCCAAAACCACTGAATATGTCAAAACTGGTACATATGCCTGTGGCAGGTGCCAATTCTGTTCATATATAGCGAATTCAGACCAAATCCTCCTGCCCAATGGACAGTGGCATGGCATTGACTATCATGTCACTTGCCAGACGGCGGGAATTGTGTATCTTGCTTCTTGCACCTGTGGTGCTTTCTATATCGGAAAAACAAAGCGACCATTTATCAAACGCATTAAAGATCACATTACACCTCTATATAAGAAGAAAATAACTACTGCCCTAAATTTACATGTAGCTAAATCTCACTGCTTCGATTCGAAAGTGGTGAAATTTGCGGCCCTTCAACACATACCTTTGGGTACTCGAGGTGGCAGTGTGGATCAGGCCCTCCTTCAATCTGAGGCGAGGTGGATCCATCATTTACGTGCCACCACGTATCCTGGCCTAAATGAAAAATTTAAGTTTTGCATCATTTATATAGGTTTGTTTGGGCAGTTTATCAATATATTTCCCTATTTTTTCACCAGCCTTGGACTGGGTATATATACTGATACATCTGAATCTAAATCTATGTGATTAGACAATTTTTTCTTTTTTTTTCCTTGCCCCGTTTTTGATTTATTTTTGGTACTGAGCTTTGTGCCCTGGTAGACATATATACCTAAGGTGAGGCCTTTATTGTCTCTCATTAAAAAGCAATATTTTGTGATCCATGGTAACATAAAGTGCCAGCCAAGTATATATACTTAACTATCTTTTCCCTCGTCTACCTCATTATACAATATACTCTAGTTGTGGCCGTACAGGTACACACATACTTGACTATATATATTTTTTCAGAGCTTATATATTGTGTGGCATGTATGTGCGACCCGGGTGTTTCTCCACGTGCGCTTAGCGCTTTTCCTGGGCGGAATCCGTGGCATCGAAGCCCTGACTTTCTTTTGATGACGCAATGCGTCCACTGGAATGATCCGGGCTCATGTGATGGTTCATTGCCTATGGTACGCTGCACGATGTGGGATTCCGGGAGTCGCAAACTTTTTGAAGCGAAAGCAATTTCTAGTCAATCTTGCATCTGCTTTTATAAACAATTCTTTTTGTCGTTCTAGGGTACATAGCTGTGTATAACCCCCCTTTTTTCCCACACGGGGCTTGGCTTTCAGTTCCATCTATTCATGCCATTGATATCAAGAAAACTTCTCTAGATATAAGGTACTAACATTTTTGGTGTTATACCCTTATACACACACATATAAACATTTTGGTTTCCCCCCCCCTTTTCCCTTTTTTTTTTTTTCTCATAATCACTGATTCCATCTTTGTTGGTCCCACCTGTAGTTGGTTGGTGGATGCACAGTACCACCGCCCCCGGTGTGACGCAGTCACTGGACGAACGGTGGAGGCTTGACTTGCAGGCACTGATCCGGGCATTAGGAGGTGACGCATATTAACAATTAATCTATTTTTGTATTTCATTCGATATCTTTGAACATTGTCAATATAAACTTATTGAGTTATTATATATGTATTTTTGGATAATTTTGTATAATACTTATTCACTATCTTTGTTTTCCTATAATAGAATGGTACAAAGAATGTGTGGTCTGTAGTCCCTGAGGAAGCCTTTTCAGGCGAAACATGTTGGACATCGACACAGATTTGTAAAAACTATCTGTAATGTTCTATGTACCTTTTGAAATAATATTCTTTTGCCTGTTTTTTCCATTGTATATTGTTCTTAATATGCCATTGGTGCACTAGCACAATACAAGTGCTAATTTTAATACAAACCAATAAATAATTTAATTTTTATATATTTCTTTTGTTGATTGCAATTTGGATACAAGTTAAAGTCATGCACCGTTATAGTCCCCCCACATTCTGAATCCCTTCCCATCTCCTGAGGTTTCCTGCCTCTCCCATCCCCCCCCTCCCCCCCCTCCCCCCCTTTCCACCCACTTGCTATATTACCAAAATTGGGATGAGGTGCTTTTTGTAAGAAGTGCCAGTGTACTCTTTCTTCCATGTATTTTTAGTGCTTTTTGCATTTTGCAGATTTGCACTACAGAACGCATTCCTTAGGAAACCATGTTAAATGGAATGTAGTGCAAATCTGCAAAATGCAAAAAGCACTAAAAATGCAAAGGTGTGAATCCAGCCTTAATCCTACCTTCGTTTGGAAATCTAATCCACTGCTTTTGCAGTCTCCTCAAACCAAACCTGTTCTGGAAAAACTATTTTTTACTGACAACACCATGTCTGTAGAGGATCTGTCTCTTTGGTGGAATTCCCACAAGGCATTTATTAGAGGCATTTTTATTAAATTGGGAGCTAGGGCTAAGAGGCAGAGGCAACGCTTAATTTAATACATTGTTGGAGAAATCCATACTCTAGAAAAACAAAACAAAAACAGCCCATCGCAAACGCTCACTGATGCAATTGCGGTATAATTGCTCCTTGATTTTGCTTGACAACTTTGAGAAAGCATCTAGAAGGCTAAAAATGACTTACTGTGTTAGTGGTAAAAGGGCTGGCAAAGTTCTAGCCAACTGTTTGAGCGGTCATAGAAAGGAAACTAAGAATTCCCTTTCTATATAAAGAAAAGCTTTGTCATTCGCAGGCTATAGCAGATCCATTTAGTCACTACTACAGCCCCTTATATAATCTGAACAAAGACCTAGCTATCAGAGGATCACCTTCAGTCATTAAACCTGCCATTCACAATCTCTGAGATAAGCAGAGTTGTTGAGTTCCTACCTAACAATAAGTTTCTGGGTCCAAATGGCTTTACTGGGGAGTACTTTAAATCTTTCAAACATACAGTTGTGCTCATAAGTTTACATACCCTGGCAGAATTTATGATTTCTTGGCTATCTTTCAGAGAATATGAATGATAACACAAAAACATTTCTTTCACTCATATTTAGTGTTTGGCTGAAGCCATTTATCATCAATCAACTGTGTTTACTCTTTTTAAATCATAATGACAACAGAAACTACCCAAATGACCCTGATCAAAAGTTTACATACCCTGGTGATTTTGGTGTGATAACATGCACACAAGTTGACACAAAGGGGTGTGAATGGCTATTAAAGGTAACCATCCTCATTTTATGCTGCAGTGCTTGTATTTTCTTATAAAATCTCAATAAAGGTCTGTTGAAACGAAATGCCATCCATTTGTATTTCTGGACACTTTCTTCATATAGACACTAGGTGGACTGTCTTGGGTTGATTTACTAAAGGAGTAGAGGCTGTTCACTCAGCAAAGTGAATGTTTTTTGAATTTTGTAAATAAGGTGAAGCTGTGTTCACTTCAATCAGCCAATCACATCTCAACTAAATTCCTGTGTTTTTATTTTTCTCAGATATGATTAGGCATTCAAAGTAAATGCAGGTTCACAATTACTAAAACCCCATAGTTTAGTATATGTGCTGCCATCTACATACAGGACTGCAGGCAATGAAGCTTGCTTTGTTTGCTGTGTGTCTCAAGGAAGTTGTTGTTGCTACTCTTATGGTAGCTTCACGAAACTGCCTTTTGCAGCACAATTCAACTAGTAGATGGACTCACAGCTCTGATGTAGTCTTTAGCTTCCATTTGCTTCTTTCTTCTGCTTTTTGTCTGAACAGAGTAAACGGAATGGCCCTGTGGCTGAAGCTGATTGTTTTTCATAGGCAGAGTGGAGCACAATTAACGGCTCATGCTGATATGGTGACCCTATGTTGACTATAGATGTATTTCTGTACTTTAGCTATGGCAATGTATGCATCCCCTTTGTTCTGCCTTTGAAAGCAATGTCTGACAGTTTGAACAGGTCACCTAATTCTCTGCATTTGACTGTGAATACTTAGGGTTTAAAGTTGTGTGCCGAAGTTATACACTTTGGTAAACCTTTTGAATTATGTTGCTGCAAACTGAGGGGCCATTGTCTGGTACAAACCCCTTTAACCAGAAAACTTGAACATGTCTAGATGCTTTTTAAAGAATTGATTTAAAATAAATCTGCTAAATATAAGAGAAATAGTGAGAGGAGAAAACACGATTCTAGAATGTACCGCAATGGAAGAATGCCTTAAAATTATTTTAGTAAACTGAACTCATTAAGGACCACAATGAAAAGAAGTTTATGTGTGTATGTTTGGAAAGGATTAAGCCACAGAGATGGTGAAATTCATAAGCATCTGATTAAATGGAGGAATGGGTAAAGTCAATCCAGTAGACCCATTGTTTACCAAATCTTTCACTTTAGCTTTCATGGAGGTCAAAAATTCTTCTATTGTCTTAATATTATTACTCCTAGAGAACCAATGATTTTTGGAAGAATGGTAGATTGTTTCCTGGGGTATAGAACCTGACTGGCTTCGAAAGGTAAATAAGACCTGCTGTCTTATATTTATTTTCTAGATAAATTATTGAGATGAAGTAGGTTAACAGCATAATTGTCATCTAAATCAACTTGGTAGGTTTACATGGTATATCGTTTACATTGGCCCGGAAATTGTGCAGTCTAGAATACGACCATAATGTATGGAAATAAGTACCAATAGCATGACTGCAGTGCCAACAAGATGGTGAAACCTGAGAGTAGATTTTATGCAGGACCCCCAGAATCCTGTGCCACCTACTGTATAGGAAACTGTAAACCTCTCTGTTCTTGTTTTTCCTGAGTAAAAAAATGTGTCTTCCATCACAGATAGGGTGGGAACAATTGGGGAATTCAATAAATCCATAATGACAGGCCATATTAAATGACCATAACACCAGATAAAAAAACCCTGATGTCCGTTTTGGTAGCTTTACTGACCCGTGTGGCAGATATAAATGCACTATTAATCTACCAAATTAAAAAATAATTACCTCCAGTTCATAGATAACAAAACTGAAGGTAATTAAGACCAAGTCTAAGATGGCATACAGAGATAAGCAGAGTGCCTTTTTCTGTGTTCTGTGTAGCAGGTGGCATATTTGCTGCCACTACTTCCTCCCCATCTGTCACTGGTTGTTAAAGACACTGTCAGTTTCATAGCTAATAGCCTCCTAACAACCAGTGGTGCTCCCCTGAGCTGCGCTTGATGGGGAAGATGAGACCTTAGTTTGTCATCATGTCTGTTCTCTTAATATGATTGACAGCGCACACTGGGTGGATTCTATAGCCAATAGCAGGTTGTGTATTGACTAAGGATCCACCCACTGTCTGCTGTCAATTGCAAGGTAGCGGACCTGATGGGAAACTGGTGTCTGTGAATAGCAATCAGGCTCTATCCACCTAGCTTTAAAACTCCAAGCTGCTGTGTTATCTGTGTGACAGCTGCAGATGCAGGAGGAAGCTCAGCAATGCTGAGAGTGGAGTGTGCATATGGAAACTCAGTACGTGCCCCAGATTCATGTGCCTGTTTACAAAAACCTTTTGCCTACAATGACATTTGTCTTGCAGCAGCAAATCAGAATTCTAAAGAGTGTCTCAGACAATCTTTATGAATTCTTCTAAATGCAATATTAGGTACTTCATATAATTGCAAGCCTATATAAAGACTTAGGCAATAGGTCTTATTAAAAAGATTTAGGTAAATGTCAGGCGTATGTTTCACTTTAATTTGTCATAAGGTCTGAGACTGTAAGGTTTAGACATGTATATTCATTCCGGGCAAATGGAGCAACAAAAAAAAAGAATGTTATTAGGCTATTTCATGTGCTAGAGTAATGCTTTTCATGTATTTATTAATACCACATTTGGTCACTGGATGGTTCTAAGTATAAGGCCTCATACACACGGGCGTATGAAAAAAAATAAGCAAAACGTCGGCCCGACGTCAGGGAAAAATCTGCGTTTTTTTCTGCATTTTGCATCGGTGTTAATGAGCGTTAATGCATGTTAGTGAGTGTTTGCGTCAATAGGCGTTTTTTAAAAAACAACATTTTTTAACCTGAAAACGCTGGCGTCAAAAACGCTGGTTAATGTCGGTACGGCGTTAGTGAGCGTTAGTGAGTGTTTTGCCATGTCAAAAACGCCAACTAGCTACAGCCTCGGAATGCTCTGGTCCAGCGTTCTATTTACAGCTCACTAACTAACGCCCTCTACAGCTCAAAAACATCAGTGGTTTTATGGGGCCATTGAATAACATGGAGAGCTACAAAAAACCACAAAAAAACGTGGCTGTAAAAAAAGGCCTGTGTGTGTATGAGGCCTTATCAGCAAATCCTGTGATACTTAGTGCCATCTAATCACCAGATGTGTTTTCAATTTTAATACAATGAAAAACATTTATCCAGCATAGGCAATAACTTAATACCATTCATTGTTTGCACTATTCACACATAATTTTACATACACTTCCATTGGTCAGATTGCTATGATTCTTTTTTTTATAAATACGTGTATCCAAGCCTAAAAACAAAAATATAACATACTGTAGTGAATCAGTCCATAAGTGTGATGGCTGTTTTCTATTTTTGTTTTTTTCCTCTATTTTCACCTGGTGATCCTGCCACATAATTTGTGTCCTAGAAAAATGCAAAAATTGCATGCTTGGGAACGCTTTAAAGCTGTATGTGGTTTTACAGAACATTACAATTCTCAGGGACAGCATCAGCAACACAGTATTGTGGCATCACATAAATTGCATGCATAATAATTTAGTTTACTTTTACATTATTCATTAGCCTAAATATAGCAGTAGCAACCCAATACAGCCGATTTCCCCATAAAAAGCCTTTATTTGGTAGTTTTTTTAAAGACCATGAGTTTTTGCGTGGCAGTGATAAACCAAAATTGAGCACCCAAAAATAATGGGGACAATGGGGTCATTAAACTAACGTTTACCAAATGCAATAACGTGCGTAACTCATTTCCATAAATTATTGCATGTGGTAAATTAAGTCCAGTTTTTAAATTAATACTGAATATGTGGTATTTACTGCAAAATGAAAAATGTTCCAGTAAATATCATTTGAAAAGCTCTTAAGTCCAATTCCCAAACAAACCAGAGAGTAAAAAAACATGCTATATTTACCACCAGGGTTTTGCTGGTGGTATCACATGCAGTATTTGTCAAAAAACAGTGTGGGGGTCAGAGGGAAACTCATGCTGTTTTTTGACAAATAGCTTGGTTGCTAAGGAGCGGGCCAGGAAGCCAGCCACCGCGTCCTTAGCAGCGGATGACTCATCAGCAGTCAGCGGATTGTCCACTGACAGCTGAATGTAAAAGAAAAATAGTGACAATTAAAAATGATGAAAAAAAAAAACAGTGTGGGCCTCCCCCCAATGCATACCAGGCCCTTTGGGTCTGGTATGGATTTTAAAAGGAACCCCACACCAAAATTAAAAAACGGCATGGGGCCCCCCAAAATCCATACCAGACCCTTACATGGTCAGGAAAGAGGGGGAAAAGTGAGGGCCCCCCTCCTGAAACATACCAGGCCACGTGCCTTCAACATGGGGGGGGTGGGTGCTTTGGGATAGGGGGTCTGTGGGGTCTGTGGGCAGGGGGCTTATTGGAATTGGGAAGCCCCCTTTAATAAGGGGGCCCCCAGATCCTGGCCCTCCTATGTGAAGGAGTATGGGGTACATAGTAGCCCTACCCATTCACCAAAAAATGTAAAAAATTTATAAAAACAGAGCCAGTTTTTAACAGTTCCTTTATTAAAAAATAAAAATTAAAAAACGTGCCCCCCGATGTAAATTCATCATCAATCATGCCACCCGCTGCACCAGGAAAAAAAAGAGCTCCACTTGCGAGTATGGCTGGCTGCCAATTGCCTTCCCTGCCCTTTGACAGTTCTTATATAGGTAAGGATGGGGCCACCTGGTGACCTTAACCACTTGACAACTGGGCACTTAAACCCCCTTAACAACCAGACCAATTTTCAGCTTTCAGCGCTCTCACACTTTGAATGACATTACTCAGTCATGCAACACTGTACCCATATGAAATTTGCGTCCTTTTTTTCACACAAATAGAGCTTTCTTTTGGTGGTCTTTAATCATCTCTGGGTTTTTTATTTTTTGCGCTATAATTAAAAAAAGACCGAAAATTTTGTAAAAAAACGGAAAATTGTATCATACTTACCGTAATTTTCCTTTCCCGGTGCCTATCCATGGCAGCATACCTGTGATAGAGCTCCGCCTCGACTCCTCCCTCAGGACCAGTGAATAGCATAAATTAAAGACGTAGTCCCTCCCCAGCATTCTCCGTAATATAGAAATACCAAGGGTGGGAGCGTATGCTGCCATGGATAGGCACCGGGAAAG
>BLSH010318926.1:150208-160608 GCA_018402905.1 Glandirana rugosa | reverse complement strand
CCCTGAGCAGATGCGTCTGTAGAAGTAACCTTTATTTGTTCCATCGCTTAACAACCAACTTCACCAAATGTTCCCCGACTTAAAACACCTCGGCTAGCATAAGTCCCAGTGGGACACCTACTGTCAAGGAACAGTAACTTTACGTACTTGGCGTTCTAGACGTGCATAGTACAGGACCGGTACCTTCGTCTCTTGTGCCCGTGTACAACTTAACCATACTGTTTATCCACATAACGCGAATCCTATCCGCAACGGGTTGACGACGGGAGGACTTAAGGGAGGGCACCCACCCTAATTACATTACCATCACCACAAATACATTTTTCCCCTATACCCAAAGCTCAGACAGCGCCATATCCAAACACCACTACCATTACATTAATCCCACCCACGGGAGGGAATTCAGGAGGGCAGCAGTTGGGCAACGCCTATCCTAAGCGCAATACACCTATTTGTCATACCAATTCAACATGTGCCCGTGTTCTCTGCTTCCATGGCCAGGACATGATACGTGCAGATCTTGCGGTTCATGCATTTCAATGACAAGGAACTGTCATCCACAGGGTGACCCTGAATACGATCGGCTCCACAAAATTCAGCCCCTTGTAAACCACTTCAACCAACAATTCGCTACCTTGTTTATTTCCAATGAAGATGTCTGCGTAGACGAGTCCCTGATTACATTTTCTGGCCGTATTGCTTTCAAACAGTTTCTCCCCAGGAGGCGTGCCAAATACGGGTCAAGATGTATAATCTCTGTGACAGGGCCACAGGCTATACATATAGTTTTATGGTTTACGAGGGAAAAGGCAGTCACTTGGAGCCTCCCAACTGCCCGGGCTACATAGTGAGCGCTGGCAAGATTGTGTGGAACTTGGTGTTTCCCTTATTTGGAAAGGGGTACCACTTGTACGTGGACTTTTAGCCACTTTTTAGTCACTTGTTTGATCATGGAATTGGCACATGTGGCACCATGCGATCTAAACGCTGGGGCTTCCCCCAACGGCTTGTAGATTCCTGTCTTAGACAGGGGGAGAGAGCTTGCTTGAAATATAATAATTTGCTTGCGGTGAAGTGGGAGGGTCAACCGGAATGTTTTCGTTCTGACCTCCCTTCACGCAGACTCGGCAGTCCAAATTCCTACGGCGATGACGGTGTCCACAAAAACAACCTTAATATGGTGGACCTCAATGACCAGTTATTGGTGCTGTACTAAACCACTTCAAATCCACACTATAGCTGATTGACGGCTACAAAATGGACCCACTTTGCCGGGGAGCCGTCAATTGACGTCCGCCCCTTTGCACGCTCCCCACGCGCCCTCACGGACCCATTACATGCTACGTGAGCGTGCCCGCAAGTCGGGCAGACTCGATGTCTGCCGGCGACCCGCGATCGCCTAATAGAGAGGCAGACTGGGGAAATGCCAATGTAAACACGGTGGTTCCCCATCCTGTCAGGGGACATAACAGAGATCTACTGATCCCTGTACTCGGGATCAGTTAGATCTGTTATGTCCCCACCAGCCCAGCCCCCACACAGTTAGAACACACTGATGGAACACAGTTAACTCCTTGACTGACCCTTGCAGGCTAACCCCTCCCCTGCCAGTGATATTTATACAGTGATCAGTGGCTATTTGAAGCTCTGATCGCCGTATAAATGTCAATGGTCCCAAAAAAGTATCAAAAGTGTCCGTCATGTCTCCCGAACTATCGCAGTCTCGATAAAAATCGCAGATCGCCGCCATTACTAGTTAAAAAAAAAATAATAATAAAAATGCCATAAATCTATTCCCATAGTTTGTAGGCTGATATATATTATTCTACATATTTTTGGTAAAAAAAATCACAGTAGGCAAATATTGATTGGGTTGCATAAAAGTTATAGCGCCTGCAAACTATGGGAATTGATTTATGGCGTTTTTATTATTTTTTTTTTACTAGTAATGGCGGCGATCTGTAACATTGCAGCAGACATGTTGGACATTTTTGACACTTTATTGGGACCAATGACATTTATATAGCAATCAGATCGAAAAATAGACACTGATTACTGTATAAATGTCATTAGCAGGGAAGGGGTTAACACCAAGGGGCGATCAAGGGGTTAAATGTGTTCCCTCACTGTGTTCTAACTGTGGGGTCTGGGCTGGCAGGGACATAACAGATCTAACTGATCCAATAACAGGGATCAGTAGATCTGTCAAGTCCCTCCTAACAGAATGGGAAACCACCGTGTTTACATCGGTGGTTCCCTGTTCTGTCTCTCTGTCAGCCAATCGCGGGTCTCCGGTGGACATAGAGTCCGCCCGACCCACGGGCACGCTCTTGCAGCATGCGGCGGGCGCAAGAGCGTGCCAAGGGCTGCGAGGGCACGTGGGGAGCGCACCCTGGGGCGGACGTCAATTGACGGCGCCCCGGCAAAGTAGATCTACACTATAGCCGTCAATCAGCTATAGTGCGGATCTGAAGTGGTTAAATTCCAGGAAGAGATCGTCACAGCCCTTCTGTTTCCAGATGCTGCTGCACCCCAACTTCACAATGTAAATTTAGTGAGCCGGCTGCGTGAGAGGCACTTCCCAGAAGTCCTCTGTGGTACCCAAGGCCAAAGAACACTCCAAAAAAGATGTCATGTCTGCAGACGCCGCGGATATAGACGTGACACCCGCACCTTTTGTCCCTCCTGTCCTGACCAGCCTGGTCTCTGCATCAGTGACTGTTCCCAACGCTACCATACACTAGTGGAGTATTAGCGTAGGGTACAGCACTGCACAGGCATAGGGCACACATTCATAGGGTCTCCAAAGATGTCACCACATTTTGAGAGACCTGAACCTGGAACCATTACAGTTTACAGTTACAAAAAAAGGTGTACCAAAAAAAGAAAAAAGAAAAAAAAGAAACATTTTTTAAAACAACAACAAAAAAAATATAAGATAAAAGAGCCAAAAATAGTTGTAATTTTCTTGTTGTTTTCTCTCTATTGTTACTGTATTTTATGCATACCTATAATGTTTTGCTACTATGTCTTATCATGTTTTTTGCAGGTATGTAATTTGTTTTATACGTTACTGTTTACTGTGTTTTATTGTTAATCATTATTTGCTTTTCAGGTATGCCATTCAGCTGCAGTAATGATTTATTTATCTTGACAGCAACAGCATTTGCTCCCATGATACGTAAATCAGTGACTCCAGCACTGTAGGAGATGATTTCACCGTCACAGTTTTAAAAAAGCATATATGCCGGAGCATAGGGGCAGGAGGTGGACATAGGGACAGTTGCCCCTATGCTACAGCATATATTTTTAGAATGGTACTATGCCCATCATTAGAAGTGGGTGGATGCAGAGCGGTTTTCTAATGGTGGGCGTACCCACCAATTGATTGATTCTTTTTTTTTATTTAACTCACAGGCTGCATGAAAGAAAGAACATTGCAACATATTCCCAACAAGGACCAGCGACATACAAGTATGTTGCTGGTCTTTGAGTGGTAATACCAGAATCGGCTTTCATGTAAAAGCAATCCTAGCAGCTAAAAAAAATTGCACCCCTGTCCTTCTGTGCATGTGCGCAAAGGGGAATGCAAGCAACGGTCTCATGCCATATGTTAACAGCAATTCCATCATGCATGTGAGGTATCAACGTGAAAATCAGATCAAGGGCAGTAATTCTAGCAGTAGACCTCCTCTGTAAATCTAAAATGGTAACCTGTAAAGGCTTTTAAAGGCTTTTAAAAATGTATATAGTTTGTTGTCGCTGCGTGGGTGTGCTTAATTTTAAACCATGGCGGGTTTGGTATCTATGTACTCGGCATAAGATCATCTTTTATATTTCCCCAAACATTTGGGCAATATAGTGTGTTTTTGTGCATTAAAATTAAAAAAGTGTTTTTTTCCCAAAAAATTGTGTTTAAAAAAATCGCTGCACAAATACTGTAAAAAAAAAATGGCAACACCCACCATTTTAATCTGTAGGGCCTCTGCTTTAAAAAATATATAATGTTTGGGGGTGCAAAGTAATTTTCTAGCAAAAAAAATATTTTTTCATGTAGACAAAAAGTGTCAGAAAGAACTTGGTGGTGGTGGAAATGGTGATTTCACTTCCTTGCTATCTATCCCAGTTTCGGAGGCCTTGAAATGTCAAGATAGCACAATTAACTTGGAGTGTCTACTTTACAAAATGGGGTCATTGGGGGGGGGGGGGGGGTTGTGCTATCTGGGCATTTCATGGCCTCCAAAACTGTGACAGGTAGTGAAAAGTGAAATCAGAAATGTATGCCTTTAGAAAGCCTGAAAGCGGTGCCTGGTTTTCGGGGTCCTGTATGTGACTAGACCACCAAATAGTCTCACATATGTGGTATCCCTGTACTCAGGAGAAGCAGCAGAATGTATTTTGGGGAGTAATTTCACATATACTCATGCCATGAGTGAGCAATATATAATTTAGTGACAACTTTGAGAAAAATATTTTTTTGTCATTTTCCCTGAAACTTTTGGCAAAATATAAAATATTCCATGGACTCAACATGCCCCTTAGCAAATATCTTGGGATGTCTACTTTCCAAAATGTGGTCATTTTGGGGGGTTTTGTGCTATCTGGGCATTTCATGGCCTCCGAAACTGTGATAGATAGTGTGGAGTGAAATCAAAAGTTTACGCCCTTAGAAATCCTGAAGACGGTGATTGGTTTTAGGTCTCCCAAAAAGTCTCACACATGTGGTATCCCTGTACTCAGGAGAAGCAGCAGAATGTATTTTGGGGTGTAATTCCACATATACCCATGCATTGAGTGGGCAATATATAATTTCAGTGACAACTTTGTGTATTTTTTTTTTGTCATTTTTCAATCACTTGTGACAAAAAGAAATATTCAATGGGCTCAACATGCCTCTCAGCAAATTCCTTGGGGCATCTACTTTCCAAAATGGGGTCATGGGGGGGGGTTGTACTACCCTTTCATTGTAGCACCTCAAGAAATTAGAGCAGTTATAAAATAGCTTTGTAAATTCCAGAAAATGTACCCTAGTTTGTAAACTCTATAACTTATGCGCAAACCAATAAATATATGCTTATTGACTTTTTTTACCCAAGATATGTGGCTGAATGCATTTTGGCATAAATGTATGACTAAAATTGAGGTTATTGTATTTTTTTAATAACAAAAAGTTGAAAATATCTTTTTTTCAAAATTTTCAGTCTTTTTTCATTTATATCACAAAAAATAAAAAACGCAGAGGGGATCAAATACCACCAAAAGAAAGCTCTATTTGTGGGGAAAAAAAGTATGCAAATTTTGTTTTGGTACAGCATTGCATAACTGCGCAGTGGTTAACAAAATGTAATTTTCCAGAGCCAAAAGCAAGAAAAACAGAACTGATTCATTTGGCAGTATGTACACCTTTTTATCTAAGATACAATATCAAAAGGAAAGAACAAACAGAATCATCCTTCTTAAACAAATAACACTGTATTTTGTGAGACGTAAGAAGCCTTTTTTATGGTCTGTATGGCAATTTCACAGGGAGAGAACAGGCAGATTTAAAATAAATGTTTGCCTATTTCCTAAAATTAAAGACCAAAAAATTGTACAAATTTGCAGCATGTTTTTTTTTTTTTGAAAGGCTGCAATTTCTGAGGGAGAGAGCACACACATTGCATCTGGATATCTAAAGTATGTGTCTATTTGTTTAAAAGTTAAAAGAAAAATGCACGGATTTGCAGCTTACCTTTAAAAACTTTTTTGGATGTACCACAGGTTCTGACGGAGAAAGCAAGCAGATTGCCTATAGAATTTAAAAAATTAGTACTTTGGAGGTTGGAAATGGAAAAAGGTTACAGACTTGCTCCACAGATATTAAGCATGTATGATCAGGATGCAATTTCTCAGTGACTGAGTAGGCATATTGCATCTGGAAAAAATAGTGTCTTTTTGTGTCAAATTAAAGAAAATTGAACCAATTTGCACTACACTTCTGAAGTCGTTATTGAATAGGCCACAATTTCTGATGGAGAGAGCAAGTACATTACATCTGGAAGTAAAAAATTAGTGTCTTGCTTTGGAGACTGAACATAGGAAAAGGTTAGAGATTTGCACCACAGATATTAGATGTTACCTGTATGAGCCGACTTACAATTTCTAAGCAGCTGAAAAATTGAAAACATAAACATTGAACAGAATTTCTTTTCAAGCCTTCATTCATTAGGCCACAATATATCAAAAAGAGATTGAGCAGACTGCACCTGTAACTAAAAATGTGGCTTACTTTTTTCACAGGCTGAATAAAGAAATTGCTGCTAATCTTATAGTCCTTATCAGTCAGGTCACATTTTCTGAGGAAGGGAACAAGTAGATTGCAACTAGAAATAAGAAATTGTTATTTTGTCTTTTTAGAAAGAGTAAATAAATGAGAGGTATCTGTTAAACTTGCACTGAAGCTTTTAACATTGTACACATTGGGCCGGCTGCTATATGTTAGTCATTGAGCTTCACAAAAAATAGGCTATTTCTTCACAGACAGATGGAGAAAAAATATAAAGAATTGCAGCAAAGCTTTTATATCTGTCACGAACCTGATGGTGGAGTCTGTCTTATGCAGGAAGCAACCACTCTTACAGCCCTGGTTCAGGAACCCCTGGTAGAACAGACAGAAGGTTCGGGAGCACAGGGGGGCACAAGGGTTGGACTAGTTCACTGGTGGTGGTGTGAGAGGTTCGGTAGAAGCTTGTGCAGATAGTAGAATAGTGGTGCAGGCTGGGGTCAGCAACTGGCTGGCAAGGCAATACAGAAGGTGCAGGCAGAAGAGTCGTTGGGTACAGGCAAGGTCGTCAACAGGCGGGCAGCAAGGTACACAGGGATCAGGCAGAAGAGTTGTCGTGGGTAAGCTGGGGGTCAGTGCAGGCAGAGAGTAATCAAGGTCAAGACAAGCTGGGTCACAGGAAAAGATAATCAGAATATGGGTCACTCTGGAACATACAAATGCTGTAGAATGGACAGCACCAGCTGCAGGGTGCTGTCTGCCTAAATGGGCTGTTTGGACAGACGCGAGCAGACGCGAGCACGGGCGCACACAGGCACGCGTGAGTTTCAGGCACAGTCATTTCCTAACAATATCCCTTTTAACAGGCCAGTTGTGTAAAAGTGAAGAGAAGTCTAAGTGCTTCTGAGAAAAATGTATTCTTTTTTTTATTTGAAATTCAAAACATAAAAATGTTAGTGATTCTATGTACACCTTTTTTGGATAGACCACTATGTCTGAGGGAGACAGTAGGCAGATTACAGCAATACATTAAAAATTAGGATGAATCTTTGCATAGTCATAAAATAAATATGCTACAGATTTGCTGCAGAGAATCTTATCCTTATTAATGGGAGGGTAAATTTGAGGCAAAGATAAGGCCTATTTCATCCAGAAATATTAGCTGACACTGCATTTAAATTACAAGTAGAGTTGATTGAACCTCTGGAAGTCCGGGTTCGGCAGGTTCGGCCGAACTTCCGGACAATGTCCGGGTTCGGGTCCGGACTTGACCCGAACTTTGACCCGGACCCCATTGAAATCAATGGGTACCCGAACTTTTAGGCACAAAAATGGCTGTCACAAAGTCCTGGAAAGTCCTAGAGGTCTGCAAAAGGAAGGAAAATGGGGGTAAGGGTTGGACAAGTGCCCTACAAAGAAATGGGGATAGGGAAATAATTTAAAATAATTTTTAAGCTACAATCACATAAAAAAATCAAAAATGGAGGTGGATGTGGAGTTGGAGGTTAAGGAGGCGGTGAAAGTGGCAGTGGAGGAGGTAGCCAACACTGTTTTTTTTTTATTTTTGTGCAAGAAATTTGGATTTTTTTTGTTTTTTTTAAACCAGCAATGTAGATGCACTTTTTAATTGGCTCTATGCGCCTGCAATAGACTTTTCCCACACACTTTGGAGATGATTTTAGAACAGTAATATGGCTCTATGCGCCTGCAATAGACTTTTCCCACACACTTTGGAGATGATTTTAGAACAGTAATATGGCTCTATGCGCCTGCAATAAACTTTTGCCACACACTTTGGAGATGATTTTAGAACAGTAATATGAAAACTGCCCTGGGCAGGAAGGGGGGAAAGTGCCCAGTATTAAAGTGGTTAATGAGCGAAATAAGAATTTGACCCTTTCCCAAAACATACTTGTTGACAATCACAGAGGTCAGACATTTTTGTAGTTGGCCACCAGGTTTACACACATCTCAGGAGGGATTTTGTCCCACTCTTTGCAGATTCTCTCCAAGTCATTAAGGTTTTGAGGCTGACATTTGGTAACTCAAACCTTCAACTCCCTCCACATATTTTCTATGGGATTAAGGTCTGGAGACTGGCTAGGCCACTCCAGGATCTTAATGTGCTTTTTCTTGAGCCACTCCTTTGTTGCTTGGCCTTGTGTTTTGGTTCATTGTCATGCTGGAATGCCCATCCACAACCCATTTTCAATGCCCTGGCTGAGAGAAGGAGGTTCTCACCCAAGATTTGACGGTACATTGCCCTGTCCATCATCCCTTTGATGTCCACAATGCTTTCACCCAGTTCTCCTCTGAACTAGTCAGATTAGCAAACTTCAGACAGGCCTGTATGTGCTCTCTTGAGCAGGGGGACCTTGCGGGCACTGCAAGATCCTCTGAACTATTCAGATTAGCAAACTTCAGACAGGCCTGTATGTGCTTTCTTGAGCAGGGGGACCTTGCGGGCACTGCAAGAGTTCATTTCTTCACCAATTGTTTTCATGGTGACTATGGTCCCAGCTGCCTTGAGATCATTGACAATATTCTCCCGTATAGTTCTGGGCTGATTCATCACCATTCTCATGATCATTGAAACTTCACAAGATGAAGATGAGAATAATCACACTGTTGTCACCCTCTCACCAAGCTGCTTGGTGATGATCTTGTAGCCCATTCCAACCTCGTGTCCAGTCTTGTCCCGGACATCCTTGGACAACTTTTTGGTCTTGGCCATGGTGGAGAGATTGGAATCTGATTGATTTCTTCTGTGGACAGGTGTCTTTTATACAGGTAACAGCTGAAATTAGGAGCATTCCCTTTAATAGAATGCTCCTAATCTCAGCTCGTTACCTGTATAGAAGACACCTTGGAGCCAGAAATCTTGCTGATTGATAGGGAATCAAATACTTATTTCACTCATTAAAATGCAAATCAATTTATAACTCTTTTGAAATGTGCTTTTCTGGATATTTTTGTTGTTATTCTGTCTCTCACTGTTAAAATAAACCTATCATTAAAATTATAGACTGATCATTTATTTGTCAGTAGGCAAATGTACAAAATCAGCAGGGGATCAAATACTTTTTTTCCCTCACTGTAACATGTTCCCAAAGGTGATGTAAATCCTTTAATGCACTAGCAAAGTATTCAAGAACAAATATTGCAACGTCACTAAAGAAAACTGTGATATTTTAGGGTTCCAGATCACCTGTCAGTCGACTTTGAGATATAATGGGAAAGCTGATTAGAGAATTAGTACAAAAAATTGCTAGTTCTGAAGAAAGAAGATTACATTTACATCCACTAGCTTTAAATTTCCAAAAGTACCACATGCTAAAAAAAACATCACCACAGCAAACCAACATGCTTAAAGTAGAACTAAAACTATTGATTTAATGGTTTCCCTAAACAGTTACAAGGCATGCTGTGAATGATATTTGTCTCAGGTGCTTGCTCTCTCAAGCAAACTTTCAAGCCATCAAATGGCTGGTGTCAAAACTAATCAAATGTGTAGCACCATGACACCAGCAGATCAAACAGAGGCTAAGATGGCAGCTTCCTTGGCTGTAAAGGATAGGAGGGTTTAGTTCTGCAATAAGAACAAAAGGTAAAAAGTAAAAGCAATCTGAACTAGTGTTGAGCGAACCCGGACTGTAACATTCGGGTCCGTGCCGAACTTTCGGGTGTCCGTGGCACGGACCCGGACCCGGACATTTCAAAAATCGTTCGGGTTCGGTCCGGGGTTCTGCTATTTTACTCCACGTGTTGAGAAGCTGCAGGGCAGCCAATCAACAAGCGTTTCACTGGTTTGCCCTTAGAAGCCATCACAGCCATGCCTACTAATGGCATGGCTGTGATTGGCCGGTGCATCATGTGACCCAGCCTCTTTATAAGCTGGAGTCACAGTGCTGCAGTCACATGCTCCTTGGGTTAGTATAGGGAAAGGTAGCTGACGGCGTGAGGGACAGATTTTAGCCATTTTAAGACCTGATCCTGCATCCTGAGATAGATTACTTTACTACTGCTGTCTGTGCTGTTGCTCTGAGGACAGATAGCAGAAATTAGAGATTTCACATACCGCTGCTTTGAGTTGCAGATCAAGCTCTGCATAGAACAACGATCGCTACGATCGTGCTCA
>BLSH010318926.1:138277-148616 GCA_018402905.1 Glandirana rugosa | reverse complement strand
ACTTTAAGTGAAGGTTTCTTATAGTCAAAAGTGTCTTATCAGTGAAAAACGAAATACAATAGGAAACATAAAGAACAGTTTCGTGAAACTCTTCGATGGAAATTTTCGTTATATATTTTATTTCAAAAATAATAATAATAATAATAATATTTAAAGGTAGAGAACCGAACAAAAACCAATGTCACATTACGATAAAATTACCATTAATGTTTAAGAAAGTGGTTTTAATAAACAAACCATTTATAGTAACCAAGTCTAATCTCAACTCGCTTGTGGACCTTCAAGCCCAAGACGACCAGGCAGGCTTGAAGCCCTGTTTCAGGCCCAGGCCCAGGCCTGCCTTGCCGTGCGATCGTTCGGGTTCCGTCCGGACCCGGACCCGGACTTTGTCCCGAAGTTCGGACGGACCAGCAGAACCCGAACTTCCAGGTGTTCGCTCAACTCTAATCTGAACCAATGATATTTACCAAACAAATAATTTTGGTGAAAGAATTTGTAATTACCATTAAAATAGCATTACACTGTAACCAAAAACAAGCCAAGAGATGGAAATTTATAATAATAATAATAATAATAAAAACTTTATTTTATATATTGCTTTTAAAGGTAGCTTCTCAAAGTGCTTTGACAAGAAATACAAAGGATAACATAAAGCAAAAAGTGACTATTCTGTGAAAACTGATATTCTTTGGAAGTGAATTTCAGAGTTTTGGAGCATAGCAGGAGAAGGCTCTATCTTCCATCAAGTGTAGTTAAGTAGAGGCACGGCCAGTGCTACCTATAGGCAAGTTAAGCACCGGCCTAGAGGACACATCATTCAGGGCGCCACCACCTGTAAACAGTGTGGTGCGATCCACACGAGTGCAGGCTCAGTGAAAGCAGGCTGTCTGGCACAGCACTGTCCCACACAGCCGCGGTACCCAACAGTGACAGCCAGAGATCAGTGGGAGATCAAGTCTCCTCCCTTGCTCCACCCATATGATGGAGCCGGGAGGACTTTTCTCACACAAGCTCTGGCATCTGATGAGATTAGGGGTGGTGCCAGGTGAGTGCTATAGCACCTCTAAAATTCCTCACAGCACCCCAATCAGCAGCCACCTTGTGTGCCTAAGGGAAGATGTCAGTTTGGAGTCTGGGTCTTCAGCTTGTCATAATGTCTGCAAGTAGACCCGACTCTTGATACCAGCAGTGCTCCCACCACTGTGTGTACAAAACACATCTCCAGCCTGTAATGTCCAGAGAAGGGCACACAGCAGTAAGATGCAGGGCTGGAGGATGTTATTCCAGTTCCCCAACCATCAAGGGTAGGGAGGGATCTTTGCATTGCAATACTTTTCTCAGTCTTAGCCAATTCTGATTTGTCCAACCCCTCCCCCATCCCCTTCCGCCACATTTTAACTTCAGTTCCAGAGGAGGAAGAAGAAGAATCTAAAACAAGCCCTCTGCACTCTATCCCCACTGTGAGTTTTTTTCCTTTTTTCTTTTATGTTTATTTCAGGGAAGGGGAAAAAGGAGGTTCTGTTGCAGCATAGACACAATTTGTTCTTTTAGTGCAGACTATTGGGGAAGAGGAGAACAGGACCAGCATTCTCTCACAAAGCTGTTTATGTTGTATTTATTCAGACACCAGGCTGTTGAAGAGTCTTAGTTACAGTGTCTGATAGACAGAACACAGACCTAATGCATTCCTCCCTACCAGCAGAAATCCTGTTAATTACAGACTCTGACTGGGAGAAAATAATGCATGCTGTCTGTGTGTTGTGTCCATCCCTCCCTCTACTTGCTTAATTTTTAACTCTTACAGTTCATTCAAACTAGCTTTGCTCTCTGAAGAGCAATCCACATTCAGATCACTGTTCAGAGAGCATTAGACAGGCAGTAAGGAGGCTTGTATTACCTCCTCACTGCCTGCTTGAACCTCTAAAAATGTGATGAAATATATAATACTGCTTTAACCACTTGCCTACTGGGCACTTTCACCCCCTTCCTGCCCAGGTGGATATAGGGGTATGTAGAGAAGTGGGTATAAGGGTAGTAGAAGATGTATGAGGAGAGGTGGGTATAGGGGCAGTAGAAGGGGAATGTGAAGAGGAAGGGGAGGGTAATGGGGATGGAAGAATGGGTATGTGGAGAGGAGAGGTGGATATAGAGGTAGTAGAAGTGTTAGGGTGGCGGGGGGTATAGTGACTTCATGTTTTACAAGCCTTGGGGGGTGTCGCACCATGTTTTTCCTGCTCCAGCTGACACCAACCCTAATGATGCCACTACCAGAGCTGTTGGGCTTCTGGGTCCTCCGACTGGGACCAGAGGAGGAGGTGGGGGCCCAGGGTTTGCTGACCATGGCTGGTGTGGGTAAGCGAGCCAGTGCTTCCACTATTTGTCTCCAGGCCAGGTCCAGATACGCAGGTGCAGGCCTGTGGACCACAGCTGAAGAAATAAGTGAAGAGGCGTCGCAAAATTCTCCACCCCCACCACCTCCACCGTATACATGGGCAGGGCAAAGGGGGTGGCAGGGGCAGAGCCAGGGGTGGCAAAATGAGGTTTCACCTAGGGTGTCAAAAATCCTTGCACCAGCACTGAGGAAAGGGGACACACAGAAGACCAGAATTTGAGAAGCGGAGGTTACGAGGGGGGGAGTAAGTTGATAAAAGTTCAGAGAAATAATGGGGTGCCAAGCCATGAAGAGCCTTATAGGTGATCAAGAGGATCCTAAAGTCTATGTGATAGTCATATTACCTCTATCCTGACTCCAGGATAGGGGTAATATAATTACTTGTACCAGACCTAGTCAGGATCCTGGCTGCAAAATTTTGAACATATTGAAATTGATAAATAGTTGATTTAGGTACTCCAGCAACAAGAGCATTTCAGTAGTCAAGTCGTGAAAACACAAATGTATGGAACAGCTTTTCAGCTACAGTGTATGATAGCATATATAGGACGCAGCCAAGCAATGTTTCACAAGTGGGAAAAAGATGTTCTGACAGCATTTTGTACATGTGGATCAAAGGTTAAATTAGCCCAAGATATTTCATTTTAGACTGAAGCTGAAGTGCCATCTATAGATAAGCTATTGGGACTGGCCTTACATAATTGATGGGGGCGTCAAAAAGCATAACCTCAGTCTTATCACCATTTAACCACTTCAGCCCGGAAAGTTTTACCCCCTTCCTGACCAGAGCACTTTTTGCGATTGGGCACTGCGTCGCTTTAACTGACAATTGCACGGTTGTGCGAAGTTGTACCCAAACAAAATTTGCGTCCTTTTTTTCCCACAAATAGAGCTTTCTTTTGGTGGTATTTGCGTCATTTCTGATCGCCCCTATAAACAAAGAAAGAGCGACAATTTTGCAAAAACAAAAACGATATTTCTTACATTTTGCTAAAAATTCAAATCCAAAAAAAATATCTAAAAAAACATTTTTTTTCATCGGTTTTGGCCAATTTATATTCTTCCTCATATTTTTGGTAAAAAAAATTGCAATCGGCGTTTATTGATTGGTTTGCGCAAAAGTTGCCGTGTTTATGGATGATGAGAATTCATTTCTGGGGTTTTTATTTTATTTTTTACTAGTAATGGCGGCGATCTGCGATTTTTAGCGGTACTGCGATATTGGGGCAGACATGTCGGACATTTTTGACACTTTTTTGGGACCAATGACATTTATACAGCGATCAGAAATGTAAATGTCCACTGATTACTGTGTAAATGTCATTGGCAGTGAAGGTGTTAACCTGCAGGGGGTGATCTAGGGGTTAACTGTGTTCCCTAGGCGTGTTCCAACTGTGGGGGGGCTGGGCTACCATGGGCATAAGAGATCTAACTGATCCCAGTGACAGGGTTCAGTAGATCTCTTATGTCCCCATTGAAAGAGCGGGGAACAGCCGTGTTTACATCGGCGGTTCCCCACTCTTTGACTCTAGCAGCTCACCGGCAGTAACATTACAGTAACAGATCACTTTGAAGAGTATGTGACATTTGAGAAATGTATTTCCAGCCCATGCAGAAGAGTACAGATCCAGTTACACATACTAATTAGTTATTCTAAAATAGTTCCATTTCTTCTGTGGACACAACTTTTTGTGTTAACCCTTTCAGAGACACCTGAAAAAGGATCCATGGAAAAAAAGAAAAAAATATTTTAAAGCTATTATTACTTACTAAAGTAGTTGTTTTAAGACGATTTTTTGGGCTTTACTAACTTTTCTCGAGAATGCATTGCGATTTTTGCAGACAAAGTATCTGTCTGAACAAATTTTAATGAATTATTAAAGCTTACTGAGGTTATAGGGCAAATATTTTTAATAATAAGAGAGGCCTTGTATACAATCATTTGAAGATCTAAAAGAAAGCCCTTATAAATGTAGTATTTTTACAAACATGTGTTAGGTGTGTATTGTCCAATACTGCAGGTCAAACAATGTGAGTTTTGCACCATTTGTTTTGAAAACAACAGGTGTTAATGCACAAAGCTTTGGCCAAATGACAATTGAATGTTAAAGAGAAAGATTTGTCATGTGAAGTGGGAGATAAATACTTTTTGGCTAAAATGGTGCAGTATGAGGGACAGAGTCACAGTTGTGTAATTAATCATGAAAAAGTTTCAACTTTCAGTGGACATTTGTCAGGAAAAAATTTCCTGTACCTATTGTAAAGTTGGGGGATTGTAGCTTCACAGGATTGAGTGCAAAAGCCGGTAAACTTAAACAGAAAGGGTTTTTATTTCCCAGCAAGCAAAACAAAACAAGGCTTCCAGCAGCATTTCAGAAATGGAACCATAACAAAAGAAAGTCCGCTTGTCTTCAGCACAAGATAAATAATAGTAAAAGGCACATACAGTTTGTTGATGGGTCTTCAACCCAGGAATTTGCACAATCCTTGTTAGGTCCTTTAGCAGCCTCCAGCACACATGCAGCTCTCCAAACACAGGTGTCTCCTCACAGCTCCTCCTCACCCCCAGCTAACCCCACTTCCTCTCTTTAAGAGCTGCTTCCTGGAGACTCTTAACCCCATGTGTGCTGGATTCCCCTGTAGTCAGGGGTGGAGGCCCCATCCCACCCGAAGATCACTTCAGGGCCTCCGAAATTCCGGGTCCCTACTACTTCTCTATCAATGCAGGGAGAACTGTGAGTCAGTCCTCTATGTCATATTGTTATCCCTGGAACTTCTCACACCTCTCGGGTGACCCCCTGAGTACTTACACCCTTTCCTTAAAGGGACCACGACCTAAATATTGGTGCTATATAGCACCCATCCAGGACCCAACCTTGGCATCCTGTACATATCCCCCCTCTGCTTCAACGCGGAGGTGTTGGAGGCACCATTTGACACCATGCAATGCACTTGTGAGAGGACATCGGCATTTTGATGTTGTCTCCCAGGTCTGTGCTCTACCATGAAATTGAATTGCTGAAGGGAAAGGAACCATCTTGTCACCCTGGCATTGGTCTGCTTGTTTTATCTCATCCAGGTTAATGGGGCATGGTCCGACACTAGGCGAAACCTCCTACCTAGGAGAAAATATCACAGGGAGTACAGATCCCACTTGATGGCGAGACACTCCCGCTCCACCACATCGTAGTTTCTCTCCGCTGCCATCGGTTTCCTACTGAGGAAAACTACGGGGTGACCTTCCCCATTGACCAGTTGAGACAACACTGCTCCTAAGCCCTTACTTGAGGCATCTGTCTGCACTCTTTAGAAAAGTCAGGAGCCACCAGCACCGGATGCTGGCACAATGCCACCTTAAGCCTCTGAAAGGCTTCTTCAGCCTTCGTATTCCATTTTATCATTACTGACTTCCTGCCTTTTGTTAAGTCAATCAGTGGTGCAGCAACGGTGGCAAAGTTGGGGACAAGCCTTCGATAGTAGCTAATTATTCCCAGGAAGGCTCTGACCTGCTTTTTGGTTAGGGGACGGGACCAATTCTGTATGGCTTCTACCTTATTCAACTGAGGTTTCACTAGCCCCCTACCCACAATGTATCCTAGGTACTTGGCTTCCTCCATCCCAACTGTACACTTCTCGGGATTTATTGTGAACCCTGCTTTCCTCAAAGAGTCAATGACTGCCTGAACCCGGGGAAGATGGGACTCCCAATCGGTACTGAAGATGACAATATCGTCCAGGTAGACCAAGGTGTATTGTCGATGGGGCCGCAATGTTTTATCCATTGACCTTTGAAATGTGGCTGGGGCAGAATGTAAGCCAAATGGCATCCTCTTATATTGGAAGTGGCCTCCCGGAGTGGAAAAAGCTGTTTTCTCCCTGGCTTCCTTGGTGAGGGGAATCTGCCAGTACCCTTTTATAAGATCCAATGTGGTGATTTACCGAGCGGGACCCAACCTCTCAATTAATTTGTCTACCCGGGGCATCAGATAGGCATCAAATTTTGAAACCTCGTTAAGCTTCCTAAAGCTATTGCAAAATTGCAGGGTGCCATTGGGTTTTGGTACCAAAACGATTGGACTTGACCACTCACTCTGCGATTCTTCAATGACATCCAGTTCAAGCATTCTTTTCACTTCCTCGGACACTGCCTTTCTATGTGCCTCTGGGATGCGATATGGCTTTAACCGGATCTAGACATTGGGCTCTGTTATAATGTCATGCTCGATGACATTGGTGAGAACAGGCAACCCTGAAAACATTTCCCTGTTTCTTTGCAGAAACTCTTTCGTCTGTTGGGTTTGTGGTTTGGACAGGGTAGTAGCAACTTGCACCAGGTCAACACCTGCAGGGTCCCCTGCATGGACACCTACCACAGCGGATACCTGTTCTCGGTCTCTCCAGGGTTTTAACAAGTTGATATGGTAAATTTGATATGGTTTTCTCTTCCCAGGTTGGTGTACCCGGTAGTTTACCTCACCCACTTTTTCCACTACCTCAAATGGACCCTGCCAAAAATTTGCTCTCTACTGTGGGGATCAGAATATCCACCCGGTCTCCGACTTGAAACTGTTTAGTGTTAGCGGACCAGTTGTACACCCTCCTCTGGGCCTCCTGAGCCTGCTGGAGATGCTCCCTTACTAATGGCATTACCCTAGACACCCTCTCTTGCATTTGGGATATGTGTTCTACGACAGTTTTGTCCGACATGTCCGCTGCAATGTTGCATTCCCGATAAGAATCACAGATCACCACCATTATTAGTAAAAAAAAAAATAATAACGCCATAAGACGTGATAACATTTGCGCAAACCAATCAATATACGCCGATTGCAATTTTTTTTTTTACCAGAAATATGTAGAAGAATATATATCGGCCAAAACTGATGAATATTTTTTTTATATATATATATTTTTTGATATTTATTATAGCAAAACGTAAAAAATATTGTTCTTCTTTTCAAAATCGTCACTCTTTGTTTGTTCATAGCACAAAAAATAAAAACCGCAGAGGTGATCAAATACCACCAAAAGCAAACTCTATTTGTGGGAAAAAAAATTATACAAATTTAGTTTGAGTACAACGTTGCACGACCGTGCAATTGTAATTCAAAATGCGATAGCGCTGAAAGCCGAAAATTGGTTTGGGCAGGAGGGGGGTTTAAGTGCCCCGTAAGCAAGTGGTTAAAGGAAATGTGTTTTCCCTTTAAGCTGTATTAAAAGGACTGCTACTTGCTGAACAACTCATCACTATTTATGAGTTTGCAGCTCCTCTAACATAAATATCAAATTATGATGACATTTCATGCAAACTGTGCAAATGAACAACAGACAATATTGTGGTAAGGTCATAAACTGAGCCTGCAAGTCAAACTATAAGACACCACTTTAGAGAACAGTGCTCAGTGCTTTAAAATGCTTTTATCCTTGAATATTACCATGCAGGTAATTGTAATAGGATATTATCTGAAAAACAACTTCTCTACAGAATGGGTACTCAATGGGTCTCACACATTGTTAGGCTTCTGGATAGTGGATTGTTTCCAGTAGCAATTATCAAAGTGCTTATGACTGATTGTTCATGAAAGAAAAAATGTGTTTGTTGCTTATACAGATATTCATTTCAAATGACCAGAAATGATATGCATCTATATACAGATGTTGGTGTGATTGTTGAAAGAAATATCCAAACTCACATAAAAAATATAATTTAAGAGTGACATGCTTGGTGTTTTCAACTCCTTAGATGAATGCTGCAAACAGTAATATGTTGAATATGCAGGATATCCACCCAAAGCAAATAGTCTAATATGCAAAAGAGTTGCCTTTCCTGGGAGGCCAGAATGCACTGCCAGGATGATTTAAACAGCTACTGTATGTATCATAAATATCTCTCCGCTGTCATTAGGTGTAAAGAAACAACTGATGTGACCTAGATCAGTTGCATGTGCAGTGCTGTCATTTTTTTAGTTTTAGAATCATCAGATGGCTGACATTATGATTAATAATGGATTTACAGTGAGGGACTTTTTTTTGGGGGGGTTATTTTTTTTTACTCACTTGCCTACAGGGCATTTAACCCGTTCCTACCCAGGCCACTTTCAGTGCTGTCACACTTTGAATGACAATTGCACGGTCATGCAACACTGTACCCATATGACATTTTTATAATTTTTGTCATACAAATAGTGTTTTCTTTTGATGTAACTAATCACCACTGGGTTCTTAATTTTTTGCTAAACAAATGAAAAAAGACTGAATTTTTTTTTTCAAAATTTTCAGTCTTTTTTCATTTGTTTAGCAAAAAATTAAGAACCCAGTGGTGATTAATTACACCAAAATAAAACTCTATTTGTATGACAAAAATGATAAAAATGTCATATGGGTACAGTGTTGCATGACCGTGCAATTGTCATTCAAAGTGTGACAGCACTGAAAGCCGAAAAGTGGCCTGGGTAGGAACGGGTTAAATGCATAAAATTTTGCAAACAGGTGATTTTTCTCCTTCACTGATGTGATGAGGTTGCACTGATGGACACTGATAGGCTGCACTGATGGGGCAGCACTGATGAAGCAGCACTGATGGGCATTGATAGGTTGCACTGATGGGCACTGATGAGGCTGCACTGATAAGTGGCACTGATTGGCACTGATAGTTGGCACTGATGGGCTCTAATAGGCAGCACTGAAGGGGACTGATAGGTGGCTCTGATAGGCAGCACTAATAGGTGGCACTGATGGGCACTGATATGTGGCACTGATGGGCACTGTTAGGTGGCACTGATGGGCACTAATAGGCACTGGTAGATGGCACTGATGGACACTGATAGGCAACACTGATGAGGATGCACTGATGGGCACTAATAAGCAGTACTGGTGGGTAATGTTGGGACAGCACTGATAATCAGGACACTGTCGACCAACTGCCGCTCCCGCCGTCCCCGCGATGATTGGATTTGATACAGAACCAATCAGTCTCCAGGCCCAGACCAATGATTTCTGCTCTGGACCTGGTGATCGGTTCTGGCGAATGGCATTGCCTCCTCTGCCTGTGTAATGTAAACACAGGCAGAGGAAGTGATTTTTCACTGATCACTGTACTTGTGTCACTTTTGACACTAAATCAACTTAGGGTAGGTAGTGGTAGGTAGTAGTAGGCTGGTGCCCCCCCTTAACCCCCTACTAAAGGTTTTAACCCCTTGATCGTCACCTGTCACCAGTGATCACTGTATTAGTATCACGGGTGATGTTACATAGTTAGTTTTTTATTTAGTCAGCGTACCCGCCGTATCTATCTGATAAAGGTTTTAACCCCCTGATCTCCCGGCAGGATTCATTATTTAGGTTTTAGCATCAGTTAGGGTCAGCGTAAATACCAGGCAGGGCCAGATTAGTTAGGTACTCTAACACGCACACACACACTAGAGGTCCGTTACTAGTATAGTATCTGAACGGATCAATATCTGTGATCTGATCAGATCTATACTAGCGTCCCTAGTACTTTAGTGTTCCTAAAAATGCGGCGTTAGCGGGATCAGCCCAGATACCTGCTAGCACCTGCGTTTAGCCCCTCCGCCCAGCCCAGCCCAGCCCACCCAAGTGCAGTATCAAATAGATCACTGACACTTACAAAACACAACACACATAACTGCAGTGTTTGCAGAGTCATGATCCCTGCGAACACTAACAGTTATTTTGGTAGCAATTGAAGCAGGCTCTGACAACCAGGTGCTCTTTTGCCTGTGAGTCGCACTAGTTGTACCGATAAATTTAGAAGCCAAAATGTCCAAACAGAGGTACACTAGTGAAGAGGCGGAGAAGTGAGAGTAGACGGTACGAGTCGTTGCACATTCGGAGAAGTGATCACATGGAGACAAACCTGTAAAACCGAAGATTTAAATAGCCATGTTGATCACGCTGAGTGTCCGTTTTCTCGTGGACCAACAGTCT
>BLSH010318926.1:123621-136051 GCA_018402905.1 Glandirana rugosa | reverse complement strand
TTCCAAAATGGGGTCATTTGGGGGGGGGTTTGTACTGCCCTTCCACTATAGCACCTCAGAAAATGAGATAGGCAGTCATGAACTAAAAGCTGCGTAAAATCCAGAAAATGTTCCCTAGTTTGTAGACGCTATAACTTTTGCGCAAACCAATAAATATACTCTAATTGACTTTTTTTTTAACCAAGACATGTGGCTGAATGCATTTTGGCAACAATGTATCACTAAAATTGAGTTTATTGTATTTTTTTAAAAACCAAACGTAGAAAATATCATTTTTTTTTTTCAAATTTTCGGTCTTTTTTCATTTATATCGCAAAAAATATAAAACACAGAGGTGATCAAATACTAGCAAAAGAAAGCTCTATTTGTGGGAAAAAAAGGACGCAAATTTTGTTTGGGTACAGCATTGCATCACCTCACAATTACCAGTTAAAGCAGTGCAGTGGTTAATAAAAATAATAATAATAAGTGTTTGGGTGTCCTTATTTCTAAGTTACAACATTTGTATGTCATACTTATTCACTTTGGGCCAGTATCTGGGGGCCCAAAAACCTCCACGACCAAAACCAAGCAAGGATTATGGGGGAAGAGGCCTTTGTTCTCATCAACATAGGCACAAGGTGTTTTGTCAGGAGGGCTTTGGTATGGATTTCCTTGAGGACCTCACGCATTGTTTTAAAAAATTATACAGTTTAAATTACTGGCAAATAATATTCATTGCTAGCACACAAACCCACTCAAAAGCTCCCCAAAATACATAGCAGACACTTGGAGGGGTCTGTGTGCTGTTTTCTTGTTTTGTTTTTTCTTTTTTAATAGAGAAGTTATCAATGACAGCTGTCAAAGTAATACAGTAATTTTCTAGCAATTTTAGAACTTTTTTCCTTTGTAAATGTCAGTGCTGCTGCGGCAGGTGATAGGCATGCTATTTAAAGGAATTGGACTTTTTTTAATGCTTTAACCACTTCAGCCCCGGAAGGATTTCCAGCTTTAGGACCGGAGCCCTTTTTGCGATTCGGCGCTGCGTCGCTTTAACTGACAATTGCGCGGTCCTGCGACGTTGTACCCAAACGAAATTTGCGTCCTTTTTTTCCCACAAATAGAGCTTTCTTTTGGTGGTATTTGATCACATCTGCGTAATTTCTGATCGCCGCTATAAACAAAAGAAAAGCGACAATTTTGCAAAAAAACCCAAATTTCTTACTTTTTGCTAAAATACAAATCCAAAAAAAAAATATAAAAAAAATTTATTTTCACCGTTTTTGGCCGATTTATATTCTTCCTCATATTTGCGATAAAAAAAATTGCAATCGGCGTTTATTGATTGGTTTGCGCAAAAGTGGTCACGTTTACGGATGATGAGAATTCATTTTTTGGGTTTTTATTTTTTTTTTATTTTTTACTAGTAATGGCGGCGATCTGCGATTTTTAGCGGTACTGCGATATTGGGGCGGACATGTCGGAACGTTTTGACACTTTTTTGGGACCATTGGCATTTATACAGCGATCAGTGCTATAAAAATGCACTGATTACTGTGTAAATGCCATTGGCAGTGAAGGGGTTAACCTGCAGGGGGCACGCTAAGGGTTAACTATGTTCCCTGGGCATGTTCTAACTGTGTGGGGGCTTACCTAGCTGGGGAAGGGAAGTGGTCACAGCCTTCACGTACAGGAAGGCTGTGATCACAGCCCTTCCCCCTCACACAGAGCGGAGGTCCGTGTTTACATGCACGGACCTCCGCTCCGCTCCTTCACTCCGGGGGGGGCATCGCGGGTGGCCGGCGGCAATCGAAGCCGCCGCACCCGCTCCCTGGCCCCCCCCCGAACACAGTGAGCGCGCGCGCGCCTCCGGCGGTGCGCTCACAGTGGCTCTGTATCGCGGCCGCCGTCGTATGACGGCGTTTCGCGTTACAGAGCCACTCTGTCACCGTCAATTGCCGATCAGCCGTCGGCAAGCGGTTAAGCCTATAAAAAATCACTGCTCCTGGCCGAAAGTATTAAAAATGTTTTTGCACTGGTATCTGTTCCACAGGGCAGTGTCCACCCTCATGCTATTTTTTACACCCCCCCTAGGCTTTCAGTTTGACAGATTCAGTTCCTGATTTCAATGGGGTTCAGGTTCAGCATTCAAACTTCTTTGAAGTTCACCAAACCCTGCTTTAACCAAACCCAGGGCAGTTTGGGTCATAACTAGTATAGACACAACGTTTGTCTAAATCCATATCAATCAGAAACGTCTTTATGGAAAAGTATAGGTACACTCCAGGCAATAATGCAAAATGAAGTGCAGTGCAAATGTCACTGTTTGCTGTATGATTAAATATGGGTGGATGCTACAGAGTCTTCTAATTATCTGCATGCATAGCAACATAAATAGTTTCTAAGCAGTTCATAAACAATAAACTCACTTCCACATGTAATAGCATTTCAAGTGATGCATCAGGGTATACAGATAAAAATCTAAAGAGCTTACAAAGGGCCACTGAGTCTCACGTAAATAATTTAGTTCCTGAAAAACAATTGCAAAATAAACCCACTGAACATAATAAAACTAACTTAACTACCTCCCACCTGCCATATAGTAAAATGGCGGCGGGCAAGATCCCCTCTCGTCTGGGGCATCCTCATATTGCGTTGTCCCAGTGTCCCCACCTAGAACACGGCGTGACCCAAATCTGGGTAAAGAGCCGATGACGTGGCTCTTTACCCATGTGATCAGCTGTGTCCAATCACAGCCGGTCACATGTAAACACAGAGGTGCTGTTTTCGCCTCTCCTCGCCTCACACTGACAGAATGTGAGGCGAATAGAGCTGATCAGCGTCATCTCCTCACATCAGAGAGTGTACAGGTTATCAGGGCACTGATCATTGGTGCCCTGATTATCAATATAGCCCCAGCAGTGCCCAGCAGTACCACCAATCAGTGCCCATCAGTGACACCAATCAATGCTGCCAGTCAGTACTGCCTTTCAGTGTCCATCAGGGCCTGTTCATCAGTGCTGCCCACCAGTGCTGCCCATCAGAGCCCTTCAGTGCCCATCAGTGCTGCCTATCATTGCCCATAAGTGCCGCCTATCATTGCCTATCAGTGCCGCTTATCGGTGCTCATCAGTGCTGCATATCTGTGCCACCTATAAGTGCCCATCAGTGTGGCATATTAGTGCCTCCTCATCAGTTCCACCTAATCAATGCCCTTCAGTGCACCTCATCAGTGCCCATAAGTGCCGCCTATTAGAGCCCATCAGTGAAGGAGAAAAATTACATATTACTTATTTTCAAAACTTTTTTTTTTCTAAATTTTCAGTCTTTTTTCTTTTTTACAACAAAAAATAAAAAAACCAAGCAGTAATTAAATACCACCAAAAGAATACAAAAAAGGCAAAAAAGCAAGACATGGGGCTTTGAGTGAGGCATGTCACTATGAATGATACTATAGAACCTGTGTGCATGGAATCCATAAAATGATGTTTATTGATGCCATAATGATACAAACCCAATCATGGTCCATGTCAAATATCACACAATCATCGTCAGATACAATATAATCAAGTCAGAGAATTCATAAGTGTCAATTAATAATACAAAAGTACCTATGCACATGATAGTAGTACGTTGGATATCTTAACATAGGAATATGATTGGAAAAATAAGAATAATTATATATATATAAAAAAAAAAATGTATAAAACATTAATCATTTGATTTGGTATTTGGCAATATCATATGCACACAGGTAAAAATGGTCATGTAAAATAGAATCTTCATAAAAGTCCATCTTGTTGTAATAACTTCTAAAATAAACCCTACGCGTTTTGTGGCGTAACAGCCACTCATCAGGGGTATAGCAAAATGGTACTGAAAAATATGTAGAATAAGGGATGATTAGATATATGATCCCCAAACAGGGGAGCTAGAAATATCAACCATGGACGTATCCATTTTGTACATACCGACTTCCAGATAGTGCTCAGCCGAAAAATGGGAGAGACAGAGGACGCAGATGGATGCCCGTCCCGGGGTTGAGGCGGAAACCCCCCCCCCAAAGGTCCGAGAGAAGCGGCCACGGTGCGGGACACACCCCCACAACACTACAAGTGGCATATTGTGAGTGTCCCCCCAGTCCAAACCAGGCCCTTCGGGTCTGGTTTGGATATCAAGGGGAACCCCGTGCTAAATTTTTAAAAAAATTGACGTGGGGGCCCCCCTAAAATCCAGACCAGACCCTTATCTGGTCTTTCCTAATTCATGCATATGGATCTGCTCTGTCAAGGTTTCAATTTACAGCTGTTTTTAAAAAATGTGTGTCAGCAGCGGGTTTTCAAGAAGGGGAGTATGCTTTGCATTCGTTTAGAATTGGGGCGGTTACAGAGGCGGCCCGCTGGGGTTTGAGTGCGCAAGCTCTACAGCGAATCGGTTGTTGGGAGTTGCAGCGCTTTCAGCTATATATAAGTGAAGGAGAAAAATTACATATTACTTATTTTCAAAACTTTTTTTTTTCAAAATTTTCAGTCTTTTTTCTTTTTTACAACAAAAAATAAAAAAACCCAGCAGTAATTAAATACCACCAAAAGAATACAAAAAAGGCAAAAAAAGCAAGACATGGGGCTTTGAGTGAGGCATGTCACTATGAATGATACTATAGAACCTGTGTGCATGGAATCCATAAAATGATGTTTATTGATGCCTAATGATACAAACCCAATTATGGTTCATGTCAAATATCACACAATCATCGTCAGATACAATATAATCAAGTCAGAGAATTCATAAGTGTCAATTAATAATACAAAAGTACCTATGCACATGATAGTAGTACGTTGGATATCTTAACATAGGAATATGATTGGAAAATAAGAATAATTATATATATATAAAAAAAAGTATAAAACATTAATCATTTGATTTGGTATTTGGCAATATCATATGCACACAGGTAAAAATGGTCTTGTAAAATAGAATCTTCATAAAAGTCCATCTTGTTGTAATAACTTCTAAAATAAACCCTACGCGTTTTGTGGCGTAACAGCCACTCATCAGCAGTATAGCAAAATGGTACTGAAAAATATGTAGAATAATGGATGATTAGATACATGATCCCCAAACAGGGAAGCTAGAAATATCAACCATGGACGTATCCATTTTGTACATACCGACTTCCAGATAGTGCTCAGCCGAAAAATGGGAGAGACAGAGGCCGCATATGGATGCCCGTCCCGGAGTTGAGGCGGAAAAAGACCCCCCAAAAGGTCCGATGAGAAGCGGCCATGGAACGGGACACACCCCCACAACACTACAAGTGGCATATTGTGAGTGTACACATGTGGCTGCCTGAACTGTGAGAAAAAAAAAGGGAAAAAAGGATAAATGGTGTATGTATGGTGCAGATGAGAGTGAATATGTGTGAATATTGTGAAAAAAAAAAAAATGTGTGTATGCAAAGGAACCAATAGTGGAATTGTGTGAAAAAACGACCTACGTGAATCCGTATAAAGAACAAACAGTGTATACTGTGTGTATGGGTGCATGAATGTGTAAAAGATGATGGTGGGAATTACCTGTGCTTGTGATGTGGTGTGGACAATGGCTATGTGAAAAACCTCTACACTCGATGGAAGGAAGTGAGGTGGTGTGCCGGCCACTCCGCTATCCCCCACCCCCACGACCCGGGGCGGATATCCGCCAACGTCATACATCCGCGCCACAACAACAGGGAATGGTGCGGGTCACCCGCGGCATTATATCCGCAATGAAACCACACCCAACCCATCTGTGGCGTGGGATGGAAAGGACCGTCACGGCGTCACATGACGCAATGGGCGGCGTGTCCAAGCATGACGCCGATGCGTCAGGGGTTGACCCCCACCCACCCCATAAGGGGGGAGCGGAGAGGGGGAAGAGTCATGGCGCATCGCAACCCCGAAAGACGGACAACAACCCTGACCTCCCGCCCCCAGATAGGGCTGTGAGCAACACTGAAAGGGGTGTGCACAAATTGCATAGTACCTGAAATACCAGTACCATATGGCACAAATCATGTGTCAACTGCGGGACACCTTTAAGACAAGTGGACAATATAAATAAGAATAAAGTAGTGAATATATAAAAATGAGTATATACAGTTGCAAGAAAAAGTATGCGAACCCTTTGGAATGATATGGATTTCTGCACAAATTGGTCATAAAATGTGATCTGATCTTCATCTAAGTCACAACAATAGACAATCACAGTCTGCTTAAACTAATAACACACAAAGAATTAAATGTTACCATGTTTTTATTGAACACACCATGTAAACATTCACAGTGCAGGTGGAAAAAGTATGTGAACCCTTGGATTTAATAACTGGTTGAACCTACTTTGGCAGCAATAACTTCAACCAAACGTTTCCTGTAGTTGCAGATCAGACGTGCACAACGGTCAGGAGTAATTCTTGACCATGTTTCAGTTCAGCAATATGCTTGGGATGTCTGATGTGAATCGCTTTCTTAAGGTCATGCTACAGCATCTCAATTGGGTTGAGGTCAGGACTCTGACTGGGCCACTCCAGAAGGCGTATTTTCTTCTGTTTAAGCCATTCTGTTGTTGATTTACTTCTATGCTTTGGGTCGTTGTCCTGTTGCAACATCCATCTTCTGTTGAGCTTCAGCTGCTGGACAGATGGCCTTAAGTTCTCCTGCAAAATGTCTTGTTAAACTTGGGAATTCATTTTTCCTTAGATGATAGCAATCTGTCCAGGCCCCGACGCAGCAAAGCAGCCCCAAACCATGATGCCCCCACCACCATACTTCACAGTTGGGATAAAGTTTTGATGTTGGTGTGCTGTGCCTCTTTTTCTCCACACATAGTGTTGTGTGTTTCTTCCAAACAACTCAACTTTGGTTTCATCTGCCCACAGAATATTTTGCCAGTACTGCTGTGGAACATCCAGGTGCTCTTGTGCAAACTGTAAACGTGCAGCAATGTTTTTTTTGGACAGCAATGGCTTCCCATGGGGGTATCCTCCCATGAAATCCATTCTTGTTTAGTGTTTTACGTATTGTAGATTCGCTAACATGGATGTTAGCATATGCCAGAGACTTTTGTAAGTCTTTAGCTGACACTCTAGGATTCTTCTTCAACTCATTGGGCAGTCTGCGCTGTGCTCTTGAAGTCATCTTTACAGGACAGCCACTCCTAGGGAGAGTAGCAGCAGTGCTCAACTTTCTCCATTTATGGACAATTTGTCTTACCGTGGACTGATGAACAGCAAGGCTTTTGGACATACTTTTATAACCCTTTCCAGCTTTATGCAAGTCAACAATTCTTAATCGTAGGTCTTCTGAGAGCTATTTTGTGTGAGGCATCATTCACATCAGGCAATGCTTCTTGTGAAAAGCAAACCCAGGACTGGTGTGTGTTTTTTTATAGGGCAGGGCAGCTGTAACCAACACCTCCAATCTCATCTCATTGATTGGACTCCAGTTGGCTGACACCTCACTCCAATTAGCTCTTGGAGATGTCATTAGTCTAGGGGTTCACATACTTTTTCCACCTGCACTGTGAATGTTTACATGGTGTGTTCAATAAAAACATGGTAACATTTAATTCTTTGTGTTTTATTAGTTTAAGCAGGCTGTGATTGTCTATTGTTGTGACTTAGATGAAGATCAGATCACATTTTATGACCAATTTGTGCATAAATCCATATCATTCCAAAGGGTTCACATACTTTTTATTGCAACTGTATATATAGGCGTCATGTCACACAGAGAGAAGAAATGGGTGTCTTCCACCCTATATTAATTAAGCAAAAAGATGTGTGACATGGCGACCCATAGTGGCAGGCCTCCACCCCTAATTGAATACAAAAAAAGGCAAAAAAGCAAGACATGGGGCTTTGAGTGAGGCATGTCACTATGAATGATACTATAGAACCTGTGTGCGTGGAATCCATAAAATGATGTTTATTGATGCCATAATGATACAAACCCAATCATGGTCCATGTCAAATATCACACACTCATCGTCAGATACAATATAATCAAGTCAGAGAATTCATAAGTGTCAATTAATAATACAAAAGTACCTATGCACATGATAGTAGTACGTTGAATATCTTAACATAGGAACATGATTGGAAAAATAAGAATAATTATATATATAAAAAAAAACATGTATAAAACATTAATCATTTGATTTGGTATTTGGCAATATCATATGCACACAGGTAAAAATGGTCTTGTAAAATAGAATCTTCATAAAAGTCCATCTTGTCTTAATACCTTCTAAAATAAACCCTACACGTTTCGTGGCAGAACAGCCACTCATCAGGGGTATAGCAAAATGGTACTGAAAAATATGTAGAATAAGGGATGATTAGATATATGATCCCCAAACAGGGGAGCTAGAAATATCAACCATGGACGTATCCATTTTGTACATACCGACTTCCAGATAGTGCTCAGCCGAAAAATGGGAGAGACAGAGGACGCAGATGGATGCCCGTCCCGGGGTTGAGGTGGAAAACCCCCCCAAAGGTCAGAGAGAAGCGGCCACGGAGCGGGACACACCCCCACAACACTACAAGTGGCATATTGTGAGTGTCCCCCCAGTCCAAACCAGGCCCTTCGGGTCTGGTTTGGATATCAAGGGGAACCCCGTGCTAAATTTTTTAAAAAATTGACGTGGGGGCCCCCCTAAAATCCAGACCAGACCCTTATCTGGTCTTTCCTAATTCATGCGGATGGATCTGCTCTGTCAAGGTTTCAATTTACAGCTGTTTTTAAAAAATGTGTGTCAGCAGCGGGTTTTCAAGAAGGGGAGTATGCTTTGCATTCGTTTAGAATTGGGGCAGTTACAGAGGCGGCCCGCTGGGGTTTGAGTGCGCAAGCTCTACAGCGAATCGGTTGTTGGGAGTTGCAGCGCTTTCAGCTATATATAAGGCCCCACTTGTTGCAACAATGAGAGACAGCTGGGGCAGTGTGGAAGGGCCCCAGGCTGAGGAGCTGGGGGGGCCATGTAAGTTCATTGTGTGGTATCATCTGTCTTTTGTATGTGGGTGTTGGCAGATGCAAGGGTTGTGCAAGTTTTCTCTGTCATTTTTCTTTCAGGTGCAGCGGAGTGCCTGATCTGGATCCTTGGGCATTCCTATGTATTTTGGGGTGCTAGGAGGGCGGATGTCAGACAGGATGGCCGACAGTTTGGTTTGCCTAGAGGGGAAGTCAGGATTAGGTGGATGGGCATACCGGGCATGTTGTGGTCAAGGGTTTTGCCGGAAGTTCACCGTTATGCCAGACTGGATAGACCGCCATATGTGCTATTGTTCTATGCTGGGGGGGAACAATTTAGACCTACGTGCTTCCAGGGAATTGGCCAGGGACATAAAATTTGACTTCTTGAGGCTGAAGTCAGCTTTCCCCAGGACCACGCTGGTTTGGTCTGACACGGTGGCTAGGACTAGTTGGCACATGGCTCATTTAGTGGAAGGGGTCAATAGGGCACGGATTAAGGTCAATAAAATGGTGGCCAGGTTTTTTTTACGTAATGGGGGCTTAGAGGTTCACCATCTGGAGCTGGGAAAGGTGTGGGATTGTATCTCAGGGCGTATGGCATTCATTTGAACGCAGTGGGTATCAACCTGTGGTCGTTAGGCCTCCAGGATGGCATTCAGCATGCCCTAAGGGTGTGGAGGGCCACCCACGCATAAGGTGTCATGTGTGGGTGTCTTTGGCAGAGGTCTTAGGGTCTTGGAAGGCAGTAAGGTTAAAAGTTGGAAAAAGGAGGGATGGGGCCCATCTCAGGTATGGGTGTTCCTATCCTGATAAATGGAGCCAGTAATGGTTGGAAGGATTTACTTGGCTCTATCGCGGGGGTATTTAATATTGGTTGTCCTCGAGCTGGTGTAGTTGCAGTTGAGGGCCTGGTAAGCTATTATGATGTTGATACAGCCAGTAGGTGGAATATAAGTTGCCTTCCAGGATCCTAGACTGCATTACAAGTGAATTGCTGTACTGAGATAGTGTTACTTAGTTTTCAGATATTTAAATGAAAAATATATATATTTTGTAATGTTGTATTGGTTTTGTTAATAAAATGGCTGCTATGGCCTTTAAAACCCATAAAGGGATTGTGTGGTGTCTTCTGGTAAAGGAAGGGAAGTATGGGTTAGGATAAAAATGTTGATGCAGCCTGTATATCTGCATGCATCAGTCAAGAAGAAGGCCTGTAGACAAAAATGTGCAACATGGGCAAAAGGACTTGCATGACTGGGTAGCAGTACAGGTGGAGTATGCATTGAGTTAATTAGGTGGCAGTGGTCAGATAGCCCCCCTCTCCCCAGGTCTGATTGGTAAAACAAGGTGGAGCAGGGTGGAGTAAGGTGGGGCTGATAGGGGGATTGGGGATGGTTTTAGTTTAGTTGCCACTTGGGAGTCAGGACGGAACAAAGAAGCAGCTTTTCCCTCCCTTCCTCCCTTAAAGTAGTTTGTTTGTCTTTCCATTGTTTTCTTCCTCAGGAGCATGTGGTTCCAATCATATCCAGGAGAGGCGACATGAAGGGGGTCTGCTTTGGGATGTTTTTGTTGGGGATTGTCATGGAATTTTCACATGTCGTAGCAGTTGGCAGGGGTCTCAGGGTCTTGGAACACAGTAAGGTTAAAAGTTAGAAAAAGGAGGGGTGGAACCCATCTCAGGCATGGGTGTTCCTATCCTGATAAATGGAGCCAGTAATGGTTGGAAGGATTTACTTGGCTGTATCGCGGGTGTATTTAATAGTGCTTGTCCTCGAGCTGGTGTAGTTGCGGCTCAGGGCCTGGTAAGCTATTATGATGGTGATACAGCCAGTAGGTGGAATATAAGTTCCAGGATCCTAGACTGCATTGAAAAGTGAATTGCTGTACTGAGATAGTGTTACTTAGTTTTCAGATATTTAAATGAAAAATATAAAGATGTTGTATTGGTTTTAAAGCGATTGTGTGGTGTCTTCTTGTAAAGGAAGGGAAGTATGGGTTGGGGTGAAAAGGTTGAAGCAGACTGTGTATCTGCATACATCAGTCATGTGAAATTGCAGCCTAGTAAATGTTGCTTACATAATTAATGAAACTGACATTTTTAGTTCACAATAAAACTGCATCATTTCTGCTAACCAATTTACACATAGAAATCTTCTTGTACAGTATACTGTGCATCAACTGCACAACATTTATTGCTACTGTTTGTGAAATGATACAGTCAAATGTTTAGATATTTTGGTCTAATCAAGCTGCTTACATACTGTGCATTGAATGTAAAATAGTTCTGGTTATTTTCTAGATTCTAATTCAGTTCTGGAAATGTACTTTTTATTTGATGGCTTCATTAAGAAAAATCTCTTCACTGATCTGCCTTACAACTCTTTTGTATGTATGCAGGGATCTGCTGCCCTATACTGCTAGCTGCTAATATCACAGTGTTATGTATAATTATGTATCAGCACTTTCTGTCTATTCTATCGATGGTTGGCTTTGAAAAACCCCAGAAAAAGGGAAGCTGAGAGAGAGAAAACCTCAGCCACACGTCCTGTCCATGCTGCTAAATTCAAGCCAGAAAAGACTATTATGCAAGTATTCCTATGCTCTGACAGTTTAATTACAGCATAGGTTCTTGAGTGTTTTTCTAATCCTTGTGAAAGACAGATTATCTGTGCCCTATTGTTATCCCACATGCACAGTGGCAGATAGCTAGTTCTGTGCTACTCTATAGGTATAGTGGTCACCTTCCAATATATTAGTAGGTAAACCTGTTTATTGCAAACTAGTTTATATGCAGCTCCTGTTATTTTAGTTACATGCAGCTCCTGTTATTTTAGTTATATACAGTTCCTATTATTTTAGTTATATGTAGAGTTGAGCGAACTTCTGGAAGTCCGGGTTCTGCTGGTTCGGCCGAACTTCGGGACAAAGTCCGTGTTCGGGTCCGGACAGAACCCGAACTTTGTCCCGGACCCCGAACCCCATTGAAATCAATGGGGCCCAAACTTTTAGGCACAAAAATGGCTGTAAAAAAGTCCTGGAAAGTCCTAGAGGTCTGCAAAAGGAAGGAAATGGGGGTAAGGGTGGGACAAGTGCCCTACAAAGAAATGGGGACAGGGAAATAACTAAAAGCATTTTTAAAAAAATAATTTCATTAAAAAAATCAAAAATGGAGGTGGATGTGGACCATCTTCAAACTGTGTCTGAAAAGTATTAATTAACGGTAGAAGCCATATCACTGTTCTAAAATCATCTTCAAACTGTGTCAAAAAAGTATAAATAAGCCGGGAGAACCCATATCACTGTTCTGCAAACATCTGGAAACTGTGTGTAACACTTTAACTAAAACCGGGAGAAGCCATACTACTATTCTGCAAACATCTGGAAACTGTGTGTAACACTTTACTTCTACCAGGTGTAGGTGGAGGTAAAAACTAAAAAAA
>BLSH010318926.1:80349-123208 GCA_018402905.1 Glandirana rugosa | reverse complement strand
AAACATCTGGAAACTGTGTGTGAAACTATAGCAGAGAGAAGAACAGGGATATGGTTTCGCTCTGCTATAGTTTCACATAGAGTTTTTAGATGATTTTAGAACAGTGATATGATATCACAGTTCTAAAATCATCTAAAAATTCTATGTGAAACTATAGCAGAGCGAAACCATATCCCTGTTCTTCTCTCTGCTATAGTTTCACACACAGTTTCCAGATGTACCGAACGTTGTCCGAACTTTACCCCGGACCCCGATCCTGGAAAGTGCTAGAGGGCTGCAAAAGGAAGAAAAATGGGAGATGTTATTAGATCTGCAATCTGTCCCTTAAAGCAGTAGTAATGTCTACCTAGTCCAGTATCAGATCGTTCTGTAATCAGGTCGTTCTGTAATGCAGGATGAGAAATCGTTCTGTAATCAGATCGTTCTGTAATGCAGGATGAGAAATTGTTCTGTAATCAGATCTTTCTGTAATGCAGGATGGGATGTTATAGATCTACAATCTGTCCCTCAAAGCAGTAGTAGTAATCTCTACCTAGTTATTATCACTGCAATCTGTCCCTCACAATCTGTCCCTCACAGCAGCGGCAGCATCCTCTCCCTACACTAACCTGAGAGCATGTGACATGCAGCACTGTGACTCCAGCCTCATATAGAGGCTGGGTCACATGATGCACTGGCCAATCACAGCCATGCCATTAGTAGGCATGGCTGTGATGGCTTCTAGGGAAAACCAGTGAAACGCTTGTTGATTGGCTGCCCTGCAGCTATTCAACATGCGTGATAAAATACCAGAACCCCAAACCCGAACGTTTTCCCAAACGTTCAGGTTCGGATTCGGGACACGGACACCCGAAAGTTCGGTACTAACCCGGACATTACAGTTCGGGTTTGCTCAACTCTAGTTATATACAGTTCCTATTATTTTACTTATATGCAGCTCCTGTTATTTTGGTTATATGCAGCTCCTGGTATTTTAGTTATATGCAGCTCCTGTTATTTTAGTTATATGCAGTTCCTATTATTTTAGTTAAACCTGTCCCTTCTGGTCTGAAATTATATAGCTAGTTTTTAGCATAGGGCTTCATAACCGTTGATATAATAATAAGATGTGCCAAAACATAAATGTATTGGTCCAACTAGAGGTTACTCCAAATGACTCACCTGGCTTCTTTGTAGAAAGAAAATTATTATTCTGCAAAATTTTCCATATTAGTAGTAAGTCAAAAAAGATACCAAATTATCAAAACACGATACCATTCACCAAATCCAAAGTTAAAAAGACAACAATTTATTTCCACACAGGAAAATGTTTGGACATCATAATGGCCTCTTGCAATAACTTTTGCCATGAAAAGACATATAGTTATTGCAGACCCTGTTTTCCCAAATAAACAGGACAATGCCGGTATATGCCCTAAGGCTAAGCCTGATATACACGAAAACCATTAATGAATCCAAAAATTGATATAAGTAGTTTACAGGGAGGGCTTATACTGGTATCTAATGTGAAAAATATATCTGCGCTGTGAAGAAGTAAACATGCTGAGGCTGCTTACACTAACAAAGCAGTATGTCTGTGCCTTTATAGAAATGTGCACAATAAAAGTGTAGCGCCTCAAATCTTACATATAATAAAACATGTTATGTTAGTAAAAATGAAAGTCCAAAACATAATGCTCAGTGAAATGTCCAATGATGTGACAAATGCCAAACAATAGAACCAGTGTTGATAAAGCAATTCTATTTAGCAATGCTTCAGTGATTTCCCACCACCAATAAGTGAATTGCAAACTCATGGGGTCCCCTTGATAACATCCCATTGGCAAAACGTGCTGGACAGAGATTTTGGTGCTGACGTCACGCCACTGCACGATTCCGGGTTGGCAGCAGCTTTCTGATGTGAGTTTATTGATTCACTGTCCTATGCTTGTTATATGTTTTTTAACATTAAAATACTGCACTATTGGAATCTTTCTTTGACTTGTGGTGAGCTTTGTTCATTCATAGTTAGAGACTTTATAAAAGGAGAAGTCTTTAGAGTCCCTTTGCTGCAGTGCCTTCTGTTTGATCATCATGCTGTCTTTGGGTGTTTATGCTGCTGTAATGACAGCTACTCACTTTGGTGAGTTTGCAATTCACTTATTGGTGGTGGGAGATAACTGAAGCATAGCTAAGAATAATTGCTTTATCAACACTGGTGCTATTGTTTGGAATTTGACACATAATTTGACTTGATTTGTTATATACCTTGTATAAAGTGCTTTGAAAAAGTATTCATATCCCTTGAAATTCTCCACATTTTTTCATGTTGCAACCAAAAACGTAAATGTATTTGATTGGGATTTTATGTGATAGACCAAGGCAAAGTGGCACATAATTGTGAAGTGGAAGGAAAATGATAAATTATTTTCACATTTTTTTACAAATAAATATCTGAAAAGTGTGCTGTGCATTTGTATCCAGCCCCCTTTACTCTGATACCCCTAACAAAAATCTAGTGGAACCAATTACCTTCAGAAGTCACCTAATTAGGAAATAGAATCTACCTGTGTGTAATTAATTCTCAGTATAAATACAGCTGTTTTGTGAAACCCTCAGAGGATTGTTGGAAAACCTTAGTGAACAAACAGCATCATGACTGCCAAAGGAACACACCAGACAGGTCAGGGATAAAGTTGGGGAGAAGCTTAAAGTAGGGTTAGGTTATAAAATAATATCCCAAGCTTCGAACATCTCATGGAGCACAGCTCAATCCATTATCCAAAAATGGAAAGAATATGGCACAGCTGCAAACCAACCAAGACATGGCCGTTCACCTAAACTCACTGGCCGGGCAAGGATACTATATCTGGTATCTGGTTCATTACTCAGTGTGCAAAAACCACAGTACCAGTTACAGTATGTATCATATAAAAAACTGCAGAGCACAAGTCAATATTGCAATGTCCACATATATATTGTAATTGGTGGAATCCCAGAGGAGATCCTTCACAGTTGACAGTAGTAACCAAACTTCCACCGTGCAGACCATCACCCGTGACACCAACACACCAAGCCCCTTACCAGAACTCACCGACCCCCTGTTACGGATGGTCAGTGTCAGCCTCAAGTGAACAATCCGATTGGATGGGAAAGTCAGCAGTCCCTCACACGCTATAGGAATCCCTTATACGGCTCCAGGGGGGGTTGTCACAGCTTAACAAGACTCGCAGTTGATGGTCATGAAAAACATAAACCTCAACACCTTGTCTGTGTACGATGCTTGGGGTAAAAGGCTGGTATTAGCTCTTAGTCTGCTGGAAGGGTTTGGAAGGCAGGAGGCACCGTTTGGCAGAGGCACTCAGTAAGGGTGCCAGGCGGTCCGTCACTGAACTTCCTCGTTATATGTTCGTAACACGTCACTACATTCGGCTTTGTTGGCCGCTTACTTGACTGATGTCAGTACGCTAGACACAACAGCTGATTGTTGAACGTGTGGTCAAACAACAGTTGCACCGTGTGTATGAGGCATAAGTCACTCCTTGATCTCCATATCAGATCTCATGGTACTCTTTGCACACCACTCCCAAAGTGACAGTATGTATGTTGATATATTTGAGACATCCAGTGCTAGGTCAGCCTAATGAATCTCTTATAATGGCAAAAGTAGAAAGACTAGCAAGCAGTCAGCTGCTGTGCAGTATTGTGCCACACACAAAAGGTGTTCAGCAACAAGTACTAAGCCAAAACCTTTTGGTAGGGTGGCCAGCCTTTTTTCATTATGCTTCTGCCTTCAACTGTGCTTACAGTGTGGTAGATCCAGGCATCATCAGCAAATGCAGAAAATAGATTCTTTCCAACCCCAGAAAGGGATACTTTGTGCTCCTCCTTGGATGGTGGCATAGATACACATATGATTTCCCCTTGTATCCCCACTGAAGCCACACCAAATTTTCCTCCTGCTTACTACCAGTACCACCAACATTCCTCCTCATCCTCACTGCTAGCACACCAACCCAACACAGAAACATTATATAACATTATATAATTTCATCAAATTGCAAACACCCTAAATTTTTTACATCTTTTCTTCTTCCTTAACCACCACTTACCTATATTTGAAGGAAAGGGTGTGGCCATCAACCCCAGCGCTGTTTGCTTAGAAAAAAAGCAGCATGACTGCACACTACTGAAACTGCCTTTTGAACCCTCTTTTAATGTTGGCTATATGTTGCTTGAGATGAACATGCAGGGCCCATGTGGTCCTGCCGACATAATACAACCAACACAAACCTTGCAATAAATACACCACATTCTTAGAATGACATGAGATGAAAGGGTTGATAGTGTATGTTCTCGAAATTTGTGAAGACTGAAAAGTTGTAATTTGCCTCCCCTTAAACTGGTTGTTAGATCATGCTGTACATTTTCTACAAATGTAGTAACCATTCATATTCTGAAAAAAGACTGGTTTGATAGGCTGGTCTAGGATGTTTGGATCGATCGTATTCCTTAATGACAGGACACCCTGTGGTCCCTATGGCCACGCCCCTGTTCTGTAAATAATAGGTCCCATTAAACCAAAAATAGTTGTATGTTCATGGAGAAGTCCAGGAGTGAAGAATACAGCTCCTCTGAATACCTAACAGTTCTATATCCTGTTCCCAGAAATGCACCACCTCTTGTAAACGTAGGTTGTGTAAAATTAGGACTAGGATATAACCTTCCCTCCACTGTATATCCTTAAGGATATTAATAGCATGTTTCGTGTCCCTTAGGACAAAACTTGACAAAACTAAATATGTACAAAAAATGTAACACTTTTTGCCGGATACTCGTACTTATGTTCCCTTAATTAGGGATCCTACTCTAATGTATAAGAAAGAATTGAAAAAATTGATAGGGAGTGTGTACAAGGATAAGATTTAAAACAAGAAGGAGTGGCATTGTTTAATTCTACAAAGATAAGTAACCTAGACAAAGAAAGGGAAACCAAAGGCTTAGCATTTCACATCAAGGAGGTTGCTTGAAGAAACGGGAGTGCTGAGGTGTAGAGGAAGACTTCTTCGACTTTGCGGGGGTCCAGAGCTGGCTGGGAGCAGAAGGGACAGGAGGACCAGATGGAGGAAGAGGAAGCAAGTCCCCCTCAGGAAGAGGAGGAAGATTCAGACTTTTGATGAAGGCATCCCCTTCCTGGAGGTCACAGTGACTGTGCTGGACTCCTTCCTGGGTAACAATGAGATGGAAGGAAAACCCCCAGTAATACTGGACACAATAATGCTGTAAATGAGCTGTAATGGAAAGAAGATTAGTGCGTTTGGCCAGGGTGATAGGAGATAAGTCACTAAATATCTGGATCTTTGCACCTTTATATTCAACCTGAGACTTGTTGCGTGTAGCCAAAGTTAGAGCTTCTTTGCTGTCATAGTAGTGAAACTGCACTATCATGTCTCTGGGTCTAGCTCCTGCCGGAGGTTTAGGGCCCAGTGATCTGTGAGCCCGATCCAAGCACCAGTCTATATCTACAACAGTGGGTGCAAGTGTATTAAAGAGACAAAGGAGATAGGGGCATAAATTATTGTCACCTACAGTTTCTGTTACACCCCAAAAGCGCAGGTTTTGGCGCCTCTCCCTATTTTCCAGGTCTTCTTGCTGTAATTGCAGCTGGGAAAAGTGTTTTAAAATGGAATTTTCTTCTTCCAGCACTTGTACATATTGCAACAGATCATCATACTTGTTTTTCAGGGCATCTGTACCTTCCCCTGTTTGAGTGAATTCCCCCCGTAATTCCTGAGAGATCTTGCCCACCTACACCGCTATATTGCGGGGTATGTGTTGTAAGAGGGTCTGTAGCTTCTCCTCCAGTATGGCCGGGGTTAAAATAGCCTGAAAAGGTTGTAGATTCTTCCCAGAGGTGGCTGCAGTGGTTGGTGTAATGTTCTCTGTCCCCTCGACCCCCAGTAAGGGATCCATAGTTGCGAATAGGTCTGCGGGAGAAATTGAGGCCAGGGGAGTATGGCCTAGTGAGGAAGCAGTCCATAGCTGACCCGAGCGTGGCCCAAACAGCAGTGAATAGCAGTGCTGTTGCTGGCCTATTTTTCCCATGGAGTGCCCATGGGACAGAGGAAGGTCTGAGGCATACTCCCAGATGCTTTTTGAGAGCGATGTAGCTGTATGGAGGTCACGGAGAGCAGACGGGGACCGGAGCTCACGTTCTACATGTCCGCCATGTCAAAAGCCGCGCATGCGTCTGATCATTGTTTGTTTTAAGTTTGTGTGTGTATACAACCTGTACGCATTGATTTCTTACCGACTCCTGAGACTATTTGTTCCCATCAAGACATCAAACTAATCTTGCTATAAACAATGTATTATGTCTTGTTATGAGTTGCAAACGTTTAAACCAGACTACGGCCTTACTGTTACATTTTTCTATATGCCGATAAAACAATAAAAATATATTTACCTCTAATATGATAGTTAAAGCAACCTGACAAGTAAAAAAAAAAAGGTTTTTATTTTTATATAAAATGTGTCCCTATGTAATCCTTTAAAAACTCTTAGTTTACCCTAATTATCCCTAATTAAACCCTTCTTCCTCTTCAGCCCTTAGCTATTTTCCTACTTACATTTTTCTAACCATCAGTATTTAAACTTTTTTTGTTTGTACACATTTTGTACAGTAAAAAAAATATCTAAACATTTTGAAAAAAAAGTGTGTGTATTTTGTCATTTGTAAATTTTGTAAATAACTTTGCAATACATATATGGTCAATAACATCACCAGGATCCATATTTTGTCATCGAAAAAATATAGTCATGTCCATATATGGTCAATGACATCACCTGAAAGAACCTGCCCCTTGTATATAACAGTAGTCATCTGCTTTCCCTGCAATTGAGCAGGAGGGAAGTAAATGGATGTACATCATGGAACAATGTGTCCTGTTTTTTTTTTTTTTTTTTTATGGACTTGTCAAAAACTGTTTTTTTTTTCAATTTTGACATTGGCATGTTTCCATTAGTATGGGTACATCCTTTTACTCATTAACATAGGGGGTAGTATCTGGGTGCCCCCTTATTACTCAAGGGGCTTCAAGATTCTGATAAACCCCCCACTTGCAGACCCCCATGACCACCAGGCCAGGGTTGTTTATCAGGGGGGTAGCCACTGACAAGGTACCCCCCATGCTGGTATGCACCCCCTTAAAATCCATACCAGATTCAAAAGTCTGTTATGAATTTTGGGGGAACTCTAAGCAAATTAGTTTTTTATTCTTGTTCTAGGATGTGCTACAGCAAAAGTGGCATTTACAAAAGAACAATTATACATTTTAAATTTCTGGCAAATGGATTTTAACATAAGTGTGACTGAACATTTATGACTATTCAGGTTACAAAAAATGTTTTTAGGCTATATAACATACTTTTATGTTGTCAACTATGACCTCAATATGATGCTACTAAGCTTGGATTTTTTTGCCCTTTAAATTGATGTTCCTTATGGCATGCCGCTTGTTACAGTTAATTTATATCAAGTATTCTATCGTGGGAGCTGTTCAGTGTCTGCTTCCTTTGCCATTAAGTTCTTGAAAATTTATAGACTAATTCTCTTGTAATCAGAGCTCATAAATTTGCTGAACAGAGAACCGTATTTATCTTAAACCAACTTTACTTTATAGCTAGAAATCAATAATTAGCAAAGGTGAAATTGCTGAAAAGTCTTACATTTTTGAAGTCTGTAACTTGTAATGAGGTTCAGGTTCCCAGCCACCTTGAGCTTTGGAGTAGATGTCATGGTTTGTTGAAACTCCAAATTTATGGCAGAAAATTTGTACCTGAACCTGAACCCAGGATGCACATAATGTCCCTGGTCAGATGGGTCAGATGGGTCCCTAAAAGCAATACATTTAAAACAAAGGACAAGCCAGCTCACTAACTATTAGGCTCCATGCACACTGGGCTTAAAAAAATACCATTTCCCTTGGCAAAAAAGAAACGCTCATATAGAGCGGTTTTGTATACACTTTAGGAGAGTTTAAGAGAGTTTAGCATTTTTTTTTTGCCAGAAAGCTCCAATCGAAAGCGCAAACCATAAGGGATTTTTCCTGGCTCTAAACGTTGCTTTCAAAATATGCCTCTAAACATCCTAATACGTATGGATGCATAGGATAACATTGAGCTGCTCCTACAGGCAAAACACAAAACTCATGTAGAATCAGTGATTTTAAAGGCAGTGTGCATGGAACCTAAAAGGGTGGGCTTCCAGTAGTTTTATTGTCAGTGTGTGTTGGAGTTGGTTGGGGGAAAACTGTCCAATTTGTGTAGGGAGAGATCATTTACTATGCAGTACTACACTGTGCTATGTAGTGCTATGTAGTGTTATACTGAGCTTACAGGGCTATACTGTGCAATATAGTGCTGTATAGTGTTAAAGTGTGCAATACAGTGCTATATTGTACAATTATGTGCTACATGATGCAGTACAGTACTATACTGTGCTATACAGTGCTATACTGTAGATTGCCGTGGGGGGGAGCTACATAGCCTTGTTTACTCCCCTGTGTTCACAGTTCCATATATTTAATTGTCTTTCTTAGGACTATAGCTTCTATGCCAATACATTGCAGTTTTTTTTTTCTTTTGTAATTTATCAGGACATTTTATTTCATTTAGAGTTTTTCTATTTTATTTTTAGCTAGGGTTTTGTTTTTTTGTTTTTTTTTAGCTAGGGCTTTTTGTTTTGGGTGTATAGTCTTTTACGATTCTGGGTGGGGGTTGTTAAGCTCCATGCACACTAGGAGCTTCAAAAACGCCAGAAAAATGCCAGAACAAAAAAGCTCATATTATGTGTTGTGTTAGCGCTTTCTGTGTTTAGCAGCTACTAGCTTGTTAATGAGCAGGCTGGCAAGCCAGACACCTCGTCCTTAACAACCGATGACTCTTCAGCTGTCAGCGGGATTTCCTGATGTTAGCTGAATGTAGAATGGCAGAATTTAAAAAAGGAGGTCCCCCACCCAATCCATACCAGGCCCTTTGGGTTTGGTACCGATTTTAAGGGGAACTTCATGCCAAAACGTAAAAAAGAAATGGTGTGGGTCCCCCCTAAAATCCATTCCACACCCTTATCCAAGCATGCAGCCCAGCAGCCCAGGAAAGGGGGGACGAGCGAACCCTCCCCCCTCCTGAACCATACCAGGCTACATGCGCCATAATGGTGCTTTGGGGCAGGGGGGAGTCAGTGGTTGTGGGGGTCTGTGGGCGAGGGAATTGTCTGAATATGGAAGCCTCCTTTAACAAGGGAGCCCCCAGATCCCGGCCCCCCATTTTTTACAAAGAAAGTGTATTGTAAATACAGACAGGAGCTAGTGTTTGACAAGTCCTTTATTAAAAAAAATGTAATCATTTTAAAAACTGTCCCCATTGTAGGTCCAAGGTCAATCAAGATGAATACTCTCCATCGACCAGAATAAAAAAATTCGAAGACTCCCGCCAAATGACCACTCCACCCCCTGCTGCTAAATAAACAAATACATTACCAGGTGACCCCCCTTTGGGTCGGTGATGTCACAAGAGGGTTTTCAGCAGCCAGCATCCATTGTGATTGACGTTGCATTGCATTTTCATTCACTTTTGCACACCTTTTTGGTTAATGAATAGTCGTACTATGTACCCCTACTCATTCACATGAGGAACTGGGATCTTGGGGCCCCCTGATTAAAGGAGATACCCCCTACACTCCCACAACCACCAGGCCAGGGTTGTGGGGAAGAAGCCCTTGTCCTAATCAACAAGGGTAATTTGGGGGGTAGCCCCTCAACCCCAAAGTAGCCCCCCAGTGTTGAGGGCATGTGGCCTGGTATGGTTCAGGAGGAGGGTGCTCACTCGGCCCCCCCTTTCCTTACCTGCCAGGCTGCATGCCCCTGCCAGGGGCTGGTATGGATTTTGAGGACTCCCACCCTATTTTTTTTATTTTGGTGACCTAAGGGCCTGGTATAGATCTGGGGGGGGACCCCACGTTGTTTTTTTTAACATTTTAGCATGGGGTTCCCCTTTAAAATCCATACAAGGCCGAAGGAGTCCCCCACGCTGTTTTTTCTTCTCAATTTTTTTATTGCCGCCAATTCTTTTGTGTACATAGCAGGGTGCAAGAAGTTTCTGCAGGAAAAAGCAGTGACAGGACTGCACAAACTAAAAGTAGGGCACAGCACAGCTAGCAGCTGTCTGGATGACAAAAAATGCCACACATACTTTTTCCTAGGAACAGAGCAGCCAGTTGTCTGTCAATATTTCTACTTGTCCCCCTCATTCTCTCTGAGGCTGCCTGTGAAAATTGCACTGTTCTGTAAAGCTGAGCATACATGTTGAGTTTTTAACAAATGATGTGGATGCAGGGATCTCTCCTGCTGCACTATTAAATTCTGAAAGCTAGGACTCATCCCCGTCAGAATACACAGATCAGCTCTGCAGCCATTGTCTGCAATGGCTGAACAAATGGTGATTTTCTAGCATGACCTTCAACAGAAGCCAGTCATTAGAATGTCTTCTGTAGAACATGGAGGTGCAATCACTCACTGAAGGTTGGCCAGTTTCTGCTGACCCGGCTAAATTTCAATATGTGTAAACCCAGCTTAAGACTATACACAGCTTTAAAGTAATTCTAAAAGTTGTAATACAAAAAAGAATAACAAACAATGTTATATTTACCTGCTCTGTTCAATGGTTTTGCACAGAGCAGCCCTGATCCTCTTCTTTTTGGATCCTTTGCTGGCGGTCCTGACTCCTCCCCCTACTGAGTGCCCCCAAAAGCAAGCCTCTTGCTATGGGATCACTTGAGTAGGCTCACTCCTGAGTTGCACTCCTGTGAATGGGCCTTCACACACAGAGCACAGCTCGGCCTCTCTCCCTGCTCTCTCCTCATTGGCCCACTGAGGGCCAATAGAATGCATTAAGGTAAAGAAAAACTTGTGCCTTTAGAACGACTTTAACATACCCCAAACCCTTAATTTAGGGGATTTGTGCATCTTTAACTGTCTGCCGTACGACTATAAGCGGCGACAGCGTGGCTCTGTCCCACGAATCGCCACTTATAGTCATCACTTTCGTGCATGGCTGCTAGGGGGCGAGCGGGTCGGGTGGACTCGATGTCCTCCAGTGACTCCTGTCACAGAGCCGGCGGGGAACCGCCGATGTAAACACGGCGGTTTCCTGTTCTGACAGGCGGCATGTCAGAGATCCACTGATCCCTGTACTCGGGATCAGTTAGATCTCTGGTGCCTCTGCCAGCCCAGCCCCCTCACAGTTAGAACACACCTATGGAATACAGTTAACCCCTTCCCTGCCCCCTGCAGGTTAACCCATTCACTGCCAATGACATTTATACAGTAATCGTAATCAGTGGATATTTACATTTCTGATCGCTGTATAAATGTTATTGGTCCCAAAAAAGTGTAAAAATGTCCGACATGTCCGCTGCAATATCGCAGTCCTGATAAAAAATTGCAGATCGCCGCCATTACTACTAAAAAAAAAAAAAAATGGTAAAAACGCCAGAAATTAATTCTCATGGTTTGTAAACGCGGCAACTTTTGCGCAAACCAATCAATAAACGCAGATTGCCATTTTTTTACCACAAATATGAGGAAGAATATATATCGGCCAAAACTGTTGAATAAATTTGTTCTTTTTATTTTTTTTTGGATATGAATTTTAGAACTGAAGTTTTTGTTTAAGCTATATGTGTTCTCAACCTATAGCTGCTGAGAATCTACTGCTCCCTGGTATATTGGATATAGGAAGAATTTGTAGACACTCACTCCCTAAAGAGCACTGATTGGATCCATGTATGGGGAGACCTGTCAGAATTCTGGAGAGCCAAGCTGCTGCTTTACACACTGCTCCAAATTATTATGCCAATGATATTTTTCTCATTTACCTAAATAATTGATGTAAACAAAATTCAGCATAATTCTCATGTTATCAACTATTAAGAGTACAATTCAAATTTTATTCGAACAAACCTCCTAATGATAACAGTATTTTTTTTCAAAATAAAAAACGTACAATGCACTGTTCCAAATTATTAAGCACAGTAAGTTTCAAAACACTTTATAGGTTGTAAAGCACTGAAAATTGTCATTTGTTGTATTTGCAGCATATTTACTGAAATCAAAAGCTATTTCAATCAAACTTTGAACAACATTTTAACTTTTTAAACATTTTAACATAGGACCCCTTATTTGATAGCAGCTTCACATGTCTTTCATCTATTGAACTTTTGAGTTTTTGGACAGTTTCTGCTTGAATTTGTCTGCAAGATGTCAGAATAGCCTCCCAGAGCTGCTGTTTGGATGTAAATTGCCTCCCACACTCAGATATTTTGCTTGAGGATGCTCCAAAGGTTCTCAATAGGATTGAGGTCAGGGGAGGATGGAGGCCACACCATGACTTTCTCTCCTTTTATACCCATAGCAGCCATTGATGCAGAGGTATTCTTTGCAGCATGAGATGGTGCATTGTCATGCATGAAGATGATTTTATTACGGAAAGCATAGTTCTTCCTTCTGTACCAGGGAAGGAAGTGGTCAGTCAGGAACTCCACATACTTTGCAGAGGTAATCTTTACACCTTCGGGGACCCTAAAGGGGCCGACCAGCTCTCTTCCCATGATTCCGGCCCAAAACATGACTCCACCACCGCCTTGCTGACGTTGCAGTCTTGTTGGAACAGGGTGGCCGTCCACCAACCATCCATTACTCCATCCATCTGGACCATCCAGGGTTGCACAGCACTCATCAGTGAACAGGACTGTTTGAAAATTAGTCTTCATGTATTTTTCTGCCCAATGCAGCCGTTTCTGCTTGTGAGCATTGGTTAGTGGTGGCCAAATGGAAGGTTTATGCACAGGTGCAAGATTCTGGAGGACTCTACACCTTGATGTCTGTGGGACTCCAGAGGCACCAGCAGCTTCAAATATCTGTTTGTTGCTATGTAATGGTGTTTTAGCAGCTGCTCTCTTGATCCGATGCATGGATATGGCAGAAATCTTCCTCAATGTGCCTTTATCTGCACAAACCCGTCTGTGCTCTGAATCAGCCACAAATCTTAATAGTGCGATGATCACGCTTAAGTTTTCATGAAATATCTAATGTTTTCATACCTCGTCCAAGGCATTGAATTATTTCACTCTTTTCGAGAGCAGAGAGATCCTTTTTTTTCACCATATTGGTTGAAAATGGGGCTCTGCTTAATAATTTGGAACACCCTCCTTTAGTAGTTTTTCCTTTAATTGGGCTCACCTGGCAATCTAATTATCACAGATGTCCGAGATTGTTTTCAGTGATCAAAAGAGACCTGAGACACAATGCCATCCATGAGTTAAACTGAAAAATAAAATATTTAATCTTTGTCACACTGAAATAGAATTTGCATAATAATTTGGAACAGGGTGTATGCAAGAGAGCTATGATCTGATTCTCCTACGTGCTGCCACTGGGTAAATTAACCCTTGTTGTAGCTCTTACAGTGTAAAAAACTAAGTAAGCTCCATATTTTATAATATATGTAGCCTGCCTAATTAATAATGAGGGTTAAATTGGGCTTAAATACATTACAAAAGATCCCTAGATTTAACCAAAAAGCCAGCACAGCAGTCGTTGCCTGGTCTTTGGCTCCATTTGTCTGACTTAAACTTCAGACAATACTGTAAAATAAGGGATTAGTCACTGAAATGAGTAGTATTAGGCCTCATACACATAGACGTTTTTTACCACCGTGTTTTTGAGTGTTTTTTGCAGCTCTCCATCCATGTTATTCAATGGCCCCATAAAAAACGCTGACATTTTTGAGCTGTAGATAGCATCAGCGTTAGTTAGCTGAATGCAGAACCCACGGGCAGCGCGTTCCGAGGCTGTAGCCTTATGGCATTTTTGACGCTGAGCCGGCAAAACGCTCACTAACGTGCATTAACGCCGTAGCGACGTTAACTGGTGCTTTTAGCGCCGGCGTTTTCAGGTTAAAAAATATCAGAGGAATGTCTTTTTAAACAAAACACATATTGAAGCAGACGCTCACTGACGCTCACTAACGCTCATTAACGCCAATGCAAAACGCCAACGAAAACGCGTTTTGACGCTGATTTTTGCCTGACATCGGTCCCGAGGTTTTGCTATTACACATGAGGACTTAAAGTGGAAGTCCATGCTAAAACTAAAATCCCTGCATCTATAGACACCCACATTCTAACACTAACCTACAGTATCTAACCCTGTGAAGAAATAATCAGTATACATACCTTTTCAGCAAGCGATCCGATCCGATCCCACGCTAAGCTGTCATATGCGGCTGTGGAGGCGGGTGCAGAGGACACATCCGACAACGGAAGCCCCATAGTAAGTCTATGAGTGACGTCACTCCCCATTCATTTCACAGCTGTTGTCGGCCGTGTCCCATGCAGAGATTCCGCCGCTGGAGATCGGGTTGGATCGCCTTCTAGACATGTGCAATCGTTCCAAATTAGTTTTTCAACAAAATTCAAAAAAAATTGTTAATTCGGAAATATTCGAATAACATGTTCGAACTTCGAAAGTTAGAAAATCCGAAAATTCCGAAGTTTGAAAATTCGGAAATTCGAAAATCCAAAATTCAAAAATTTGGAAATTCTGAAAATAAAAACAAAAATCCAAAATGATAACTAACTAACTTATAATAACTATCACTAACTATGAAATTATAGGTATTGGAATTTTCTTTCAAATTTGGCTGTTAGTGAATGTAACAACTACAAATTTAGTCGTTACGTAATAACTAATGCTGCATCTAAACTAATAGAACATAATGAATTAATAATAATAAATAATGATAATAATAAAAAAAATTGTATTATTATTATTTATTATTATTAATTTGTTACGTTCCATTTGGTTAGATGCAGTATTCGTTATTATTAGTAATTATTTCGTATTTTTGAATTTTTGGATTTTTGTTCTTATTTTCGGATTTTTGAATTTTTGGATGTTCGAATTTCCAAATTTCCGAATTTTCAGATTTTTGAATTTTCAAATTTCTGAATTTTTGGATTTTCAAATTTCCGAATTTCCAAATTTTCAGATTTTCGCATTTTTCCAAAGTTATGAATTTATTCGAAAAAACGAATTTCAATCATAATGAATGATCCAAGAAAAAGGGGAAAGATGAATAAAATGAAAATGAGCACATTTTTTGGCAGTGCACATGTCTATCACAAAAGGTACAGTCAGGTCCATAAATATTGGGACATTGACACAATTCTAATCTTTTTGGCTCTATACACCACCACAATGGATTTGAAATGAAACGAACAAGATGTGCTTTAACTGCAGACTCTCTGCTTTAATTTGAGGGTATTTACATCCAAATCAGGTGAACAGTGTAGGAATTACAACAGTTTGTATATGTGCCTCCCACTTTTTAAGGGACCAAAAGTAATGGGACAGATTAACAATCATAAATCAAACTTTCACTTTTTAATACTTGGTTGCAAATCCTTTGCAGTCAATTACAGCCTGAAGTCTGGAACGCATAGACATCACCAGGTGCTGGGTTTCTTCCCTGGTGATGCTCTGCCAGGCCTCTACTGCAAGTGTCTTCAGTTCCTGCTTGTTCTTGGGGCATTTTCCCATTTTCCCTTCAGTTTTGTCTTCAGCAAGTGAAATGCATGCTCAATCGGATTCAGGTCAGGTGATTGACTTGGCCATTGCATAACATTCCACTTCTTTCCCTTAAAAAACTCTTTGGTTGCTTTCGCAGTATGCTTCGGGTCATTGTCCATCTGTACTGTGAAGCGCCGTCCAATGAGTTCTGAAGCATTTGGCTGAATATGAGCAGATAATATTGCCCGAAACACTTCAGAATTCATCCTGCTGCTTTTGTCAGCAGTCACATCATCAATAAATACAAGAGAACCAGTTCCATTGGCAGCCATACATGCCCACGCCATGACACCACCACCACCATGCTTCACTGATGAGGTGGTATGCTTTGGATCATGAGCAGTTCCTTTCCTTCTCCATACTCTTCTCTTCCCATCACTCTGGTACAAGTTGATCTTGGTCTCATCTGTCCATAGGATGTTGTTCCAGAACTGTGAAGGCTTTTTTAGATGTTGTTTGGCAAACTCTAATCTTTTTGAGGCTCACCAATGGTTTACATCTTGTGGTGAACCCTCTGTATTCACTCTGGTGAAGTCTTCTCTTGCTTGTTGACTTTGACACACATACACCTACCTCCTGGAGAGTGTTCTTGATCTGGCCAACTGTTGTGAAGGGTATTTTCTTCACCAGGGAAAGAATTTTTCGGTCATCCACCACAGTTGTTTTCCGTGGTCTTCCGGGTCTTTTGGTGTTGCTGAGCTCACCGGTGCATTCTTTCTTTTTAAGGATGTTCCAAACAGTTGATTTGGCCACACCTAATGTTTTTGCTATCTCTCTGATGGGTTTGTATTGTTTTTTCAGCCTAATGATGGCTTGCTTCACTGATAGTGACAGCTCTTTGGATCTCATATTGAGAGTTGACAGCAACAGATTCCAAATGCAAATAGCACACTTGAAATGAACTCTGCACCTTTTATCTGCTCCTTGTAAATGGGAAAATGAGGGAATAACACACACCTGGCCATGGAAGAGCTGAGCAGCCAATTGTCCCATTACTTTTGGTCCCTTAAAAAGTGGGAGGCACATATACAAACTGTTGTAATTCCTACACCATTCACCTGATTTGGATGCAAATACCCTCAAATTAAAGCTGAAAGTCTGCAGTTAAAGCACATCTTGATCTTGTTCGTTTCATTTCAAATCCATTGTGGTGGTGTATTGAGCCAAAAAGATTAGAATGTGCTGATGTCGCAATATTTATGGACCTGACTGTGTGTATACAAATTTTTTATTTACAGGGCTAGATAGGTTAGTGTTAGATTACGGGTGACTATAGATACAGCGATTTTAGTTTTAGCATGGACTTCCACTTTAATGTATAAAATAACAGTTTGAACTATGTGGCCTGCACACAAAAGTATTTTAACAAGTCTGTAAAAAGGTAGTGATACAGTATGTATGAAAAGAAGTCTAAAGTTGCATGGTGGCTCAAAAAAAGTAAAGTGTTAATACGCAATCTTTCAAATTTACTTGACTAAGGAAAATAAAATGTTTTAACCACTTCCATGTTTGCCTAGCAGATATACTGTAGATGGATTTATATAACAAATTCCTGAATGCTAGCTAACTTTTTTAAGCAGTTACAGCAAACAGTTTTTTTTCCTTTTGGGATAGTTTCTTTATATAAATTGAGACAAGCTGACCATCTTAAGCACAGCCGTCAGTGATAAATGGTTTGTACCAACCTTCAAACTGCTGCTTTGTCTGCACAGCTTGGTTTGATAAAGTAATTTGAAAAGTAATAGACTTACTGGCTGGATCACCAGATGAAATCAACCAGTTAACAACCGCCCTGTAGTTAAATGACGGCTACAGGGCATTTGCTTAACTCTGTGAGGGCGTACAATGACGTCCTCCTGGGGCGCGCACCCAGGAAGATCCGTGACCACGGGGTCCAGGGGACCCGCCGCTTCACGGATTGCGGTGAATGGCCGCTCACAGTGGCCTTTTACCACGTGATCGCTCCGTCAAATGACAGAGCCATCACATGTAAACAAGATGGCGTAAGTTCTGGCTTTTCTCTCCCCTCTCCGCACCGATCGGTGCAGTGTGAGAGGAGAGGGGGAGAGAGCAGATGCAGCAGCGCTGTGGGCAGGATGTGCAGTGCCCACATCGCTGCTATGTAGCAGGCTGCACCCCCACCATCCATCCAGCCTCACCCAGCCAGGCATCCTCACCCAGGCGGCCATCCATGCTCACCCACCCAGCCATCCTCACCCCATCCATGCTCACCCACCCAGCCACCCATCCTCACCCATCCATGCTCACCCATCCAGCCATACATGCTCATCCATCCATCCATGCTCACCCAGCCATCCATCCATGCTCAACCACCCATCCATCAATGCTCACCCACCCATCCGTGCTCAGTCATCCCCATCCATGCTCATCCATACCCATCCGTGCTCATCCATCCCCATCCATGCTCATCCATCCCCATCCATGCTCAGTCATTACCATCCATGCTCAGTCATCCCCATCCGTGCTCAGTCATCCCCATCCATGCTCAGTCATCCTCATCCGTGCTCATCCATCCCCATCTGTGCTCAGTCATCCCCATCTGTGCTCAGTCATCCTCTTCCGTGGTCTGTCATCCCCATCCGTGCTCATCCATCCCCATCCATGCCTCATTTATGCTCATCCATACCACATCAGTTCTCATCCATGACACATTCATGCCACTACAGTGCCCATCCATGCCACTACAGTGCCCATCCATGCCACTACAGTGCCCATCCATGCCACTACAGTGCCTATCCATGCCACTACAGTGCCCATCCATGCCACTACACTGCCCATCCATGCCACTACACTGCCCACCCATGCCACTACAGTGCCTATCCATGCCACCACAGTGCCTCACAATAGTGTAAAAGGTAGTCAAATTAGATTTGAAATGTATGCCCCTAAAACACCTGACGGTGCTCCCTGCATGTTGGGCCTCTGTATGTGGCCAGGCTGTTTTAAAGTGTCACACATGTGGTATCACCATACTCAGGAGGAATAGCAGAATATTTTTTGGGGAGTAATTTTTGCTAGATACATGATGTGTGTTAGAAATATTTCATAAATTGACAACTTTGTGTAAAAAAAAATGTGTTTTCATTTTCTTTCCACATTTTACAAAAACTTGTGGGAAAAAAATTACATGTTCAAGAGACTCATTATGCCTCCTAGAATATACGTTGAGGTGTTTGCTTTCCAAAATGGGGTAATTTTTTGGGCGTTTCCATTGTCCTGGTGCTCCAGGACCTTCAAAAGTGCAAGAGGTAGTCAAGCAATTATATGTGTAATTTATGCTCCTAGAATGCGTGATGGTTCTCCCTGCATGTTGGGCCTCTGTATGTGGCCAGGCTGTGTAAAAGTCTCATACATGTGGTATCGCCATACTCAGGAGAAGTAGTAGAATGTGTTTTGGGGTGTAATTTGTGGTGTGCATATGCTGGGTGTGAGAAATAACCTGTTAATATATGACAATTTTGTGAAAAAAAATCTTAATTTTGCAAAGAATTGTGGGAAAAAATTACAACTTCAAAAAATTCACCATGCCTCTTACTAAATACTTTGGAATGTCTACTTTCCAAAAAGAGGTCATTTGGGGGGTATTTGTACTTTCCTGGCTTGTTAGGGTCTCGAGAAATGAGATAGGCCATCAGTACATCAGGTGTGATCAATTTTCAATGATTGGCACCATAGATTGTAGACTATATAACCTTCACAAAGATCAAATATTATACACTAATTTGTTTTTTTTTTAACCAAAGATAAGTAGTAGTATACATTTTGGCCAAAATTCATGAAGAAAAATTACTAATTTGCTAAATTTTATAACAGACACAAAGAAAAAATTAATGTTTTTACAAAATTTCCCGTCTTTTTTAATTATAACGCAAAAAAAAAAAACAGCGGTGATTAAATACCACCAAAAGAAAGCTCTATTTGTGTGAAAAAAAGGACAAAACTTTTATATGGGCACAGCGTTGCATGACAAAATGTGAGAACACTGAAAGCTGAAAATTAGTCTGGGATTTAAGTGCCCAGTGGTCAAGTGGATTTATAGGAAAAAATAAAATGAATGCAACCATCAGATTTAAGAATTGGTAAGTTGCAATTGAATATATTTTTGTTTTGGGTTTAATACCACTTTAACTAAGAGTAAATAACTTTTCTTTTATACTAGCAAGCTTTCTTAAACTTTTGTCATGCACAGATCAAAGGACACCCCTTTGATCAACTCATGAAAGAAGGAGTGTAAAATAAATTGTAACAATTATTTTGTTGCAATGTTTTTGCCTTTATACACCATTTGCAGGCATCATTAATAAAGGAACAACTTTTGCATCTCCTGAAATACCGAGAAAGATTTGGCTCCTAAAATATTATAGCAGCAGAATGTATGTCCAAGGTATTAAAGTTGTTTTTTTTAACCTACAAGGTACTACTTAGTACATCCTAAGTCAATGACTGATTAAAAATGTTTAAATCCTTACCATTTCAAAGAAAAAAAATGCACAAAACCACTACACGCGTCCATTAAGTTTATTGTTTTTTGTCATGTTTCTGCTCACATTTCATATACACCATATAGGGTGCATATTTGCTATGGTTTAATCTGTGTTTTTTTTTTTTTTTATGAAAATAAAATTCTGTTTTGTTAGACCTATATTTTTTGGGGTTTTAAATATCGCATGCTGAAAAATATAGTTAAAAATATATCAAGATTTCAATTAAAGTGTGTTGTCTTTTTAAAGCAATTAGAACATTTGTGTAATTGTTCTCAATTGCTGTCTCTTATTAAGCCCTTGTTCACACTGCCGCGGCTTCAAAGTCGCACAACTTTGAATCCGACATCCCTGAGCGACTTCATCGCGGCTTGCTTACCACTTCTTTAACAGAAGTCAATGTAAGTCGTGTTGAAGTTACACCAAAAGTAGTACAGGAACATTTTTCTAAGTCGGAGCGACTTCAGTCACACCAATTAGAACGGTCACATTGTCATTCATGGGGGGTGACTTGTCATGCATCTTTGAACACTCAAGCCGCATGACAAGTCGTAAGAGTGTGAACCGGGCTTATGCATTTCTGCTATATATTTATACATCTTTTATATTCACTAGTTAAATTGGTTCTAAAGGCAGAACGTTTTTTTATCTTAATGCATTCAATGCATTAAGATATAAAAAAAAAACCTTCTGTGTGCAGCAGCCCCCCTAATACTTACCTGAGTCCATCTCAATCCAGCGATGTTGCACGAGAGTCTCAGCTGTCCAAGACTCTCCCTCTTGATTGGCTGAGACAGCAGGGGCGCCACTGTCAATCAAAAGTTAGTGAGTCAATGAGGAGAGAGAGGGGGCAGGGCCAAGCTTTGTGTCTGAATATGGGGTTCCCCCATAGTAAGCTGCTTTCTGTGGGGGCACTTGGCGGTGATGGACTCAAGAAGAGAAGGATCTGGGCTGCTCAGTACAAAATCACTACACAGAGCAGGTAAGTATAAGGTGTTTGCTATTTTTAAACACTTGCCGACCAGCCGCTGTCATAATAAGGCGACAGGTCGGCTCCCCTGCACGAATCGTCGTAGCTGTATGACTGCTCGTGCCCGCTGCATGCTGCATGAGCGTGCCCGCTGGTCAGGGGAACTTGATGTCTACCGGCGACCCGCGATCACCTGTGTGGGAGATTAGGTTGTGTGGATCAACTTTCCTGGGAAGAAGGCAGCTTGTAGGCAAACTTTCTTAAAATTTGATGGGTTGCAAGTTTTATTTGGTAAAGGTTGCAAGTCATAACACAAACAAAACTAGCAAGAACAAAACTTTGCCGCCCAGTGCTAAACTAATGCAGAGCAGGATACCTCTCTATACGATGTCGGCCTTTCCCTGACACCTCCAAACAAACAAACGCAAACCTTTTTTCTTTTGCAGCCCTTAGACCAGTGGTTCTCAACGCCAGACTTAAGTATTACCTTGGGGAAATGCAGACTTGAATACTGCAATCATTGAGCAGCAAACGACATCACCTGTGATGTATTTCAGTTATCTTGCAAACCTGGCCTGCTAGTGGGTCCTGAGGACAGGAGTTGAGAACCACTGCCTTAGAGCAACCAACAACTCCAGGTTTAGCTCTCTCAGTGTAGGCATACTGAGTCCCAGGGGGAGCTCCACTGGGAACTCTTCCTGGTTATTTCAAGCAGCTGGAGAGGGATTTGGGTGGACCAGAAACTCCAGGCCGGAACCAGCTCTGCCACGGTGGCTGTCAAAACCCAGGTCGGACTCTCACCAGTCCACTCCAAGTGAACGCATGCGAGGCGATAAATATCACCCATCCATTATCGCACCCCGCATAACATCACACATGTTACAGAGGCAGAACGGGGTATTGCTGATGTAAACATGGCGGATACCCATTCTGTCAGGGGACATGACACAGATCTACTGTTCCCAGTGATCGGGAACAGTTAAATCTGTCATGTCCCTACCATCCCCCATGCAGTTAAAACGCACTTAGGGAACACATTTAGCCCCTTGATCGCCCTCTAGAGTTTAACCCCTTCCCTGCCAGTGACATTTATACAGTAATCAGTGGCTATTTAAAGCTCTGATCGCTGTATAAATGTCATTGGTCCCACAAGAGTGTCTGATCTGTCCATGGCAATGTCGCAGTCCCGATAAAAATCGCAGATCGCCGCCATTACTAGTAATAAAAAAAATAATAAAAATGTCATACATCTATTCACATATTTTGTAGATAGTTTTGTGCAAACCAATCAATATTCACCTATTGTGATTTTTTTTTTACCAAAAATATGTAGAAGAATACATATCGGCCTAAACTGATGAATAAATTAGCTTTTTTATTTATTTTTTTTGGATAAATATTATAGCAGAAAGTAAAAAAAAAAGTTTTTTTTTCAAAATTGTCACTCTTTGTTTATAGCACAAAAAATAAAAACTGCAGAGGTGATCAAATACCACAAAATAAAGCTCTATTTGTTGGGGAAAAAAGCACATAAATTTTGTTTGGGTACAGTGTCGCACGACCGCGCAATTGTCAGTTAAAGTGATGCAGTGCCATATCGCAAAAAGTGCTCTGGTCATTAAGGGGAAAAATCCTTCCGGGCTGAAGTGGTTAAACTACGAGTCTTTAGTATCGATCTAAAGTGGATGTAAACCCGATTCATGAAATTTGAGCTGGTCACATATCTGCAGTGTTTTCTTATTTCTCTTCAAAGCACTAAGTCCCATGGCGTTCTCCTGCTCCGTTCTTCTGCTATCAGCATGATAACTTCTGACAAGTTCTCCGGCACGTGGTAAAACCAGGCTGAATTTTGTGTTGGGGAGGTTGCTTTAACCACTTGCTGACCAGCCGCCGTCCTTTGACAACAGAAAGTCAGCTCTATTGCGCTAATCGCTGGGGCTGCACGTCTCTGGAGCCGATGCGCGTGGCCGGCGGGCTACCCATGATTGCTCCTCACAGAGCCAAAACAGGGATCTGTTGATGTAAGCAAACAGATCTCTGTTCTAACAGGGAAGAGGGCGGCACAGTGGTGTAGTGGCTAGCACTTTCGCCTAGTAACAAAAGGGTCCCTGGTTTAAATTCCAACCAGGACACTACCTGCCTGGAGTTTGCATGTTCTCCCTGTGCCTGTGTGGGTTTCTTCCGGGTACTCTGGTTTCCTCCCACACTCCAAAGATATTCTGGTAGGTTAATTAGATCCTGTCTAAATTTGCCCTAGTATATGTATGAATGTGAGTTAGGGACCTTAGATTGTAAGCTCCTTGAGGGTAGGGACTCAACTCATGTGAATGTACAATATATATGTAAAGCGCTGCGCATTGACACTATTTAACCACTTCCCGACCAGCGCCGTAAATAGGCGGCGGTCGGGTTTGAGCGGCTCTACCGGGACATAGCCTGCACCTGCCGGTATCATTTTTTAGAGCTGGTGGTCGGCTATCCAGGGGTAACGACTGCTCCGGCTCGGGAGGCGCTCGGTTGTTACCCCAGGGGGCGGGAGGGGACATCCCCCCTCCCACCGCCTTCCGCCGCTCTTCTCCAGCCTCTCGTCCCACCGGGAGACCGGAGCGACGATCCGGCACGTCTGCCGGCTGGAAGGAGACCTGACAGAAGCCGTAATCGGCTCCGATCGGGTCTCCTTTGGCAAATTCCGGAAGCGACGTCACAACGTCACAACGTTTACACGGCGGCTAACGGCGCCAGTTTTTAAAAAATGACAGTATTCAGAATCGCCGTTTTTGGCAATCTGAATACTGTGAAGTGCAAAGGAGAGAGAGACCACCCGGCCCTCCAATAAGAGTACCTGTCACCATATATTACTATCACAAGGAATGTTTACATTCCTTGTGATAGCAATAAAAGTGATCAGATTTTTTTTTTAAAGGAACAGAGCTAAAAATAAATAAAGAAATAAAAAAAAAAAAAAAAAAAGATTTAAATCGCCACTGCCCCGCGAGCTCGCGCAGCAAAGAAAACGCATACGTAAGTCGCGCCCACATATGAAAACGGTGTTCAAACCACACATGTGAGGTATCGCCGCAATCGCCAGAGTGTGAGCAATAATTCTAGCAAAAGACCTCCTCTGTAACTCTAACCTGGTAACCGTTAAAAAATTTTAAAGCGTCACCTATGGAACTTTTTAAATACCGGACTTTGTCGCCATTCCGCGAGTGCGAGCAATTTTCAACCGTGTCATGTATGGTATCTATTTACTCGGCGTAACATCCTCTTTCACAATATACAAAAAAATTGGGCTAACTTTACCGTTGTCTTATTTTTTAACTCAAAAAAGTAAAATTGTTCCAAAAAAATCGCGCTTGAAAGACCGCTGCGCAAATACCGTGTGACAAAAAGTATTGCAACAATCGCCATTTTATTCTCTAGGGTGTTTGAAAAAAAATATATAATGTTTGGGGGTTCTAAGTAATTTTCTAGCAAAAAAAATGTTTTTAGCTTGTGACCACCAAATGTAAAAAAGTGGCAGGTTGGTAAGTGGATAAGTACCTGAAATAAATAAAATAAAAGTAAATAAAATAAAGTAGAGAGAGATCTGCTGTTCCCAGTGATCAGGAGCAGCTTTCTCTCTCCACCCCCAGTCACTACACTCCCCCCCCAGTTAAAAACACTTACCTAGGGAACACTTAACCCCTTGAGCGCCCCTAGTGTTAACCCCTTCACTACCAATGACATTTATACAGTAATCAGTGGCTATTTTTAGCTCTGATCACTGTATAAATGTCAATGGTCCCAAAAAAAGTGTCAAAAGTGTCCGATCTGTCCACCGCAATATCGCAGTCCCACTAAAAATCGCAGCTCACCGCCATTACTAGTGAAAAAAATAAATAATAAAAATGCCATAAATCATATTCCCATAATTTGTAAACCTAATAACTTTTGCACAACCCAATCAATATATGCCTATTGCGATTTGATTTTTTTTATCAAAAATATGTAGAAGAATACCTAAATTGAGGAATAAATTCGTTTTTTGATATATTTTTTTTTTTGGATATGTATTATAGCAAAAAGTAAAAGTTATTGTTTTTTTTTTTAAATTGACGCTTTTTGTTTGTTTATAGCTCAAAAAATAAAAACACAGAGGTGATCAAATACCACCAAAAGAAAGCTCTATTTGTGGGGAAAAAAAGGACGTCAATTTTGTTTAGGTACGACCGCGCAATTGTCAGTTAAAGCAGCGCAGTGCCGTATCGCAAAAAGTGCTCTGGTCAGGAAGGGGGTAAATCCTTCCGAGGCTAAAGTTGTTAAATAGATTAGCAGACAGCTAATCTATTCACAGGACAGCTCTAATAGTCTCTGCCTGGAGGGTGGGGTGCCTTTCCTCCAACCAGCTGTCTTGGCATTGTGCCCAGACTTCACACTAACATGATCTGAACTTTCTAAAGAATATATAAAGCTGAAGACAGCAGATATACAGTACATGTAAAACTTTGGTAGGGAAATTTGTTTAATCTCTGTGTATCATCTGAGGCTGTTCACTTCACTGGGTGTATGTGAGAGTTTACATCTGCTTTACTTAGCCACTGCTAAGTAAAAGTACAATTCTACTTTAGAATTCAGTTTAGGGTCATTATTTTATATTTTGAATATGTTTAGGCCTAATTAGTATTTGTCTGTTTGTCAAGGACAATATTTGATAACCCATATCAACCATTCAGAAATACATTCTTTTAACAAAACTAACTGTTAAACTGAATCAACAATTTCGGGCCCCCAGGAGTTTTTTGCCTTAATGTCCAAGTAAGCACAGCATAGTTGCAAATTATGGCAGACTTACTTATCAAATCAACCCTCTCCAGTACTGTGCTCCCCTCCATTGCCAGGGCATCCATATTCTGGTCTTCTTCCAAGGTCAGAGTTTTTGGCCAGCGTTATTGGCAGGTCTGGGATGGCTTTACTTTACTACCCTCACCGCCCTCGTTATTTGGCCTCCTGCATGAAGCTGGTACCTGCCCTCGGTCCTGGGTACAAGAGTCCAGTTCCAGCCAGCATACTATTCCATTGCCACGCTCACCAGAGAGGCACTGCTGTGTCTTTCTCTCACCTCATGCAGATACATACATTAAAGTTTATTTTGATGCATTTTCACCATACCATGGATTGCGCTGGGATGTCTGGCTGGTTATTTGGTCGCTTCCTTGGACTGGGGTGGTTCATTCTGCCTCAGCCCCGGGTCAGAAGTTTTTGGATGCCTGTACACCCCATCTTTTATGCTGGGTTTGATTTTTTGAGCTGACATACACCTCTTGTACGATACTCCTGATGAGCGGACAAGCTCCATGAAACGCATCAAATTTTTTGACGTCAAGAGATTTTTTGGTCACTAATTTTATATACTTTTTATACTTGCTATGCAATTACTTATTTATTTATTATAATGTACTAATGCAAGATGAACTCATTTATCCATTCAATCATGTGTCCTTTTATGTGTTGGCTCTCTATGAAATTTACCCTTCCTGTTTTATACTATGTATACCATGATCATGCAATGTTTGATTATAAAAGAAATACTCATCAATTATTAATTCATGACCTTATGAATAATTTCATGACAAGCCACATTCAAAGTCCCATGACCACTTATTTGCCTTTGTACTTACAGAAATAAAGTGCTGACAGGTAGGTAGAAGCATCTATGTTTATATATATAAAAAAAAAGCCTGTCTGTCAGCACTTTTTCTTAAACCAACTTTTATTTCACTTTAACTGTATAAGCAAGAGTAAACTGAAATCGTATTGCTTGATCAGGAACATGCCATTGCATTACTGGCAGTTGAATTTTCTTACAAATTTATTCAGTAGAGTTTTTCTCATGGTAAAAGCGAAACATTGCTAACTTATATACTATTATAAAACACAGAAGATTCTCACTTCAACTGTTGTCCATTTAACTGATGATGCTTCTGTCTTGATTTCTAGAACAGAATGGATCCTTAGTGATAGTATGCATAACTGCATAGTCCGACCCATAGAAATAATTGTTCAGAGTTCATTATCAAAAACAATTAAAGGAAATATACTAGTGAAGCAAATTTAATATCTGATGGAAAAATGAATACATTTAGAAACCTGAGAAGAGGCAATATAATTGTGATGAGATGTAAATTTCTATCCCTTGTGAGATTTAGCTTCAAATGGAGAGCTTGTAATGCCCATGTGAATTCATCAAATGGTGTAGCTAAACACACAGCAGTTTCCTTCTCAGGCACTTGTTTCAGCTTCATACAGCAACAAAAATTGCACGCTCTAATGATATTCTCTCATCCCTCTGGCTCCATGTGCAAATGGGGGCCTGACTGTTTAGGCCAGCAGACCTGGCCATATGCACGTTGCATGTGTCCCATTCATGAACTCTTCTAGTCCATCTTGTGCAGCTGCATCAGCAACATTGACTGACATCACAGCCCTGGCCTGGACACCCACCCATGGTGTCTGCTTCAATCACTGTCCAAGAAGCACTGGTTCCTGACAGGATCCCTGATTGACTGCAGTCTTTCCTTTGTGTAGAAAACCCATCTGCACAAATTTGAAATTCTTTTCTGAGCTGTTCTGCAGACTCAGAGACTCTTTCACTGACAAAAACAACTCTAAGCCTGCCACGAACCACAGTTTCACAGTGACAGACAGACACATAATATTGTGAATGGAATCACTTTAAAGGATGACTTTACTTTTAGTTCAGTTATTATTTAAAAGTTGACCCCCCCAACCCTATCAACCCCTTCCTAAGCTTCATGCTTACCTGTCCATGGTCTATAGAGATCTTTACTGTCAAATTGTTTTACGGTAGCCTCTGCCAAAGGTTGAGGGCTATTCTGTTGGAACCAATGGAGACTTGTGTGGAAGAAACAGAGGCCATCCAGGAGACCTCACAGGTTGTGTGGCTCCAAGCATCTGCACGGCAAAGAATTTTGTGGAACGTTGACAGGTAAGTGTGAGACTTTAGGTAGGAGTTGCTAGTGGTGAGAACTTTTAAAAGGAGTACTGTGCTACAAGCTAGTAATGTGGCTGTACACCTTACATGTAGCGTTTTCATAATTTTCAATACCAACAATGCAGAAACATCCTGTTAGTCAAAAAAGAAGGGTGTGAATAAGTGGATACCAGACCAGTGTAAAGTAGTCAGGAATGCTAGCATGAAGACTTGCTGCCATGTCGTTTGTGCAAAGTAGGGGAATGATGATCATTGTAACTACTCTTAGAAGGTAGTGGAGTGAGACTGGTCAACCGAAATGGCTATTCAGTCCACAAAGCTCTGTTTATACTAAGGAACAGTTGTATTGGTGTACAATATGAGGATGGTTATCACACAGTTTCAAATGCATCATAGAGGCTTATCACTGATATAACCAGGAAACAACCATATAAAATACATGTACATTTATAAATAAAACACCAGGACAATATGGCTTGCTCCTGCAAGTCATTAAAACACCAAGGTTAGTTATATCAAAGCGTCTGTTTGTAATATTTATAGACTCTTTGGTGATTCATTTGGAACCAGTTATTTGAGGAAAACTGTACAATTTAAAAAAATTGTTTGCAGGAAGAGAAAGAGGTTTTATTCCAGAAGAGATATATGGAGTCTCTCACATACCTGGTTAGTGAGCCTGACGTGTAGCGGAGAGCATTTCGTACCAACCGGCTTGTGGGCTACTGGGAGTGAGACAGCAACCACAAAAGCACGGTGATGTAGGAATGCCTGAGATCAGTTCAGTAGTCTGCGTGGCAGATTGATGACAGGTAGGTATACAGCCGGCTGGCTGGCGGTGAGTACAGGGTGGGCCATTTATATGGACACACCTTAATAAAATGGGAATGGTTGGTGATATTAACTTCCTGTTTGTGGCACATTAGTATATGTGAGGGGGGAAACTTTTCAAGATGGGTGGTGACCATGGCGGTCATTTTGAAGTCGGCCATTTTGAATCCAACTTTTGTTTTTTCAATAGGAAGAGGGTCATGTGACACATCAAACTTATTGGGAATTTCACAAGAAAAAAACAATGGTGTGCTTGGTTTTAACGTAACTTTATTCCTTCATGAGTTATTTACAAGTTTCTGACCACTTATAAAATGTGTTCAATGTGCTGCCCATTGTGTTGGATTGTCAATGCAACCCTCTTCTCCCACACACTGATAGCAACACCGCAGGAGAAATGCTAGCACAGGCTTCCAGTATCCGTAGTTTCAAGTGCTGCACATCTCGTATCTTCACAGCATAGACAATTGCATTCAGATGACCCCAAAGATAAAAGTCTAAGGGGGTCAGATTGGGAGACCTTGGGGGCCATTCAACTGGCCCACGACGTCCAATCCACTTTCCAGGAAACTGTTCATCTAGGAATGCTCGGACCTGACACCCATAATGCGGTGGTGCACCATCTTGTTGGAACTATGATGTCGGTGATAGGGAATTGCTGGCCATCAAGTCAGCTTTGGAGGAATGGCGGTACCTCCTGGAAGGAGCAGCTCACCCGGTATTGGTTTTTACTGACCATAAGAACCATTTAAAAACCATATGCTGTGAAGATACGAGATGTGCAGCACCTGAAATTATGGATACTGGAAGCCTGTGCTAGCATTTCTCCTGTGGTGTTGCTATCAGTGTGTGAAGAGTGGGAAAAGAGGGTTGCATTGACAATCCAACAATATGGGCAGCACATTGAACACATTTTATAAGTGGTCAGAAACTTGTAAATAACTCATGAAAGAATAAAGTTACATTAAAACCAAGTACACCATTGTTTTTCTTGTGAAATTCTCAATAAGTTTGATGTGTCACATGACCCTCTTCGTATTGAAAAACAAAAGTTGGATTCAAAATGGCTGACTTCAAAATGGACACCATGGTCACCACCCATCTTGAAAAGTTTCCCCCCTCACATATACTAATGTGCCACAAACAGGAAGTTAATATCACCAACCATTCCCATTTTATTAAGGTGTATCCATATAAATGGTCTACCCTGTAGACAGATCCAAGCCCTGGCAGACTGTGGTAGGCAGCTGGAGCAGGAACCAGGTAAGTGTTGCTGAGCTGAAGTTGGAGTAGGCAAGAAGAACAGGTGCAGGGTGAGACAAGCCGGGTTGGTAACATGCGGGCAGGATCAAGCAAAGACAGGAGGCAAAAGAGAAGTCAAAAACAAGCCAAGATCAGGGTATCAAGCAAATGAGCATAAGGCCCCTTTCACACGGGCGGATCATTTGGGTCCGCCTGTCAGTTTTTCAGGCAGACCCGAACGGACACTCCATTGCTCTCTATGGAGCGACGGATGTCAGGGGTGACATGTCCGCTGACACCGATCCGCTCCGATCTACCAAATACAGACGGTTGGAAACCCTATTTTCCATCCGTCTGGCGGATCGGATGAAGATGGTCCGTGTTCATCCGATTCTCCATAGAGCAGAATGGAGCTGTGACAGGACAGGTTGAGATCACAAGCAGATATGACAGTTAGCATTCCCGGCATGCAGGGAATACAACTGTTATTTTAAACCATTAAATTGATGGATTTAGTTCCGCTTTAAGTTTGCCATCACCAAATAAAGTCATCATTCTGCTCTCTCCTCCTCTCAGCATGCTCCCAAAATGGATTTACAGAGCTCTGCAATAGAGCAAATCCACACTGGCTCAAAGTGGGCTTCTTCTGACTGTGATTTATGCTGTGCAAAGGATTACAGGTAGTTAAAATAAAGGTTTATAAAGGCAAGTTCAAATGCTATATCTATATTTATAATATGAAATTACATTTTGTTACCTGTAGACATAGTGTATCTAGATTTTGCAAAGGCATTTGATACAGTTCCCCTTAAAAGCTTACTGTACAAATTGAGGTCTGTCGGCATGGATCAAAGGGTGAGTACATGGATTGAAAACTGGCTATGGGGGCGAGTCCAGAGGGTGGTGATAAATGGGGAGTACTCGGAATGGTCTGGTGTAGAAAGTGGGGTTCCGCAGGGTTCTGTCCTGGGACCAATCTTATTTAATTTATTCATAAACGATCTGGAGGATGGGATAAACAGCTCAATCTCAATATTTGCGAGTGATACCAAGCTAAGCAGGGCAATAATTTCTCCACAGGATGTGGAAACCTTGCAAGAAGATCTGAACAAATTAATGGGGTGGGCAACTACATTGCAAATGAGGTTTAATGTAAATGTAAAATAATGCATTTGGGTGCCAAAAATATGAATGCAAACTACTCACTAGGGGGAGAGCCTCTGGGGGAATCTATGATGGAAAAGAACCTTGGGGTCCTAGTAGAGGACAGGCTCAGCAATTGCATGCAATGTCAAGCTGCTGCAAACAAAGCCAACAAAATATTGGCATGCATCAAGAAGGGGATTAACTCAATAATTTTCCCAAGTCTCTTGTGAGGCCGCACCTGGAGTATGCCGCCCAGCTCTGGGCTCCAGTCCTCAGAAAGGTTGTCCTGGAACTGGAAAAGGTTCAAAGAAGGGCAGCAAAGCTAATTAAGGGACTGGAGGACCTAAGTTATGAGGAAATATTACAAGCACTGAACGTATTCTCTCTGGAGAAGAGACACTTGAAAGGGGATATGATTTCTATGTACAAATACTCTACTGATGACCCCACAGTAGGGACTCTTCCGTGCAAGGGAGCACAAAAAGACATGTGACCATTCACTAAAATGAGAAGAAAAGCGGTGTAACCTTAAAATGCGTAGAGGGTTGTTTACGGTAGGAGCAGTGAGGATGTGGAATTCTCTTCCACAAGCAGTGGTTTCAGCTGGGAGCATCGATAATTTAAAAAAAACATTAGATGGGCACCTAAGGGACCACAACATTGAGGGATATACAATGTAATATTGACATAAAAGCACACGCATAGGTTGGACTTGATGGACTTGTGTCTTTTTTAACCTCGTAAACTATGTGACTATGTAACTATGTAACTATGTTACCACCTAAAGCGACTGACATTGCTAGAATAAAAAATACCCAAAGAAATGTTGCTTGATACAGATACAGCATTAAATGAGACTTTTTAGGTACTGCATGAAATACTGCACAATACAACCGAATCTAACATTTTTAACTTTTAATCTTTATATTATAAAACCAATTTTCTCATAATAAAAACATATTTTACTGATAATTATATTCACAATGATGAATGATTAAAGTGATACTAAAGTCTCTTTTTTGTTTAAAACTAACAAACCTGTCATACTTACCTGCTCTGTGTAGTGGTTTGTCACAGAGCAGCCTAGATCCTCCTCTTCTCAGGTCCCTCTTCGGCACTCCTGTCCCTTCCCTCCTGTTGAGTGCCCCCACAGCAAGCAGCTTGCTATGGGGGCACCCGAGCCAAACCACAACTATGTGTATCCATTCAGACATGGAGCCATGGCCTGGCCCTGCCCCCTCTCTCTTCTCATTGGCTTGCTGACTTTGATTGACAGCAGCAGTAGCCAATGGCACGTCCCTGTTGTCTCAGCCAATGAGGAAGCAGAGTCCCGGGCAGCCAAGTCTCTTGTGCAACATCGCTGGATCGAGATGGGGCTCAGGTGAGTATTTGGGGGGCTGAGGGGGGGGGCTGCTGCACACTGAAGGCTTTTTATCTTAATGCATAGAATGCATTAGGATAAAAAACCTTCTGCCTTTACAACCACTTTAAATAGTACAAAAATATCCCTATTAATAATAGGCTTACACCTGTGACTTTCAGAAATCTTGGCTACCTGGTTCCCCACTATGCTGTAGTTCCACCGCCTGGCCCCTATGTCACTACAGAACACAGTAGTGACATGGGGTCAGTGGATAGAATCGCTCAAAAGTTTGGTTGATGCAGTTTTAAGATCAGTGGTGTGGGTGGTCACTGTACACTCCATCCCCACCCCTTTTTTCCTCCATCATACAGGCTAACAATTTTCATTTATTTTAAATGATGGGGCTTTTTTTCAGCAGCTGGATTTTATTTACAAATTGTGGGTCTATCTCAGTACAACTCTTGACCACTGCACAACATTGGCTTTTACAAAATATTATAATATAAAATATTATATTTACAAAAATATGCCATTATTAACCTTACATGATGAAGGGCCATTAAGCATGAACAGGAGTGGATATAATAAATAAATGTCAAACAGCTTAGCAAAACAATCAATAAGATATACTCATCTTGGGAGAGATTAACTAAACCTGGTGCACTCAGAATCGGGTGCAGCTGTGCATAGTAACCAATCAGCTTCTAACTTCAGCTTGTTCAATTGAGCTTCGACAATGGAACCTAGAAGCTGATTGGTTACTATGCAGAGCTGCATTCTGTGTGTATTCATTTTAGTAATCCCCCCATTCTGACCGCAATAAGGTTAATTAAGATTTAATGGATCATTAACGGCAATCAAAATATACACTATACAATATTTGCATTGTTATTGCATGTGCATATCACTTCCAAAATACTGGGGTGCTCCAAACTGATCATATAGTTTCTAGTAAAAGAGCCTGCTGGACACAATCTACAATGTAGTATATATGTATATGTATATATCGTGTACAGTATATATTATGAACAGGAGTGGATATAATAAATGAATGTCATGTATAAATAATGCTTAGCTTAGCATAATAATGAATACAAAATACACCCTGGGACATTCAGAATGCTGTAAGCAAGGTCTGCTAAGATTTAACAGATCTTTAACCATAACTAAATTAATATACACATTATAATTTTTGCATGTGCATATGACTTCCAAAGTATTGGGTTGCCCCAGACATATGACATTTAGGGTTGCCACATCATCCATTTAATTCAGGACACATATGAATTACACAGGTTCTGTGGCTAATTTAATGCAGATGAGGCACCAAGTGAGTTTAATTACCACCTTAATCAGCCATAGAACCTGTGTAATTAATATGTGTCCTGGATTAAAGGGATGATGTGGCAACCCTAATGACATTGCAATAGATGCTAGCACAAAAAGAGCCTGTTGGTAAGACAGTTAAATGCAATGCAATAGCAAGCATGCTTTACTGCATATCCAGACTAATTTTACTGTTGTGGGTTTAGTAACACTTTAAGGGCTCATAGACACGGGTCCGAGGTCAGAGAAAAATTGTCGTTTTTTTTTTTTTTGTGGTTTGCATAGCTCTTAAAGAGCTTTAATGTGCGTTAGTGAGCGTCAGTGTCAATAGGCGTTATGAAATATCGGTGTCAAAAAACGTGATTTCAGCGACGTTTTGCATTGGCGTCAATGCGCGTTAATGAGCGTTAGTGAGCATCGGCGCTAAGTAGCGTTTTTTTTAAAAAGACATCCCACAGCTATTTTCCACTCCCAAATTACCCACAATACCTAGGAAAAGTAATAAAAAACGTCCGAGATCATGTGAGGGTGCCATTTTGGTTGGAGAGAAAGAGGATAGAGTTAAGATGTTGGAGTTTGTTGGTGTTTGTTCGGAGTTTGCGTTTTTTTTCTGTGATTTTGCAAAATCTTCTTCTTTTGTGCGATGGATCCTGTTGTCCAAAAGATAGATGAAGCAATCCTGCTCATCATCTTGTGGAGGATGCGGAGAAGGAGGCTGTTGGAGGAGGAGAGATCTAGAAGGCGACGTCGCTTCTGGACCCATCCTTTGGTATTCCAGCGGCTGTCAGTGGGCTACTTCACCCAGATGTTCACATAGCTGCATACACATCTGGACAAATTTTTCAATTTTACCAGGATGTCAGTCGCAATGTTTGATGAGCTGTTGGAGAAGCTGCGCCCATGGTTGACCCTGATGGACACCAAGATGCGGCGTGCTGTTTTACCAGAGGAAAGGCTGCTAGTGACACTCCAGTAAGTAAATATTTAAGAAGTCTGCATATAGATTAGGGGGTATGATTTCATAAATTATGCGCTAATATGGCTTCTTTAGGTTTTAGGGGACAGGCTTAGAAGTAGGTTTTAGGGAATAGGGTTAAGAAGTCCGCATATGGGTTAGCGGGTATGGTTTCATAAATTATGCGCTAATAGGGCTTCTTTAGGGGTTAGGGGAAAGGCTTAGAAGTAGGTTTTAGGAAATAGGGTTAAGAAGTCCGCATATGGGTTGGGGGTATGGTTTCATAAATTATGCGCCAATAGGACTTCTTTAGGGGTTAGGGGACAGGCTTAGAAGTAGGTTTTAGGGAATAGGGTTAAGAAGTCCGCATATGGGTTAGGGGGTATGGTTTCATAAATTATGCGCTAATAGGGCTTCTTTAGGGGACAGGCTTAGAAGTAGGTTTTAGGGAATAGTGGTTTGGGTATGGGGTTAGGGGTAGGGGATAAGGTTAGTGAATAGTGTTTGTGGTATTACGCTATTGTTATTTTAATATTCTATCATTTGTATGTTATATTAGGTTCCTAGCCACAGGACAGAGTTATGTGTCACTGCACCACTACTTTCTGCTTGGAGTCATGACCGTCTCTGTGATAGTGCGTACTACATGCGTGGCAATTTGGGAGGAGCTACATTCAGTCGAGTGCCGGAGCCCACGGAAGAAATTTGGGAATCTGTGGTTGATGTATTCTGGGAGAAGACGCAGTTCCAGAATTACATTGGAGCCCTGGATGGGAAGCATATCCGGAAGAAGAAGCCTCCCAACTCCGGTTCCTCTTATTTCAACTACAAAAAGTACTTTTCTGTGGTCCTGCTGGCATTAGCTGGTGCCAATCTAAAGTTCCTGTTTGTACATGTGGGAGCATACGGCAGCCAAGGTGACGCCCCCGGATATTCCGCCAATCCTTGTTTGGTCGTCATCTGATGGAGGGAAGCCTAAACATTCCACAAAGCAGGCCACTACCCGGAACAGAAGAACCAAATATGCCCTCGCTGATGGTCACTGATGAGGCCTTTGGACTATCAGAAAACTTGATGAGGCCATATAGTGGCTCTGGCTCAGCCGTGAAAAAAGAATCTTCAATTATTGGCTCAGCCATGCACGCCACGTGGTTGAATGTGCGTTTGGGGTCTGCACAGCAAAATGGAGGGTTTTGCTATCCTCCATGCAACTGGAAGTGGAAAACGCAATAAGGTTGGTCCTGGCATGCTGTGTTTCTAAGAAACAATGACAGGAGCGATATGGAACCTGAGCCCAGCAACCCAAGCCATCGGGTTCAATTCATGGACCTTTACACAACGGCATGGATCGTGACCATCCGAAATCAATTTGCGTCATTTTTTGTATCAATGGAGAGGTGGCATGGCAAGAAGATCATATGTAAAAATTTCCTCAGAAATTATCTTTTATTCTAGTCTTTAATAATTTATTTTAATATAATGATCATATTCATGTTATTTCTTTTTGTGTCCATGTTTCTTCAATTTTTTTACAAGTCCATTTCATTTTGCATGGGGCAAACGTATGCTGGCCCTATATGAACTCAGCGTACGATTGTCCCATGCTTAATGAAAATTGTTGATTTTCATTTTGCATGGGGCAAACGTATGCTGACCCTATATGAGCTCAACATACGTTTCTCCCATGCAGAATGAAAATGGGTGCTAATATACATCCTATTTAAATGAAAATAACTCAAACACATTTTTGTTGAAAAAAAAAATATTTTTATTAATTTTATAACTGGTGGCATGTGGGCTGAGTGCCATGGGGATATGGTGATTGCGGAGGGGGGGAGGAGTGAGGCTGGCGCTCATGATATATAGGAGCTGGAAGTGGAGGTGGACAGTCCACATAACTCTGTGGACCATATGGGTTCTGGGGCATGGTGGGTGGTGGCTGCTGCTGAGGAGGGGGCTGATAGTGAGAGGGGGGTCGTAGCACTGCTGAGCTACTAGAGGACGGCTGCTAGAGGACGGCGTTAGTGAGCGTTTTGCCGGCTCGGCGTCAAAAATGCCAAAACGCTACAGCCTCGGAACGCAACGGTCCCAAGTTCTATTTACAGATCACTAACGCTGATGCCTTCTACAGCTCAAAAACCTCTGCGTTTTTATGGGGCCATTGAATAACATGGAGAGCTGCAAAAAACATCCAAAAACGTGGCATCAAAAACCACCCGTGTGTATGAGCCCTAAATGTCATATATCCTGATTTATTTCTTGTTAATATCCAGCTGAATGTTTCAACCAGCTGACTTTCGCTCTCTATTCTTTTCTTTTTTTTTTTTTTTGATGATTTAGAAATATAAACCTAGACAATTGCCCTGACAACTTATATTATCTCACTAAAGCATATGCTTTTGTTATTAGCTATATATTTGGTGCACATATTATATCTCTGCATGCTTGTAATATATGGATATCTGTAAGTTGAGCAAACTCTGCATGGATATGTCTTGATAAACAAAACCATTTAAAAAAGGTGCTCAGTGGGCACAATATGAAACTTGTATATCTTTTGGTTCACTGAATTCCATCAAAAAAGTATTGGCACTATAAATGAAAAGTAACATGGTGGTAAGATTATGTGATTTGTGACACTATTTATTAATGTCTATATAAATGTTGACGTAGACGTTGGGTGGAAGCGGATACTGTAAAAATGATAAAACTCTTCTACATAGTATGCACATAGGCATAATAAAATTAGATTCTATACAGCTCTAGTGAAAATGAATTTATCTTTTATAAAATCCAAAGTACATTGGCATTTTGTAAGTTTCTATTTTTCATTGCAATCACTCCATTTTCACTTTATTCAGCCGCAGCTCTCTCACTGCTTGGTTTCCTTCATTTCCCACAACCTTCTCAAATACGCTATGCATTTCATATCCAGAATATGACCTTTACATCATTGGCTCTATAGATGAATGTCTACAGGCATGAAATTCTTCTTTGTTCAATATATAATTGTAACTTTTTTAAACAGAGGATGAATAATCTATCTCATCTGGATCTCATACACCTATGTGATTCACCCCAGATGTCTCTATTAAGGAATGATTTTCAGAAAAATAAACAAGAATAGGTGGTACGTTAGGCCAAGAAACAAGGTCTTAACACTGAACTTCAAAAAGATATAAAAGAAAAAGATAAATGCAGATCTGTAGGCATTAGTACATTTTTCTTTTTAAAAGGGATTATAAAGGTACATTTAAAAATAAATAAATAAACATGTCTATACTTAAATACTCTGTGCAATAGAATCGCACAGAGCAGCCGGGAACCTCCTCTTTTCAGGTCCCCCGCCAGCTCTCCTGGCCCATCCTCTCTGGCCAGTGCACCCATGGGAAGCTGCCCCCCGCTCCCAGCAACACTGAGAGCCAATGGCTCCTGATGCCCTAGCAAAGCCACGGAGACCCGGAAGTGAGGGGCGAAAAGATCTGCAGACGTGCACGGCGCTGGATCGAATGAGGTCTCAGGTAAGTTAAAAAATGTTTAGACTTTACAACCACTTTAATTGCAAGCAGTGCAAGTACCTGCATTTAAGCCTGTATCTGTCATTTGCAGTCCCTGTACAACAGAATGGAGTGTGAGAGCCAATGGCAGCACAAGGAGCCAATCAGTTTATGTGCTGTCAAAAAGCCTGCTGATAGGAGGAGAAAAAAGAGTGACAGTGAGATATATCGAATAGTGTTCTGCCTCTCCTTTCACTGGCCAGTCACAGACTGCAGCATGTCTAAAACAACCTCTGTTCAGAGAGAGTTGAATGATGCTGACCATTAGACTAACCACTTCAATACAGGGCACTTTCCCCCCTTCTTGCCTAGGACAATTTTCAGCTTTCAGCGCTGTCACACTTTGAATGACAATTGTGCTGTCATACAACACTGTACCCAAACTAAATTGTTATCTTTTTCTTCCCACAAATAGAGCTTTCTTTTGGTGGTATTTGATCACCACTGGAGTTTTTTATTTTTTGCTAACCAGACTAAAAAAGACCTTTTTCTTTGTTTCTGTTATAAAATTTAGTTTTTTCCTTCACTGACGGCACTCATGAGGCTGCACTAATGGGCACTGATGAGGCGGCACTGATGGGCACTGATGAGGTGGCACTGATAAGGTGGCACTGATGAGCACTGATGAGGAGGCACAAATGTGTAGAATTTATGGGCACTGATAGACTACACTGACATGCAGCACTGATGGGCACTGATTGGCACTTTGATGGGCAATGAGTGGCGATTTGGGTGTGCACTGATTGGGATTTGGGTGGGCACTGATTGGCATTGTGGTGGGCACCTCTGATAGGGGCTGCATGGATAATCAATGCTCTGATTATCAGCGTACACCCCCCTCTGACAGGAAAGCTGCTGATCGGCTCTCCCTGTCAGTGCGAACCGAGGAAAGCCGATTACCAGCACTTCCTGGTTCACGCTGTGATCAGCTATGATTGGTCACAGCTGATCACATGGTAAAGAGCCTACATCAGAGGCTCTTTACCATAATCGAAGATGCAGTGTGTCAGAGTGACACACCATACCACCGATCACTGTGCTGCAGGCGCACAATCGAGGCTTATGCTGCTGGACGTTATATGACGCCCGGTCAAGATAACAGAATCACTTTCTGCCCGTCATTCTGCATACGGCAGGCAGGAAGTGGCTAAGCATGCAATTCATACAATGCACTGGAAGAAAAAAATGGGAAACTTGTGGATTATAGGTGAATTTTGAAGAAAAGTCTGGATTTATTAGTTTATCTTTTATCAGGCTATGCATATTTATCTTGTTATTTTCGTCTGAGGTTCAGATTTAAATAGGTATTGAGAATGCGAATAAGGATACTAAAATCAGAAAACTTACATCAGATCAGGTTATGTGGACTTAGTAATATAGTTGATTTTTTTTTTTTTTTTGCTATCTGTGTACTATTGTGGAGATGTCCCTTCACTTTTATTCCCAAAATAGGAAGTGAGAGGAAATACCTCTAAGTAAGGGAATCTCATCAGAACTAAGGCTCTCCTTGAAAGATTTCTGTCATAGTCCTGTTCTGGGGAAAACCCAAAATGTAGGATTTTTTTAAATTTCATTTTCAGTAATGATGGTAAACAGTATAAATAGAGCTGGTAATTTTCCTTAACAGGGACACAGACACCAATTAAAACCTGGCAGGTGTTCTAGTCCCTCTCCACTCTATTCAAAAGAAGTTTTAGTTATACCGTAAGGCTCTCTCATTCTGAATGGACATCATATGACATGCTCCCAGTATCCTGCCTCGCACGAGCCCCATGGGCTGCGCTATGACATGACCTCTCACACGATGTATCCACTGGACACAGCGGATGACAGATCATTGTACCAGGCCGCTGTATGTACCATATGATCACTGTGACCAATCGCAGCAGATCACATGAGAATTATACACAATGGATGGCTACCATTCATTGTGTACTATTGTGTAGATCTCTGTTATTGGTCACAGTGCTAAACATGGTATAGACAGGGCAAATCACAGCCCATCTGTACTATGTGATTAGCTGTCACCAATTACAGTTAATCAAAATAGTACACATTGAATGAATGGATTTCATTCAGAAAAAAATAGTTGTTTATAACAGTGATAATCACTGTCATAAGCAATCAGAGTGTGTAAAAAAATTGTGATTACCTCCCCAGTACAGTACTAGTACAGTGTTACTATGGTAAAAAAAAAAATAGGAAAACGTAATAAAAAGGAAAACATAATATACAGTAACTCACTTTTGTGAGATATACAGTATCTCACAAAAGTGAGTACACCCCTCACATTTTTGTAAATATTAAGGAATACTGAAGGATTGACACTTTGCTACAATGTAAAGTAGTGAGTGCACAGCTTGTATAACAGTGTAAATTTGCTGTCCCCTCAAAATAACTCAACACACAGTCATTGATGTCTAAACCGTTGGCAACAAAAGTGAGTACACCACTAATTGAACATGTCCAAATTGGGCCTGAAGTGTCAATATTTTGTGTGGCCACCATTATTTTCCAGCACTGCCTTAACCCTCTTGGGCACAGAGTTCACCAAAACTTCACAGGTTGCCACTGGAGTCCTCTTCCACTCCTCCATGATGATATCACAGAGCTGGTGGATGTTAGAAACCTTGTGCTCCTCCACCTTCCATTTGAGGATGCCCCACAGATGCTCAATAGGGTTTAGGTCAGGAGACATGCTTGGCCAGTCCATCACCTTTACCCTTGTCTTCTTTAGCAAGGCAGTGGTTGTCTTGGAGGTGTGTTATCATGTTGGAATACTGCCCTGCGGCCCAGTCTCCCAAGGGAGGGGATCATTCTCTGCTTCAGTATGTCACAGTACATGTTGGCACAGTACATATTGGCATTCATGGTTCCCTCAATGAACTGTAGCTCCCCAGTGCTGGCAGCACTCATAAAGCTCCAGACCATGACACTCCCACCACCATGCTGACTGTAGGCAAGACACACTTGTCTTTGTTGTCTTTGTACTCCTCACCTGGTTGCCACCACACATGCTTGACACCATCTGAACCAAATACGTTTATCTTGGTCTCATCAAACCACAGGACAGGGTTCCAGTAATCCATGTCCTTAGTCTGCTAGTCTTCAGCACACTGTTTGTGGGCTTTCTTGTGCATCATCTTTAGAAGAGGCTTCCTTCTGGGACGACAGCCATGCAAACCAATTTGATGCAGTGTGTGGCGTATGATCTGAGCACTGACAGGCTGACCCCCCCATCCCTTCAATCTCTGCAGCAATGCTGGCAGCACTCATACTTCTATTTCCCAAAGACAACCTCTGGATATGACGCTGAGCACATGCACTCAACTTCTTTGGTCGACCATGGAAGGCCTGTTCTGAGTGGAACCTGTCCTATTAAATCGCTGTATGGTCTTGGCCACCGTGCCGCAGCTCAGTTTCAGGGTCTTGGCAATCTTCTTATAGCCTAGACCATCTTTATGTAGAGCAACAATTCTTTTTTTCAGATGCTCAGAGAGTTCTTTGCCATGAGGTGCCATGTTGAACTTCCAATGACCAGTATGAGAGAGTGAGAGTGATAATACCAAATTTAACACACCTACTCCCCATTCACTCCTGAGATGTTGTAACACTAACGAGTCTCATGACACCGGGGAGGGAAAATGGCTAATTGGGCCCAATTTGGACACTTTCATTTAGGGGTGTACTCACTTTTGTTGCCAGTAGTTTAGACATTAATGGCTGTGTGTTAAATTATTTTGAGGGGACAGCAAATTTACACAGCTATACAAGCTACACACTCACTACTTTACATTGTAGCAATTGTTGTCACATGAAAAGAATAAAATATTTACAAAAATGTGAGGGGTGTACTCACTTTTGTGAGATAATAAATATATATATATATATATATATATATATATATATATATATATATATTTTACATACAGTCACCAGTCAGTGTCCCTGATCACCGCCACTCAAGTTATATGAGGATGCTGTATTGCATTGGTGACAGTATATAAAAAACAAAAGGGGAATTTTTTTTTTTCTCATTTATTCATTTACCAAACAATTGTGACAAAACAAATTGCAACTTCAAAAAGTTTGCCATGCCTCTTACTAAATATCTTGGACTGTCTACTTTCCAAAAAGAGGTCATTATTTTGTACTTTCCTAGCATTTTCCACCCTCAGTACATCAGGAATGATCAATTTTCAGATATATATACCATAGTTTGTGGACTCTATAACTTCCCAAGAATAAATAATATACACTGATTTGAGTTATTTTCACCAAAGAAATGTAGCAGTATACATTTTGGCC
>BLSH010318926.1:70046-80339 GCA_018402905.1 Glandirana rugosa | reverse complement strand
TAGATATATATATATCTATATCTATATATATTTTACATACAGTCACCAGTCAGTGTCCCTGATCACCGCCACTCAAGTTATATGAGGATGCTGTATTGCATTGGTGACAGTATATAAAAAACAAAAGGGGAATTTTTTTTTTTCTCATTTATTCATTTACCAAACAATTGTGACAAAACAAATTGCAACTTCAAAAAGTTTGCCATGCCTCTTACTAAATATCTTGGACTGTCTACTTTCCAAAAAGAGGTCATTATTTTGTACTTTCCTAGCATTTTCCACCCTCAGTACATCAGGAATGATCAATTTTCAGATATATATACCATAGTTTGTGGACTCTATAACTTCCCAAGAATAAATAATATACACTGATTTGAGTTATTTTCACCAAAGAAATGTAGCAGTATACATTTTGGCCTAAATTTATGAAAAAACATTATTTATTTGCAAAATTTCATGACAGAAACTTAGAAAAGCATGTTTTGGATTTTTTTCAAAATGTTCTTTTCGTTTATTCAGCAAAAAATAAAAAACCCAGGAGTAATTAAATAACATCAAAGGAAAGCTCTATTTGTGTGAAAAAAATTATAAAAATGTATTCTGGGTACAGTGCTATTATTATTATTATACAGGATTTATATAGCGCTAACAGTTTGCGCAGTGCTTTACAATATAAAGAGATATTACAGTAACGGTACAATTTAAAACAAGAGGGTTAGAGGGCCCTGCTCCTGTGAGCTTACAATCTAAGGGGGGGGGGGTGGTGAAACAAAAGGTAGGGACAGTGGGGGATGAACTGATGAGGAGAGTAGAAGATTCCGTTGTTAGTTGGAGGCAAGATAGGCCTCCTTGAAGAGATGAGTTTTCAGGGATTGCCTAAAAGTGGACAGAGTAGGGGATAGGCGGACAGATTGGGGTAGAGAGTTCCAGAGGATGGGAGCAGCTCTGGAGAAGTCCTGGAGATGAGCCTGTGAGGAGGAGACAAGGGAGCTAGAGAGCAGAAGGTCTTGGGAGGAGCGAAGAGGACGGTTTGGGCGATATTTGGAGATAAGATTGGTAATGAAGCTTGGGGCAGAATTGTAAATGGCTTTGTATGCCATGGTTAGGGTTTTGAATTTGATTCTTTGGAAAATGGGAAGCCAGTGGAAGGATTGGCAGAGAGGAGTGGCGAACACCGAACAGTTGGTAAGGTGGATGAGTCTGGCAGCAGCATTCATGATGGACTGAAGAGGGGATAGCTTGCGGAGAGGGAGGCCAATTAGGAGGGAGTTACAATAGTCAAGGCGAGCGATAACAAGGGAGTGAATAAGTTGCTTAGTAGTGTCAGCGGTTAGGAAGGGACGTATCTTGGAGATGTTTCGGAGGTGAAGTCGGCACGATTTGGACAGTGATTGGATTTGGGGCTGAAAGGACAGTTCAGAGTCTAGGATTACACCAAGTACCTTTGCATGAGGGGAGGGACAGATAGTTGTATTATTGATCTTGATGGAGAAGTCAGGGGGAGGGGCACGGGCTGGAGGAAAAATTATGAGCTCAGTTTTAGAAAGATTGAGTCTGAGGAAGTGGTGTGACCTCCATGCTGATATGTCAGTTAGTAAGTTAGTAATGCGAGAGGAGACTGAAGGAGTGAGGTGAGGAGTAGAGAGATAGATTTATGTGTCATCAGCATAGAGGTGGTATTGAAAGCCGTGGGAGTTTATTAACAGACCAAGGGAGGAGGTGTAAATGGAGAAGAGAAGGGGTCCAAGGACAGAACCTTGAGGTACCCCAACTGAAAGAGGAAGTGGAGTGGAGGAAACAGAGTTATAGGTCACACTGTAGGAGCGCTCTGACAGGTAGGAGGAGAGCCAGGAGAGAGCAGAGTCTTGAAGGCCAAGAGAGTGGAGTTTGTTAAGGAGGAGGGGATGGTCAACAGTATCAAAGGCTGCAGAGAGGTCGAGTAGTATGAGTATGGAGTAGTGGCCATTGGTTTTAGCAGTTAGCAGGTCATTAGTGAGCTTTAGTAGGGCAGTTTCAGTGGAGTGTAGCAAGCAAAAGCCAGACTGTAAGGGGTCAAGAAGGTTGTTGTCAGTGAGGTAGGAACTAATACGGTTGTAGACTAGGCGTTCTAAAAGTTTTGATGCAAACGGGAGCAAGGAGATTGGTCTTAAGTTGTTCAGGATGGTGGGATCCAGTGAGGGCTTTTTAAGTATAGTGTTGCATGACTGCACAATTGTCATTCAAATTGCAACAGTGCTGAAAGCTGAAAATTGGCCTGGGCAGGAAGGGGGTGAAAGCGTCCAGTGCTGAAGTGGTAAAAAGAGACAAATAATCATTGAACACACTTGTATTGCAAAGCCAAAAATCAGCCCATCAGCTGAGCTTTTGGTTTTATTTGATAGTGACTATATCAAAACAGTGATGTACAGGGAGTAAAAATGGAACTTGAATATCCTTTTTAATGTCCTCCTTTTTTGTAAAGTGTACTGAAAGTAAAAGATGAGCTTAAAATAATAAGGCAGCATGTCATATAATTCTGTAGCAGCCCCCACGCTTTTGGACAGTACCAAAGTGATTTAATTCTCATCACAGATTATAATGTCGCTCTGCAGCTACCTCATTTTCTCTCCTGCGAAATTGTTACAATTTATCACTGCCATCAGCAGTATCTATTGACTGAGAGGAGAGATGCATAAAAAGTGTAAATATCAAGCACTAATGAGTGATACACATATCATTGACTATATTATTATAGTGTTAATAATGCCTTGCTGTAAAAATGTTTATGTATGAGTAACAGTAAGGGGAGTGGGCTGTCATAAAAAGGTACTGCATCTGGTATACGGTTACATAGGTATAAAGAAAGGAATTGAATTTTAAGACCCACAATTTTTTAAATGTTGCATTATTTTACAATACAAAACAAAGGGGTTGATTTACTAAAACTGGAGAGTGCAAAATCTGGTGCAGCTGTGCATGGCAGCCAGTCAGCTTCTAACTTCAGCTTGTTCAATCAAGCTTTGACAAAAAAACCTTGAAGCTGACTGGTTTCTATGTAGAGCTGCACCAACTTTTACACTCTCCAGCTTTAGTAAATCAACCCTAAATAGTTTGATCTGGGTACCTTAAGCCCTCATACACACGGGCGTTTTATAATGCCACGTTTTTGGGCGTTTTTTAATGCCACGTTTTTGGGCGTTTTTTTACAGCCCTCCATGTTATTCAATGGCCCTCTAAAAACGCTGACATCATGATGATCCGACTTGCGGCCTGACTTGTGTGCTAGGAATCTTGAAGGGGAACCCCTGCAAAAAATTTGCGTGGGGTTCCCCCCCAAGAGCATACCAGGCTCTTCAATCTGGCATGGAGTTTGAGAGGAACCCCCATGCCGAAAAAACAGCGCTCCTCAATATGTGTACGCTGTGTGGGCCGACATGCACTGAAACCACTGCAGGCTCACACTTAAATGCTATGCCTGGCGCCAAAAAATTCAGTGACGGCGGCGGCCACAACAGGTGCGGACCACCGACGTCACCGGTCCCCTCGCACATGCGTTCGTAAGGCACAAACGTGCTTCCGCTCGGAGCTCAACCCTCGTAGTACAGAGGGATTGAGCTCATGGTCCATCACCAGATGGAGCACAAATAGCTCCCCCTGGGGGATGGTAAGGGGAGGTACATGCAAACGGAAAATGACCTATGGATCACATGAAATGTGCCATAGGCCAAAGGTGACAGGGCCATGGAGGGTGGAAAAATGCCCATCCCAGAAGACAAATCCCAAGGGAGAAAGCCAGGGGTTGGAGCAAGCAAGAGATAAGGGACACAAGGGAAAGGACCCACCACTATTAACCGTCACAATCTCAAGGAGATAACATAATGGATACAAAAACACTATAGCAAAAAATCATATTTAGCCATAGTGCTACTAAGCCATAAAAGTATTCCACTCAGAGGATACCAAATCCTCACCCACCTATCCCTCCACCTCAAAACCCCGACACACATATCGGTACAAGGAAGACAGAAGAGGGACCACCTAGGGGGAGTCCAATTACAGAAAGGGTTTATAGCTATTGAGTTTGTTTAAGCCTGGAGGGGTTGTGGCAGACAATCTATCTAACCTCAGCTCTGAGGATAAGGTTGTCCCAATCTCCTCCCCTTGGGCTGGATTCAACCCCCTCTAGGGCAAAAAAAGGAAACAGTCGTGTTATCAAAGGCATGATGGAGCCCTATATGTCTGGAAACTGGTGTAATGATCTTGCCATTACCGGAGTAGTGGATATGATCCCATACTCTTTGGCCAAATTCACGGATGGTTTTCCCGACATAAAATGCATGACAAGTGCACTTCATTAGATATATCACAGCACGAGTCTTACAAGTGGCATGGTATTGCGATTCCAAGAACCATTGGGGTGAGGTGTACCCCCTTCCCCTCAATAATCCACGGGCATCTATCACACTCACCACACCGGTATGTACCTTTGGGGGGCGTAACCCCTCTAGGTACATTGGAATAGTGGCTGGAAGTCAAAGTATCCCTTAGGGATACAGCCCTTCTAAATACCAATTCAGGATAAGGTCGCACATACTTAGAAAGTACATAGTCATCGGTCAATAAATGCCAATCAATAATGTGACATCAGCAATCGTAAAGATTTCTCATGAGCCGAATATTGAGTAATGAATTTAACAGTATCCATTTTGGGTTTGGGATTATTCTGAAATAAGAGTTCGGCCCTTGACTTGTTCCTGGCTTTGTTTAAGGCCTTTCTCAGAAGAGATCTTAAGTATTCCCTAGCCATTAGTCTCATTTTAAGTGACTTGGCTTGAGTGAAAAAATCATCCTCAGAGGAACAATTCCTTCTGAGGCACAAGTACTGCGCGTACGAAATACTTTTAATCGGGGGGGTGGGATGGGCACTTAAAGCATGTAAAATCGTGTTCCCAGCACTGGGTTTATGGTATAGGTTTTTTGTCAGGTTTCCACTCTCAGAGATCGAGATTATGAGGTCCAAAAAGGAGACCTGCCTTTCATTGAAAGTGTTGGATTGGTAACTTGAGACTAATAAAGATTTGTTCCTCTTATTCACATATCCCTGCTTACAGTATGAACCCATTGGGGTAAGCAGGGTAATTATTAACGCTCTTCTTTTCCTCAATGAATAAGAGTACCAAATTCCAAACTCCAACTGATTGAACACAATAGCATATGTTAAAATGAGGCATGAGTGATTCAGTTATGTAACAAATCTGATTGGCATAAATGAAGTTGATGTACATGTAAGATTCAATGTATTGATGAACAATGGCAATATCCTTCTACCTTTGTTGTTTTTTCCCTTTTCCCCTCCTTTACCTTTTACCTTGTATTGTCCCTACCCTTCGGTTTACCTTCATGCTGGATGTAATTTTTCTTTCTAGCGATTTTCTGTACTATTTGAAAAATCAATAAAAATCTTTAAATATAAAAAAAGAAAGTGTTGGATTGGTATTAAGGGTAGTTAAGAACTGCAAGAGCTCCTCCTTGGACCCCGTCCATATAATCAGCAGATCGTCAATGAAACGGAACCAGTAAAGAATAGACCCCAAAAACAAACTAAAGGATTTGTCTGAGAAGATCCACCTCTCCCAGCCTCCTAGATATAATTTTTTGGTGCCAGGAATAGCATTTAAGTGTGAGCCTGCAGTGGTTTCAGTGCATGGCGGCCCACACAGTGGACACATTTTGAGGTGCGCTACAGGGTAAGTGGCTGGAGATACATGGAGGTTTTAACCCCCAGTTTAACATATCACTAATGTGAAATGGCTTTGCTGACATCCTGTGCCCTATTTTTAGATTGTGGCCGGTAGGGATGTTTTGTGGCACAGTCCTCCAGCCCACCTCGTACATTGGACACGTTTTCTGTGCAATGGAGAATGCAAATGCACCCCACCTATGTTAACTGGACACATTGAAAACAATGTGTTTTCAAGTGTCCTGCGAATTGGATGCTGTGTAAGCCACATCCAATTCACACAGGTGTGAACCCAGCCTAAAACTTAAGTTCACTCACTACATAGCATATGCCACAATCCTTTTACCCACACCATATGCTTTAATTACTGTGTCACAAGCAAAAGTCTTATTGACATGTACAAAGTTCGTCCAATATATACAGTATCTCACAAAAGTGAGAACACCCCTCACATTTTTGTAAATATTTTATTATATCTTTTCATGTGACAACACTGAAGAAATATAAAGGGGAAAAAATGGAGGAAGAAAATTGGGACTTTAAATGAAGCCATGGCCTGGTAAGGCTGTCCGCTTCCATCCCTGCCTTGTAAAGGAAACTAATTTTGCAATATTGCAAGATTTGGGAGGAGTGGGACTTTAATTGAAGCACACAAGGGAAATTTAATTTGTGGATATAAATATAATGATGCATATAATCACAAACATTACATGATAAAATATCAATAAATAAATAAACAATAATATAAATTCATAACAATGGGTATAAATGTGTTAAGCTCAGTACATTGCCCCATCCATCAGGTATTTAATATACAGACTGGTAAGTATATATACACAAACAGGTCTGCGTGGTCAAGGACCTCATTGTTCCTATTGAGGTTTAATATATAAAATGCATAGAAGGTTGAACCCACGGCAGCTTTTAGCTCTATGTACGTTTCGTACTCATCAGGAGCAGGCTCGTGGTGTGTCTAAAAAAAGATAAATATAAGATCAGCAATTGACAACGTAAAAACATTGGGGGTATGGATCCCTCCACAAACTGCGCATGCAACTTACAGCACTCATATGATGGTGATACACCGCCGGGGCCAAGGCTCGTCCAGGGCCATCAGGGCCGGGAGCTGTGGCAGGGGGCATGATTGCAGCAGCCCACAGTCGGTATCACCCCAGGTGGATGAGGGCGTCCTGGTAATAGGACCCATGGTTGGAGCATGGGATGATAGTGTGCTGTGGGAGAGATGGATTAAATGAACAACTGTTGAGTGGGTGTGTGCATGGGAGGTCAAGAAAAGAAGGAAGTGGAGCTGAATCAAGGAAAGGGAACTGAAAAGCAGACAAGACATGGAACAAAGACCTGTAAAGTGAAGAGATGGATGAGTTCCAAGAAGCCAGTAGAGTGGAGGAAGGATAGAGAGGAAAAGGAGTGAAGGAAGGTAGGTGAGGGCTAGGGAGGAAAAACAGATGAAAGCTGAACAGATGAAAGATAGACAACCAGACCAATAGGTGATCAAAAATGGAAAGTGACAGTTAAGTGGATGTGAATGTTACCTGAAAAAGTGAAGCATGACCATCCATGATAACACATGCATGCCGGAGTAGTGCGTGCAGGGTGCCAAGATTGACCACGGGGGACGCCTAAATAGGCGTCGCCAACTGCCCACCCACCAACGTCACGCACGCGGAAGCAAAAGTCGGGCGGGGAGGCGGCGAGCGGTGGACCGCCCGGCGCTCAATGTCCCACCCACCCACAGCGTCCGCGAGCGTGGTTGACCCAGCTGGTACAGCATCACAAAAGGGACGCCGAACGGACAGCATGGGTGATGTGGCGCCGATGCGGAGTGACGATGGACCCGCCCCCCGTGCAACATCCAGAGGTGGAGGGAGCCACAGTCAGTGCGTATCGCAGCTTCCGGACCGACAAGATCCCAGGCGTGCCCAAAGGCCCCAACAGCTCACACCATTAAGTTGCAAGAGCAGCTACAGATAACAGTGGAAAAGATAGGTTATATAGATATACTCCAGTAAAAACATTGGCAATGTGAACAGTTACACTAGGAGAGGTACCATAAGCCAATAGCGGGCAGCGCTGTGTATAGGAATTAAAGAATGTAGACCCTGCATGTGCTTCCATCCCTATTAAATATAAAGGGGGAAAAAATCGGGGAAGAAAATTGGGACTTTAAATGAAGCCCTGGTCTGGTAAGGCCGTCCGCTTCCGTCCCTGCCTTGTAAAGGAAACAAATTTTGCAATGTTGCAAGATTTGGGAGAAGAGGAGTGGGACTAACACGAGGGATACACAATTGTATACACAATACAATTGGATTGGATAGCCACAATTGTGGATATAAATATACTGATGCATATAATCACAAACATTACATGATAAAATATCACTGAAGAAATGGCACTTTGCTGCAATGTAAAGTAGTGAGTGTACAGATTATATATCACTGTAAATTTTCTGTCCCCTCAAATAACTCAACACACAGCCATTAATGTCTAAACCTCTGGCAACAAAAGTGAGTACACCCCTAAGTGAAAATGTCCAAATGGACCCAATTAGCCATTTTCCCTCCCCGGTGTCATGTGACTCGTTAGTGTTACAAGGTCTCAGGTGTGAATGGGAATCAGGTGTGTTAAATTTGGTGTTATCGCTCTCACTCTCTCATACTGGTCACTGGAAGTTCAACATGGCACCTCATGGCAAAGAACCGCCTGAGGATCTGAAAAAAAGAATTGTTGCTCTACATAAAGATGGTCTAAGCTATAAGAAGATTTCCAAGACCCTGAAACTGAGCTGCAGAATGGTGGCCAAGACCATGCAGCGGTTTAACAGGACAGGTTCCACTCAGAACAAACCTCGCCATGGTCGACCAAAGAAAATGAGTGCACGTTGCTCAGCGTCATATCCAGAGGTTGTCTTTGGGAAATAGACATATGAGTGCCGCTAGCATTGCTTCAGAGGTTGAAGGGGTGAGGGGTCAGCCTGTCAGTGCTCAGACCATATGCTGCATGTTTGTCATGTTACAACCAAAAACGTAAATGTATTTTATTGGGATTTTACATGATAGACCAACACAAAGTGGCACATAATTGTGAAGTAGAAGGAAATTGATAAATGGTTTTCAAAATTTTTTAAATATAAATATGTGAAAAGTGTGGTGTGCATTTGTATTCAGCCCCCCTGAGTCAATATTTTGTAGAACCACCTTTCATTGCAATTACAGCTGTCTTTTTGGGGATGTCTCTACCAGCTTTGCATATCTAGAGAGTGAAATGTTTGCCCATTCTTTTCAAAATAGCTCAAGCTCTGTTCGATTGGATGGAGAGCATCTATGAACAGCAATTTTCAAGTCTTGCCACAGATTCTCAGATGGATTTAGATCTGGACTTTGACTGGGCCATTCTAACACATGAATATGCTTTGATCTAAACCATTCCACTGTAGCTCTGGCTGTATGTTGAGGGTCATTGTCCTGCTGGAAGGTGAACCTCCGCAATAATCTCAAGTCTTTTGCAGACTCTAACAGGTTTTATTCTAAGATTGCCCTGTATTTGGCTCCATCCATCTTCCCATCAATTCTGACCAGCTTCCCTGTCCCTGCTGAAGAAAAGCATCCCTACAAAATGATGCTGGCACCTCCATGTTTCACAGTGGGGATGGTGTGTTCAGGGTGATGTGCAGTGTTAGTTTTCCAATAAAAAAGAATGCGGTGCTATAGTGAAAAAAATGAACCAAATAGTCCATACATATACAAGTCTCTTAGTGTTAAAAAGTCCATATTGAATCCTCCTCTGCAGTAATCCAAATGAGTGTTTATAAAGTGAAGTGAGGACTCTGTGATTCTACAATATTATGGATCTTATGCAGCATATTTGCTGTTCTCTTAACCGAGACAGCATAACCATCTGGTGAGTTGCCACTTCTTCTTTGTTTATAAATAGAGTTGGGCGAACACCTGGATGTTCGGGTTCTGCTGGTCCGTCCGAACTTCGGGACAAAGTCCGGGTCCGGGTCCGGACGGAACCCGAACGATCGCACGGACAACGAACCCCATTGAACTCAATGGGGACCCGAACTTTTAGGCACAAAAATGGCTGTAGGAAAGTCCTGGAAAGCCCCAGAGGGCTGCAAAAGGAAGTAAAATGGGGGTAAGGGTAGGGCAAGTGCCCTACAAAAAAATGGGGACAGGGAAATAACTTTAAATATTTTTAAAAAAATAAAAACTTAAAAAATGCAAAAATGGAGGTGAATGTGGATCATCTTCAAACTGTGTCTGAAAAGTATTAATTAACGGTAGAAGCCATATAACTGTTCTAAAATCATCTTCAAACTAGGGCAAGTGTCCTACAAAAAATGGGGAGAGGGAAAATAAATTAAAATCAAATTTAAAAAATGGGAAGGGGGGTGGATGTGGAGTAGGAGTCTAGAGGTTGACTAGGCCGTGACCGTGGAAGTGGCGGTGGTAGAGGAGTAGGAGGTAGCCAACATGGTCTTTTTTTTTTTGTATTGAGGCCTATTCAAAAAAACATGGTAGTGTTTTATGTGGGTTTATTGCAGCTGCTGT
>BLSH010318926.1:42965-68735 GCA_018402905.1 Glandirana rugosa | reverse complement strand
AACAACTTTCTTTCGGTATTCTTCAGGACAAACGTCAAACGCTCTTCGGTACTACCCCTGTGTCGTTTGTAATCCTTCTTCCGCAAGACCAGTCTACTCTGGTTTTACATTGAAGAACCGGATTTTCGTTTTCCGATACACACCGTCTTTTGATTGTTTTTTTATCTAGTCGCGATTTGATTTACCATTTGTCGTCGGTTGTTTTTTCCTTTATGTGAAGGATTTCCATCTTTTATAATTTTTTCTTAGGCCGCGATATCACTTTTTTATCAGGTATATATATGTTCAGAGAATCACATTTTGTTTAACTAATCATTGCACTCACTACAATTTTTTCAGGTATAACTTAGGAGGAGACGTCATGTCATTAGGTTTACTAACAAATATTTATCACAACTCGCTTGGGCCTGACATTGCAAGCCCAGGCATGGCCGAACGATTTTTGAAATGTCCGGGTCCGGGTCCGTGCCACGGACACCCAAAAGTTCGGTACGGACCCGAACGTTACAGTCCGGGTTCGCTCAACACTATTTATAAACAATCATTTGGATTACTGTACTGCAGAGGAGGATTCAATATGGACTTTTTTAACATCACTCACGTTACTAATCAATTTGTTTTACACTAAGAGACTTGTATATATATGGACTATTTTTTCACTATAGCGCCGGATTCTTTTTTAATATTTTCTACCTTTAGGAAGTGTATTTCCTTTTTTGTTGGCTGCTGTTTACCATTTAGTTTAGCGCTGATCTATTTTTTTGTTAGTTTTCTGCCACACATAGCCTTTTGCTTTTAGGCCAAGAAGTTACATTTTGGTCTCATCTGACCAGAACGCCTTCTTCCTAATGTTTGCTGTGTCCCCATCATGGCTTCTCGCAAACTGCAAACAGGACTTCTTATGGCTTTCTTTCAACAATGGCTTTCTTCTTGGCACTCTTCCATAAAGGCCAGATTTGTGGAGTGCACCACTAATAGTTTTCCTGTGGACTGATTCTCCCACCTGAGCTGTGGATCTCTGCAGCTCCACCAGAGTTACCATGGGCCTCTTTGCTGCTTCTATGATAATGCTCTCCTTGCCTGGCCTGTCAGTTAGGTGGACGGCCATGCAGAGGTGTTGCTAGGGGGGGGCTATTGGGGCTATAGCCCCGAATCTGGGGCCCATAGCCCCGGGTCTCTTAAAGGGTGGGTGCAGTTCTGCAATTAGCAGGTATGTCCCGGTCTGGAATGCAGACTCTGTATATGTATGTGTGTGTATATGCATGCGTTTATTTATTACTATTATTATTTATTTTATTACATGTATGCCCGCTCAAGCGTATGTCTTTCTTTACTTCGCTGCTATGGGCTCTAGCCCCAGATCTTTTGTAGACCTAGCAACGCCCCTGCGGCCATGTCTTGGTAGGGTTGCAGCTGTGCCATACTCTTTCCATTTTTAGATGATGGATTTAACATTGCTCTGTGAGATGTTCAAAGCTTCAGATATTTTTTTATAGCCTAACCCTGCTTTAACCACTTGACCACGGGGCACTTAAACCCCCTTAACAACCAGACCAATTTTCAGCTTTCAGTGCTCTCACATTTTGAATGACAATTACTCAGTCATGCAACACTGTACCCACATGAACTTTGCATCCTTTTTTTCACACAAATAGAGCTTTCTTTTGGTGGTATTTAATCACCGCTGGGTTTTTTATTTTTTGCACTATAATTAAAAAAAGACCAAAAATGTTGTAAAAAAATGAATTTTTCTTTGTTTCTGTTATAAAATTTTGCAAATTTTGTAATTTTTCTTCATAAATTTTGGTCAAAATTTATACTGCTACATATCTTTGGTAAAAAAAAATAGTGTATATTATTTGGTCTTTGTGAAGGTCATAGAGTCTACAAGCTATGGTGCCAATCACTGAATATTGATCATACCTGATGTACTGACAGCCATCTCATTTCTTGAGACCCTAACAAGCCAGGAATGTACAAATACCCCCCAAATTACCCCTTTTTGGAAAGTAGACATTCCAAGGTATTTAGTAAGAGGCATGGTGAATTTTTTGAAGTTGTAATTTTTTCCCACAATTCTTTGCAAAATGAAGATTTTTTTTTTTCACAAAATTGTCATATGTTAACGGGTTATTTCTCACACCCAGCATATGCATACCACAAATTACTCCCCAAAACACATTCTACTACTCCTCCTGAGTATGGCGATACCACATGTGTGAGTCTTTTACACAGCCTGGCCACATACAGAGGCCCAACATGTAGGGAGTGCCATCAGTCGTTCTACGAGCATAAATTACACACATGATTTCATGACTACTTCTTGCACTTTTGAAGGTCCTGGAGCACCAGGACAATGGAAATGGCTGGGTGGGTGAGCATGGATGGATGGCTGGTGAGCATGGCTGGGTGGGTGAGCATGGATGGATGGTTGTATGAGCATGGATGGGTGGCTGGGTGAGCACAGCTGGGTGGGTGAGCATGGATGGATGGCTAGGTGAGTACGGCTGGGTGGGTGAGCATGGATGGGTGAGCATGGATGGATGGGCGAGCACGGCTGGGTGGGTGAGCATGGATGGATGGATGGGTGAGCATGGCTGGGTGGGTGAGCATGGATGGATGGCTGGGTGAGCATGGCTGTGTGAGGATGGATGGATGGGTGAGCATGGATAGATGGATGGGTGAGGATGGGTGGCTGAGCATGGATGGGCTGAGAATGGGTGGGTGAGCATGGATGCGGTGAGGATGGCTGGGTGAGTGGTGGATGGATGGGGTGAGGATGGCTGGGTGGGTGGTGGATGGATGGTGGGTGTGCATACTGTCACTTAGCAGTGCTGTGGGTATTACACATAAAATTACACATTAAATTACACACAGGACATTATTTACTAAATAGGTGACTTTTGAAGGCAATTGGTTCCACTTGATTTTAGTTAGGGGTATCAGAGTAAAGAGACTGAATACAAATGCACACCACACTTTTCAGATATTTACATGTAAAAAAAAGTTTAAAAACCATTTATGATTTTCCTTCCACTTCACAATTATGTGCCACTTTATGTTGGTCTATCACATAAAATCCCAATAAAATATATTTAAGTTTTTTGGTTGTAACAAGACAAACTTTGAAAAATGTTCAAGAGGTAGGAATACTTTTTCAAAGCACTGTATGTGTATATATATATATATATATATATATATATATATATATATATATATAATATATATATAGAATTTTTTTTTTTTTTTCTGTACACAGCCTACCTTGTAGACTTAGGTACCAGCAACTGCTGCACAATATAGAATGAAGAGTTCAGGGGTCAGGAGTATATAATGTACGTAGAGTACCATGGTCAGGACTATATCACACACAGCCAAGACGGAGTATGCAATGTACAACATAGTGTGTGCATAGTGCAGGGTTCAGGTGTGTAATGCAGAGTGCGCAGCTCAGGAATACATATCGCATAGAGCGCAGGGCTCCCTTCAGCTGGGTCATGGGACTAGAGCTAAGCCCTCCTCAGCTCTTCACTGTGCAGTGCTGCCAAAAATTTTGAAAAAAGGTCATTTGGTCATGAGCTCAGGACCCGGAGCACTGCAAAAGAGACGTGGGTCTGGGTGCCCGGCACTAGAAACACCCCTGGTGTTAGTGCTGCACCACAGACACAATGGGGGAGGCTTGGGAACCCTCTCCTACTACCCCCTTTTCCCTGTATCCATATCACAGGTTTTATGTGGCACTTGTTTATGTAACAGCTCCGATACTCTGATAAAGGAATGCACTGGACTATTAACTGATTTCCCTCTTGTTTGCAAGAACATAGTGTACACAGTAAAACATGTTGCCATGCAATTTCTAGTGTCTTATTCTTGTAAAGTTTCCTTTTAGTCTGTTCTACTATAACCTGAATTGAACAAGCCCTTTTGCTATGGGTCAGGAATGTGCCCTGCAGCATGGTTTATCAGAGGCTCTTCAGATTTAAAGACTCAGCGTACTTTTAGTGAACGCACATATTCATTATTACTGAGCTTGCTGTTCAGTAATTTTACCAAGAATTGTAAGAAAATGTAGGAAAGGGAAAGGAATTTTTAAGAAAACGTTTTTTCGAAGATAGTGTGCAAGTTTTAGTACCTTTTTAAACTAATTTTACTATAGCCTTTTTATTTGTTACAGGGGGTAGGGGCTATACATTGTATTTTTAATATTCTTTTATCACATTCTAATGTTCCTTTTAAATTGCAACTAATTCTAATTTTGTTTTAGAAGCATATTTGTAAAAATGTTAAGGCGTTCAAAAATGTTTAGGCATTTGTCAGTAAAAAACTAAAAGTTTGGTTGGCAACACATACAGTACGTATATATTGTTATATAGTGGATTTAAACTCAAAGGGTGGAGATTTGCTATGTCTTAAGAAACAGCTAGAAATGATAATTGTGCCTAAGCAGTACCCTAAAAATGTACCTTTTGTTTGGAATTTTTTCAGAAAAATTTCAGTACACTGCATTCATACCATAATCATACAGGTACTCATGGATCTCATTCTGTTGCTGGTAAACCCTCTGCAGCATGGACAAAGTTGAGTTCCAGTGCGTGGGGTGGCGCAGGTGAGGCGGCTGACAGGAAGCCTGTGTTGGCACTGCATTTCTGCCAGGTGTCAGGAACATGGTACCAGGTGTCTACAGGCTAAAACTCGCTGTCTGGCTATTGCACATGTGCATAGGCATGTACATTTCTATGAGCATAGAAGACAGACAGTTCATATATCATGGCCCACACGTGTGAGCATGCACATGCGTGAACATTTGTACATGTCTACTGCCACCAAGTAGCCTATTTAAATCTGAACTCTGCACTAGTTCCTTGCTGTGTGGCCTTCAGCCTTGTTGTTGTGATCCAGTTCCTGATACACATCCTTGAGCCTGCTACTGACCCAGCTTCTTCTCTGACCTTTCTCTCAGGGTATCCTTGTCTGCTTATGTTTGCTATCTGCCTACACTACTGACTCTGGTCTAAACTACTGACTATGCTTCTGACTAGTGAATCTGTACCTCCCTACTGGATTTTTGCTGACTTCTGCCTGCTCCTGGCTCTGATTATGATTATGGTCTGGTATGCTTCTACTTAGCTGTCCCTTACCCAGGTGTTGGATCTGACTGCACCATCAACTGGACTTAGCTTCTTCGCGGTGCATTGCTAACTGTAGCTCTGCTCATCAACCACTAGTGCTCCCAAGTTCCTGCTCACAATGTTTACACCTTGGCACTTGTGCCTTTTCTTTGCCCTTGCGCTCCCTATCTCAACAACCAGGGGTGCTCGGACAGGAGATTTGCAAGAGGCCACCCTTATCATCTCAGGCTCTGTATACAAGTATGTGACACTAGGTGCGACAGCCTAAAGTGATCACAAACCCAAATGGCCTTACAAAGGACCTCCTGAAAGCCAGGGTACTTAATGATGGATTGCTACATCACTGTCAGGGCTGGACTCAGCTCTCCCTTCTCAGAGCAAGCTGCTAAGCTGAGGGTTAATTGACAGTCTCAGCTTCCATTCTGTCTCATCTGATGACCATATCCTGCCTCGTTAAGCCAGCTCTGCTGCTATATGAACTGCCTGGATGAGATCGCAGATGCCTGCGCCTTGGTCAACATGTCTGGAGAAATCTCTGCTGTGTTTTCCTGTGTAAGACTTTGCCTGTTTGACATTCCCTTCGGCACCTGGATTCAAGACCCTGCTCAGCTGACTCTCCTCCTGACACCTGATCCTGCATTACATTTGTTTGGCCTCGCTAATCTCTGGACTCTTGTTTCACTGGCTTGCTCTGACTGTCCACTCTGGTTACCAAACCCTGGCTATGTTTTGACCACATTTACTCTGTTTATAACATTTTACCTTTTTATTATACAGTGTGATTTTACTGCACTTCTGTCTTGGCCTGATTCATGGTTCCTGACAGTAGATGAAGCCAATGAATTCAGAAGATGCAGTTAATCCACTTGCTGGTAATATTTTTTCCAGATTGGATGAGCAGGATCAACGCATGGATCAGTTTGCCATAGCATTACAGACGCTCCTGAATCGCACTGCTCACCTGATTCCACCTACAGTGGCTGTTCTGGTACAACCTGGGTTGCAGGCTGCTTCTGCTGATGCTCAAGTCTCTGTGCAGGCACCCGCCTCTAATATTACCTATATAAGAGGTATGTCTGGTTCCGCTCCCCTTCCCCAGCGATTTGGGGGTGATGCAGTTCAATGCAGAGGGTTTTTCAACCAGGTAGGCATGTACTTTGAGATGCTGCCCCAAGCGTTCCCCCATGGACAGAAGCAAAGTAGGCTTCGTGATTTCTTTGCTTCCTGACAGAGCCTTGGCCTGGGCAAACCCTCTATGGGAGAGGCAAAAACCTGTTGTCCAGAGTTATCCAGAGTCTGTATTACCGGTAGACCCATTGAGTAAGCCGTTGCCACCCTCAGTTCCTGACCTAGCAGTTGTAGATAGGACGAAATATCTCGGCATAATATTTAAAAAAGATCTAAGGGATTATCTAGTTGATAATATGATCCCTATTTTAAATAAATTCAAAAATAAGGCTGAGATATGGAGACGCCTCCCCCTCTCTGTGGCAGGGAGATGTAACCTCATTCGTATGATATGGCTCCCACAATTATTATATGTGCTCCACAATTCACCTTTCTGGATCTATAAGAAATGGTTCCAGAAGATAGACGTACTTTTTCGAATGTTGATATGGAGAGGGAAAGTCCCCAGGATACGTTTAAGTACCCTTCAACTGCAGCCGGAAGAGGGGGGGGGTAGCGCTCCCTCATCCAAGGAATTATTATCTGGCAGCACAATTACAACAGTTGGCGGGCTGCGGGGCACAAGGAGGACAGGATGTCAATGATCGCCTTATGCTGGAGTGTTCAACACAAGGAACAGTCGTGGAAACACTGGAGGCAAATGCCTTAACCTTTAGAACCCCAACATTGATAATGGTTGACAAAGTCTGGAGCCTAGCCAAATTAAAATTGGGTTGTAGAGAAATATCGGAGTACACACCCCTCTGGGATAATAAACGACTAAAAGAACTCAATAGTATAGAGAAAAACCAGGAATGGAGGAGGTGCGGTATCAAGTATATAGCTCAGTTATACCTGAATGGGAATATGAATTAATTTGCTGCATTAAGGGAGGAATGGGGAATACCAAATCACTCATTCTATACATATCTACAGATCAGACACGCCCTGATTAAACAATTTGGTAATGCGAGGCTGGAGGTGGATGAGTCCCCGACTTTACAAAAGATAATAAGATCAGACCACGCGAAGGGTACAATATCGATCCTATATACGAGCCTGAATAGGAAGGAAGAAGCACAAAGATCAGAATTAGCAGTGAAGGAGAAATGGGAAAAGATCTGGGCGTAATAGACGAAAATCAGTGGAAGAAAGTTTTGAGAGTGTGCCCACAAGTGTCACTAGCACCTTCTCAAAGAATATCACATCTTTATTTAATACATAGAGTCTATTATAACCCACAGAGATTATACAGATTTGGAAAAAAAACAAGACGATAAATGTCCTAGGTGTCATAATATAGGGGACCTAATACATATGTTTTGGAGGTGCCCAAAACTGTATAGATATTGGAGGGGCATAGTCGAAGCAATTAATTCAGTCTTTGATATAGCACTGGAAATAGATCCCCAACAATGTATAATGAGTGGGATGGTGGGAGACGGTGTAGGCAGGGCCCTATCAATTGCAGTAATAAGCTGTCTATTTCAGGCAAGGAATTTGATAACACAAAAGTGGCAATCAAGTTTTCCTCCAACTACAGGGGAGTGGGAAAAGTGTATGGATGAGACCATATGGAAAGAGAAAAGAATATATGTAAAAAGAGGAGAAACTGAAGAGTTTGGCAAAAAATGGGGGCCTTGGTTGGAAAAAAAGGGTAATCTCCCTTAGAGGTTATAAAGGAAAGAAGTTAAGGAAGAAAGAAGTGTTCCGTTTGTAGAGAGCAAGATTGAGGAGAGATGAGGACTGAAAGGTGAGAACCCTAGTACAACATGATCGGAAGAATGTGAGTGAGAATGAGGGGGTGGGGAGGGTGGAGAGGGGGAGGGGAGGATGGGGTGGGTTTAAGTGAAACTGGGTATGCTATATATGTTATTCTTTTTGCATGAAAACCACAATGATGAAAGACGCGGTCTGAAGATATAAAATGATCATTAAAATGATTAATCATATGACGGCGCTTCTCTGATGTGGAAAAAAAAGGAAAAAAAAAAAAAAAAGTTTGTGGCCTCCTTTAACCACTTCAATGCTGGGCACTTAAACCCCTTCCTTCCCGGACCAATTTTCAGCTTTCAGCGCTGTTGCAGTTTGAATAACAATTGCACGGCCGTGCGACGTTGTACCCATATGAAATTTTTATCATTTTTTTCACACAAATAGAGCTTTCTTTTGGTGGTATTTACTCACCCCTGGGTTTTTTATTTTTTGCGCTATAAATTAAAAAAGACTGAAAATTTTCAAAAACAATGCATTTTTCTGCATTTCTGTTATAAAATTTTGCAAATAAGTAATTTCTCTTCATAAATTTTGACCAAAAATGATACTGCTACATTTCTTTGGTAAAAATAACCCAAATCAGAGTTTATTTGGTGTTGGCGGACAGACAGATGTTTGGGGACTGTGACAGATGTTTTGGGGACATACAGATGTTTTGGGGACTGTGACAGATGTTTTGTGTCCTTCACATGTCACCACTGACACCTATACCGCCATGAGGTCTCCTCACACAGTGGAGAACTCCTACCCCTTCACTCTACTGACCCAACTCGGGTCAGCTAACTTCTCTTCAGTCTCTGCCTCCCGAAATGGCATCTCCCTACCTTACTGAACTCAATTGGCAAGCAAGGAGGATGGGTGAGGCAGTCTGATATGTATATTGTGTAACTGTGGGTATAGGATTGTGTATATGGGATTGTATGATTTTTTTTTCTCTTTTATTGTTTGAACTGGATGACTTGTCTTTTTTCAACCTAACTATGTAACTACAGTATATGCCTGTAAGTGCCCAAGGTACTAGCCCCCATCTCATATTCGTAGAAGAACCTTCAGGCTGTGGTGGGCAGCATGCAGCAGGCAGTAAGCGGCAGGCCCCCCTACAGTCGTGGAATTTCAGGGCCCTGTTGCAAGTGCAACCTTTGTGACCCTGGTAGATACACAACTGCTAACGATCTACCTTGGGATCTGGTAAGGCTGGGCTCCTCTAAGCCAGCTGACCTATGTTCAAAAACCAGGAAGTGCATTATAGTTACATTGTTGTAGCAAAATTGAAATTCATCCCTATTTATGAGATTTAGGGTTATAATTGGAGATGATACTACTGTGACGCTTATTGTTTGCCTTGCTAGAAATTTTGATATGAAGATGCAAAGCCCTGCTTCTACCAAGATGGCTGCTTCAACACAGAGACACAATGAATAAGACATGATAAGTCAGGAAGGGGGAAAGGTCGGCATCAGGGAGACCACAGACATCTTGGGTGACTAAGTCCTTCAGGCACAATTTCCAGAGTTCAGTTCCTCATTAAAGCCATGCATAAAAAGTAGCCACTGTGTAAGTTACCATTTCCTTTTTTTTTTGCAGAAGTTCTATGAGTGTTTTTTGTCTATTCGGTGAACACTGAGACTTTCAATAAATGAGTTTCAATGCTAATGCATAAAGGATATTTTTAATTTATTCTCATGCAGACATATTAGCACACTATCAAAGAATAAAATCAGAACAATATTATTTTAAAAACACTTTTTTTATATAAGCAACTTTAAAATCTACAGCACAATATACTTTGACAGAAAACAAATGACTATTTAGGACATGTATTAATGAGTGCAATAACTGCAGAGATTTGTTGCTCACATAGCACAGTAGGATGTAATGCTGAAACCAGCACAAAGGATATACTAGACGGGAAAGTAATAGCTCTAACAGAGATTCCTTTAGACAACAATCTGCCTAAACAGAGGTCAATTATCTTTTTATAAAACACACACCTTTTTCTATACTTGCTATAAAATTAATGTACTGTACAATAAATCAACATGAGAACATCATAGTAGTCATTGCAGTTATCAGAGAAAAGCACTATTAACATAATTGTCATTATTTAAATTGATTATTTTAAAATATGACAATTGTCTGTAAAATATAGAAAAGTTCACTTTAAGACCAAACAAATATAGAACTGAACAATGAAAGACAGAAATATGTGAGCTGCCAAATAAGGTGTCAGGGCATGTGCTGTGCACATTTTATTTCTGGGTCGAGAAGTCATTATCAAGTGAAGCAAGCATGCCAGTCCTGGACTATGCACCTCCAAAAAGAAGTCAGCAAAGGTTGTTCTGATAAATGTAGCCACAACCCCTAATAAATATTAAAATTTACCTTTTCTAGAAGAAATTTTGTGAAAAATACATTTGGTTGTTTTATATTACTGCACTTTGGTCACTGCACATTCCTTTATTGAATAAGGTGTATTAACCTTTTTTGGACTGCCCCACGCAGATATACCTGTACGTGATTTCATACACTGGGTCTGGGGCGCACACGCGCGCAGCTGATGACCCGCTTCCGCTGTGATTGTACACGATCGTTATCAGGAGAGGCAGAATCGCAATTTGTGACATTATGCGAGGCACGACAATGAACAGGCGATATTTGTCTCCTCGCATGCGATCATTTTGAGGCTATTAGTGGGGGTCCGACCAGGGTTTTTCCAGCCACCGTGGCAGAGCTAGTTCCAGCCCGGACTTTTTGGTCCACTCAGACCCCTCTCCATCTGCATTTAATGATCAGTAAGAGATCTCACTAGAGCTCAATCCTGGATCCCAGAGGGTGAAAGCTGAGAGAGCTATGTGTGCTAATTTGGACTCTAAAACAAGGTTCGCAATGTGCTTATGGTTTGTGGGTGTCGGGGACAGCCCCACACTGTATAGAGAGGAATCTCTTTGTTTAGTGTAGCGCCAGACGGCAAGGTTTTGTTTTCTGTTTGTGTTTTGATCTTGCAAACCTGTAAAAATAAACCTGGCAAGCTGCCAGACTTTAAAGAGACTAACATCCATGCTGAATCTTTTCCCCTGAAAATTGATCCCCACGAGCTAATCTCCCACACTGTGGTCATCTGTGGGCGCTCCCTGTTGCTTTGAGGAAATGGATCAACCATGGGGACCCCAAAACTGGAAGACAACTGGTGGACCTCGTCGAGAGATACATGGCTGCTGAGGACTTGTTGCGCCCATCTGCGCCCCACTCCAGTGTCTCTAGAGGTGAAAGATCGCCCGGCGGACCTGGTAGGACTGTTTCAGGGTTCAGGAGCGAGGGGAAATTTGATAAAACTGATATGGTTAAAGAGACTGGGGGCTCTAAACCTAGAGACTGGCCAAAGAAGCCAGGAAGGTCCTTGGGATCCTTGAGAGGACTGGGTATAGAACACATACAGTGCTACCGATGCCATGCATTGGGGCATATTGTTGCCAATTGTCCCCTGAATGAGGAACACATGCAATGTGATAATGCTTATATGAAAAGATGCATTTCTTTGTTTTCACAGGTCGCATGTATAGCATCATGCTCAAGTCGCATGGAAAAGCAAATGTGTGTGATTGCTCTTGACGGAAAACCCATCAGTGCACTGCTGTAGTGTGATATGTTGGTCAAAAGCAGCTGTGTAAATCCGGCCAGGTTACACCCTAGCACTGTCGGGGTCATTTGCATCCATGGGGACACTCATGACTACCAAACGGCGCTGTTTGAGATTGACACCCCTTGCGGCAGAATTACCCATTCAGTGGGAGTGGTACTTTCACTGCTTCATGAAGTCCTAGTGGGGAGGGATTTTCCCCATTTTTGGAGGTTGTGGGAAGGCACAGAAAGCCTGGAGGTAAGAGCTCCCCCTGCTGAGGAGGCACGGGAGTTCTCACCAGACCCTTTTTGGCAACCGGAAGGAGAGATTGGTGGCAGGAATCTTCCTTTTCCTGAAATGGCTGGGGAGCCGGAGGAGCTCAGAAGCTGGCTCCCAGCAGATGGCTAATGTCTCAGACCATGTCTCTGTCCCTGACCATGAGAGTGAACCACATGTAGTCCCTGACTTAGAGGTCCGGAGAGAGGACTTCTGCACAGAACAACTACGGGATGTCACTCTCCTCAGAGCCAGAGAAAACGTGAAGGTGATAGATGGGGAACCAGTGGACCCTAATTGGGAGTTTTCCCTACATGGTGCTTAAAATGATTTGTTGCATCAGGTGGTGAAACACGGAGAGGACGAACTGGAACAGTGGTTTCCAAACCCTTCTGCCGGATAATGCTAGATCTAGCACGTGGTCATTTAATGGAGGGATATCTGGGTATGGCAAAAACCAGGGAGAGCATAACCCAGAGATTCTTCTGGCCTGGGTTGTATGCAGACGTCAAAGAATACTGTGAGTCATGCCCTGAGTGTCAAATGACAGCCCCATCGCCCCATTTTCATTCCCCTTGTCCCACTTCCCATAATTGAAGTGCCATTCGAGCGAATTGGCATGGATCTCGTGGGACCAGTAGTAAAATCTGCCTAGGGACACCGGCACATCCTGGTGATACTGGACTATGTGACCCGCTATCCTGAGGCCATACCCTTGCCGAATACCTCCACTAAGACTATCGCCAAGGAACTGGTCCAGGTGTTTGGTCAGGTGGGGATGCCTAAATAAATCTTGACAATTTGATCCCGTTCATGTCCAGAGTGACCAGAGAATTGTGTGAATTGTACCAAAATCTCCCATCTCCGTACCTCTGTTTACCACCCCCAAACTGATGGTCAGGTGGAAAGGTTTAACAAGATCCTCAAGAGTATGCGAAAAAAAGGTGGTGGATAAAGATGGACGAAATTGGGATTTTTTGCTGCCGTACCTCATGTTTGTCATACAAGAGGTTCCGCAGGTGTCTACGGGGTATTCCCCCTTTTAACTCTTGTATGGTAGACATCCCCGGGGGCTACTAGATGTCACAAAAGAGACATGGGAGGGAGAGGCCATCCCATATAAAAGTGTCATAGAGCATGTCTCCTTGATGCAGGATTGATTTATAGCTGTCCTTTCCCTTGTACGAGAGCATATGGACCAAGCCCAGGAGGTCCAGAGAAGGGTTTACAATCGGGGTGCCAAAACCCGAACTTTCAACCCCAGGGACAGAGTGCGGGTGCTAGTCCCCACGGTCGAAAGTAAATTCCTGGCAAAGTGGCAGGGTCCCTTTGAGATAAGGGAAAGAGTAGGGGAAGTAAACTACAACATTTAATAGCCTGGGAAAAGGAAACCGGAGCAAATTTACCATGTTAATCTCCTAAAACTGTGGAAGGACAGGGAGACTTTATTGGCAGTGCCCATGCCCCAAAAGGACAGGTTACCCCTAACCCCGGATGTCCCCATAACTGAGTCCTTGTCACTGATGCAGCAAAACGACGATAAGGAATTTGCCAGTAAAAATAGAGACTTTTTCTCTTTCCTAGCTGGACTGACCACTGTGCTACAACATGACATAATCACAGAACCCGGGGGCCGTGTAAATGTAAAACCCTACCGAATAACTGAGGCTAGACGAGAGGCGGTGGCGAGAAATAAAAACCATGTTGGAGTTAGACGTGATAGAGGAGTTCCACAGCACCTGCTCGAGCCCTATATTGCTGGTCCCAAAGACCGATGGCACTATCCGGTTCTGTAACGATATTTGGAAGCTGAGTGAAGTGTCTAAGTTTGACGCATACCCGATGCCGCAGGTTGACGAACTTGTGGATAGGTTGGGAGGGTCTCGGTACACAACAAACCTAGACCTAACTAAGGGATAGTGGCAGATTCCCCTAACGGAGTCCGCAAAGGAAAAAACAGCCTTGTCTACCCCCGAGGGGTCCTTCCAATACAAATGAATGCCGTTTGGTCTGCATGGGGCCCCGGCATCCTTTCAGAGGATGATGGACAAGACTTTGAGGCCGCATCAGCCCTATGCAGCTGCCTATCTGGATGATGTCATCATCCACAGCCCAGATTGGGAATCACATCTGCCCCGGGTGCAGGCAGAAATAGATTCACTGAGGGTAGCAGGTTTAACAGCAACCCGAAGAAGTGTGCCATAGGTCTTGAGGAGGCCAAATACCTTGGGTATGTGATTGGTTGAGGTCTGATTAAGCCCCGAACCAATAATATCGAGGCCATTCAAAAGTGACCCCAACCGGTGAACAAGAAACTGGTTTGTGCCTTCCTGGGGATTACAGGGTATTACCGACGCTTCATCCCCGACTTTACCACCATTGCCATCCCTCAGACCGATCTGACGAAGGGTAGAGCGTCAGAAATGGATATGTGGAATCCCGAAGCTGAAAAGGTCTTCCAGAAATTGAAGCAAGCCCTTTGTGTACAGCCGTTGCTCGTGACCCCGGACTTCACAAAGGAGTTTGTCGTTCAAACCGATGCCTCTGAGGTGAGACTAGATGTTCTGTCCCAGATCAGAGACGGCGGGGAGCACCCGGTCGTCTACTTAAGCAGGAAGCTTATTAGACATGAAAATAATTATGCCATTGTGGAATTTTGGAGAAGGGCCTGGCCATCAAGTGGGCCTTAGAGGCCCTAAAATACTACCTGCTGGGAAGGTCATTCAGGCTAGTCATCGACCATGCCTCCCCTTTAGTGGATGTGTAACAACCCGGAGAAAAATAGCTGGGTGACTAGGTGGTTCCTGGCCCTACAACCCTTTAAGTTCTCAGTGGAACACCGGGCTGGAAGGCTCCAAAATAATGCCAATGTCCTGCATGGTCGGAACAGTAGCTCCGCCCCAGGGGCTTAAGCAGAGTGGGGGATATGTAACGTTATGGGAGGCACGACAATGGATGGGTGATACCTGTTGCCTCGCATGCGATCATTTTGAGGCGACTAGCGGGAGTCCAACCCGGGTTTTGAGGGCCACGGTGGCACAGCTGGTTCTGACCCTGACTTTCTGGTCCACTCAAACTTCTCTCCATCTGCATTTATTGATCAGGAAGAGATCTCACTAGAGCTCAATCCTGGATTTCAGAGGGAGAAAGCTGAGAGAGCTATGTGTGCTAATTTGGACTCTAAAACAAGGTTTGCAATGTGCTTATGTTTTGTGGGTGTCGGGGACAGCCCCACCATGTATAGTGAGGAATCTCTTTGTTTAGTGTAGCGCCAGACGGCAAGGTTTTGTTTTCTGTTTGTGTTTTGATCTTGCAAACCTGTAAAAAATAAACCTGGCAAGCTGCCAGACTTTAAAGAGACTAATATCCATGCTGAATCTTTTCCCCTGAAAAGTGATCCCCACAAGCTAATCTCCCACACTATGTAAACAAGACAAACATCCGTTCTGTGAGAGGGGAAGATTAAGATCTTTTGTTTCTGCTAAGCAGAAACACAGATCTCTGTCTTCCCCCAGTCAAAGCATCCCCCGCACAGTTAGAAAGTACCCCCTAGGAGCACATTTAACCCTTTGATCACCCCTGATGTTAACCCCTTCCCTGCCAGTGTCATTAGTACAGTAACAGTGCATTTTTTTAAGACTGATCACTGTATTAGTGTCAATGGTCCCCAAAAAAGTGTCAGAAGTGTCAGTTAAGTGTCTGATTTGTCGCAGTCCCACTAAAAATTGCTGATCATCGCCATTACTAGTAAATAAATAAATAAAAATTCCATAAATATAGCCCATAGTTTGTAGAGGCTATAACTTTTGCTCAAACTAATCAATGTACGCTTATTGGGATTTTTTTTACCAAAAACATGTAGCAGAATATGTATTGGCCTAAATTGATGAGTAAATTAGTTTTTTACATTTTTTTATTGGGTATGTTTTATAGAAAAAAGTAAAAAATATTGTTTTTGGTTTTTTTTTCAAAATTGTCTGTATTATTTTGTTTATAGCACAAAGAATAAAAACCACAGAGATGATCAAATACCACCAAAAAAGCTCTATTTGTGGGGAAAAATTTTTTATTTGCGTACACTCGCATGACCGCACAATTGTCAGTTAAAGTAACATGTCATATTGCAAAAAATGGCCTGGTCATGAAGGGGGGTAAACCTTCCAGGGCTGAAGTGGTTAAAAAGTATATGGGGGGGGGGAAGGAACTTTCCATGTTTCCAATTGCATTTACCAAATTCCGGTCCTTATGATTTGTGAAGTTCTTCTTTCGCAATCGGTGTTTTGCTGTGCCAGACTTTGTAATATCTAATTATCAGCAAACAAAAAAATACAGACAATTTTGAAAAAAAAACAAAAACAATATTTTTTTCTTTATTCTATAAAACATACCCAGTAAAAAAATGTAAAAAACAAATTTACTCATCAATTTAGGCCAATATGTATTCTGCTACATGTTTTTGGTAAAAAAAAAATCCCAATAAGCGTACATTAATTAGTTTGAGCAAAAGTTATAGCCTCTACAAACTATGGGCTATATTTATGGCTCAGGAACCTCTGCGGGACAGAATGCATATGGTGTTCCTGGAAGTACTTGAACCAAAATTCTTGTGTTTTCCAGTGCCAGGTTACATAGTTACATAGTTAGTCAGGTTGTAAAAAGACCATCAGTTGATCCAGAGGAAGGCAAAAAACCCCAACAAAGCATGATCCAGTTTGCAATAGTGGGGGAAAAAATTCCTTCCTGATCCCCCGAGAGGCAATCGGATTCACCCTAGATCAACTTTACCTAGGTCTAGTTTTTATTTTTCCACTTTTTCCACTTCAGCCATCCTTAGGTGGGCAAAGCTGGTCGAGTTTGTACTTAAAAGGTCTATTCTCCAAGTCGTTGAGAGGAGTTTGAAAATGTTAGAATAATAAACTCCAGTCTGAAATATGCTGAACTATTTTCCTTCTACACTAGCAAGCAGTGAATGAGTGGGGAGGTATAGGGCATATCCTAAAGATAGAGAGAAAGAAAATGAGAGACAGTTGCACCTTTAAGATAATCAATGCTGACCACTTCCTCATAAAATGCTAGATGCCTAAGTATCATGTTGACCTAATAACTTTATGAATCACCAGGGCTGGACTGGGACAAAAATTTGGCCCTGGAATTCATCCAAACCGGCCCACTTGCAAATGCGCACAAAAACAATATATAAACTATACGCAATTGCCCAAAAAAAAAAATACGCAAAAACATTCCACTGCACCACAGTAGCAATACGTGTATTCCAGAAAGTTTAACAATCAGCAGATAATCCAAACACTTGGTGTTAGCGCTTCAATCATCCCGGCACCATGGTTGTTATGGTGTTAGGATGATTGAACTGCATTATTTCTATTATTAAATTGTAATATAAAATGAAATCATTCAACTCACCATAATGCAGAATCAGTGGGAGCCCTGAGCGTGTCCCTTGCCACGTCGCCTGCCACCAGATGCGGATTGTCATTTGCCATTCTGCCTGCCACCAGATGTAACATGTAACTTACCACCATCACCTAATGCCAGATGCAACATGTCACTTACCACCGTCACCTAACACCAGATGCAACATGTCACTTACCACCGTCACCTGCTGCCAGATGTAACATGTCACTTACCACCGTCACCTAACGCCAGATGTAACATGTGACTTACCACCTCACCTAATGCCAGATGTAACATGTGACTTACCACCGTCACCTAACGCCAGATGTAACATGTGACTTACCACCGTCACCTAACGCCAGATGTAACATGTGATTTACCACCGTCACCTAACGGCAGATGTAACATGTGACTTACCACCGTCACCTAACGCCAGATGTAACATGTGACTTACCACCGTCACCTAACGCCAGATGTAACATGTGACTTACCACCGTCACCTAACGCCAGATGTAGCATGTGACTTACCACCGTCACCTAACGCCAGATGTAACATGTGACTTACCACCGTCACCTAACGCCAGATGTAACATGTGACTTACCACCGTCACCTAACACCAGATGTAACATGTGACTTACCACCTTACCTAACGCCAGATGTAACATGTGACTTACCACCGTCACCTAACGCCAGATGTAACATGTCACTTACCACCCATAGCCTGGCTTTCTCTTGTCTCTCTCCCCTTCAGCTGGGCATGCTGGGTGCCGCAGTTTCCCTCTTAGGACTGCAATGGGCTTGCCAGTCCTTGGGACTACATGTCCTATGATCCTCCTTTGTGCTCCTTTTTTTCTGCCCAATAGGAAGTACAACAGCATGAGGAAGAGTAAGAGGGGGAAAGAACAGCACGCAGCTCTTCTGCTCCACACAGAGACACAGCCGCTCTTCTGACAGCGCCGCGGCGGCTCGAGCGGGCGGGAGGGAGGGGGCAGCACAGTTTCTCCTCCTTGGATCCGATCGCCGCTTCTTTCACTTTTGCGGGCGCCCGGCGGGGAGAGCACGCTGAAGGGAGATCTGCGACACTTGGGCTTTGGCGCCCCCCCCCTCCTGTGGCGCCTGGGTGCGTTTCACCCGCCCAGGATCGGCCATGTGTTTATAGCCAGAAGCTGCGGCGGCCATTGACAGTGTCAAGAAAGTCACTGGAACCGGCCCACTGAGCCAACGGCCCACCGGGAAACTCCCGGTAGTCCCGATGGCCAGTACAGGCATGTGAATCACTTACCTTGGACAGCAATGTTTGTACATGTTATTTAAACATATAGCTTGAATAAGTATTCTGTCAAAAGCTCTTTATTTTATAGTTTTTGGTGTGTTTTTTTGTTGTCAAAAACATTGATTTTATATTCTCTGAGATGTTTTCAATACTCATGGGCTGTTAAACATACATTTCCTGGAGATCATAGATACACTGTTTTCATATTCATAAATCAAGCAATGCAATAACAGACAATTGTGTGTCCATTCAGGGTACATTTCTGTCTAGGTGTTGTTTGATCAAGCAGCTATCATCCAGCTGTGCAGTAGTCCTAAGGAAATATCTGTTCACCTATTAGTGATAGGCCTACTGCTTCAGAACCATTAGGGCTCATGTTGTCTGTGATGGAATCCGGACACCCTGACTGGGCATTTCCGCCAAGAAGTTGCTTCCCAAGTTCTGGAACACAAGACCAGTGGATCTGGCTATAGTAACCCCAAGAACTAGGTAACACCAGTTTTGGAGTAAACCAAAAATAGAACGTTTATTTGAACAAGTATACAGGCTTTTATACACTTGAGAAAGACATCCCCCCTCCTGATCATATTACCTTAACAATACAACTGTAACCAGAAACATAATTAGTCATTTAAACCAGCCTAGGTGCCTAGACTTTTTGGCCCCTACAAGAGTGAATACAAAGGACACAGCATTACAAGTATAAACACAGTCCACAGGCGTAGTGTGCTAGTAGACAATAGCTGAGTTAATTAGCACAAATAACAATACAAGAAGTGATCGTCCCCCTCCTCAGCCTAGTAGGCAGCAGACTATAGCAGGAGACCTCAGTAGCAGACTGTTTGGCACCTACATTGAAGAGATCAATGTGACCAGCTCTTTCAATGAACATGTATAGTTCAGAATCAAACAAACCAGGAATAGTTTTTATATATTTCCTGGGATATATTGTGGATAAATATTACTGTCCCATCTGAAGTAATCCAAACCACATTATCTGTGTCCATTATTAGAGAATGATCTGCTCTCTCCCTGAACCACAGGCTTGCTCCTAGTCCTCTCCAGACGCCCCTATCTTGATTAGGTCTGTCACATTTTTCCGCATCAAAAGTCGACTTACAATGTCCCAGACCTCAAACTGGTCTGGACATGCGTTAGTTGGGCAGAATGATCTCCATTCTTCTGCAAGGAATAGTTGTCATCAGGAGGTATGGGGCAGAGGTCATAGACTCTTTGTCCGGTTTCTAACATTCCAGGGCTCGGTCTGCTGCTGGGTAGAGGGGCCTTTTGCCCCAACTCCCTGAAGCTGTGGAGGCATTGTAGGTGGTGGGCAGAGGTTGGTAGCACTCTGCCCTGTTGCCAGCACTTCTGCTGGGTTTCTGTTAGTGGAGACCGCAGGCCAATCCACTGACACCAGATCAAGCTGCAGTTGTGAGGTGCCGATTGCATTCTCTCCCTTGATCCTGATCTGCTGCTCGGGAGTGACCACCACCTCCTCACCCTGGGCCTCCAGAACTTCCTCAGTTGTAGGGCAGAGGCCTTGGACCCTCTATCCGGTTGCCAGCGCTTCAGCTGGGTTGGTGTCATTATTCTGGTGCGCCATCTGCTGCTGGGATGCCCTTTCTCTGGTACTGTCTCCCAAGTGCACGAATCCTTGTTGTGGAGGGGGGGTGGCTGCTTCCCCTCCCTGCATCTCTGAAATCCACTGAGGAAGAAGAACCACCACCTTTTCACCTCTGACCTCTGAAACTGCCACGGGTGTGGAGCAGGGGTCTGCAGTACTCTATCCTGCTGCCAGCACTTCTGCTGGAAGTTCACTAGGTGGTTCCTCATCTACAGAAAAGTCTATGAAATCCCCAGTCTCCGGAATTGGTGTCTGAGGATAGAGGTTCACCATCTCTTGTCCGTAGAATGAAGAAGATGTTACCAGTGATGGGCAGAGGTTAACAGAGCTCTGCCTTGTTGTCAGCACTCAGCTTTGGGGATGGCCATCTCCGGAGTTTCTGCTGCTGATTCTGGGGCATGCTGCTGAACTTGTTCTAGCAGTTACCTGTATACCTTTTCCAGATGCTGTTCTTTCCTTATCAACTACTCAAGATCAGGTTTAAGCTCTGAAACCCCTGGGAGACCGAGCATAGCCTCTCTGTATTCTCGCAGGTCCTCAAAGGTAGTTTCCCCTTCATCGCCAAACGCAAAATGATCTGTAAGGCTCTTTCACAGCAATACAGGGCCGCCAAGGTCATATCACTCCCCTAAATATCCCTGCTCTGTGTGCCATTGCAGAGCCTGATAACAATTGTCCAGCTCTATCTCCTGCTGGGCCAGCCTGTCCAACTCAGTCACCCATTGCTTTTGGGGCCACTCTCCCTGGAGTGCCATCCGCAACTCCCGTTGGTCACTAGCCTGTTGCTCTGGGGTTGGAAAGCACTTGCCCTGGTGTATACCAGTGACCTGGAGGGCTCCAATCCAGAGCCCTACTCGAATCTGCTGCCTGAGCTCCATGTACACATCCGCAGGCATAGTCCTGGTGTATGCTGAAAGGACGATCCGCAGCAGCCCCAGGAACTCTGATGCCATGTCCATATCTCCGCTGAGTTGACTGAAGTCTGCGATCCAGATTTTAGGTCCCGTTGGTGTTTTGGATGTTCAAGACAAAAGGAAGCATCCCACTGCTGCCAACCAAATGAGACAGAATCTGGACACCCTGACTGGGTATTTCTGCCAAGAAGATGCTTTCCAAGTTCTAGAACACGAGGCCAGTGGATCTGGCTATAGTAACCCCAAGAACTAGGCAACACCAGTTTTGGAGTAAACCAGAAATAGAACTGTTTATTTGAACAAGTATACAGGCTTTTATACACTTGAGAAAGGCATTCCCCCCTCCTCATCATATTACCCTAACAATACAACTGTAACCTGAAACATATTTAACTAGTCATTTAAACCAGCCCAGGTCCCTAGACTTTTCAGTCCCTACAAGAGTGAATGCAAAGGACAGAGCATTACAAGTATAAACACAGCCCACAAGGGCAATCATTTAGCACAAAGGACAATACGAATAGTGATCTCCCCCTCCTCAACCTAGTAGGCAACAGATTATAGCAGGGGACCTCAGTGGAAGACTGTTTGGCACCTACATTGAAGAGATCAATGTGACCAGCTCTTTCAATGAACATGTTTAGTTCAGAATCAAGAAACCAGGAATAGTCTTTATATATTTCCTGGGAGATATGGTGGATAAATATTACAGTCCCATCTGTAGTAATCCAAACCACATTCCCAGTGTTCATTATTAGAGAATGATCTGCTCTCTCCCTGGGCCATAGTCAGTGGGTATGAGGCTTGCTTCTAGTCCTCTCCAGACGCCCCTATCTTGGTTAGGTCTGTCACATTGACAGCCATTGTTTTCCTGTGTTTGGAACACGTGTCAAAACATAGATCAGCAGAATCTCACTGTCTTTAATTGAGCAGTATACATGGTAGTTCCGAGGTTGCATTTGACCTGATTTGTGTTGCACCACAATTCTTTGCACATGTCCTATTAAAGTGGTTGTCAAATCATGACAACCACTTTAAACTACAGGTAAGCCTATATTCAGGCTTACCTGTAGGTCCCAGGAATATCTCCTAAACTTGCACCGTTTAGGAGATATTCCCTTGTATCTGCATATGCCGACTTCATCGGCAAATGCGCAGTGAAGAAACGGCCCACTGGAGTCCGCGCTGTGATTGGTCAGAGCCCGGGATCCCAGAAGAGGACGGAAACAGCATGTCGCCGGTCACAGCGGTGCTCGGGGACCGCTGCTACAGCGTCAATCTAAGGTAAGCATTTCATAATGAGCTAGTATGCAATGCATACTAGCTCATTATGCCTTTCTTTTGCAGGTGTATTTTTTTTAATTTGGCTCGACAACCACTTTAAGCTGCATTTGAACTACAGGCAGAGCAGGTCAAATACAGCCTTTTCTTTTTTAAAAATTAGCATTTAATAACTAATGCTTTGGAAGATTACATTTAGGGTTTCCATATAAAGGGTTTACCTACAGCCATTTGGCTTAAGGCCCAACTCCATGAAAATGAAAAAAATCCACCCTTGCAGTGAGCCCCCAGCACTGCAAGGTATAATTGCTCATTTAGTCTAGAATCAGAAGAATAAGGAGAAAATACTTTCCTTATTCCTTTCTCCAGCACTGCGTTCAGTCCTTTGGAGCTGCTCTGCGCTTCAGTCAGTGGAGGAGAATGCTAGAGCCAGCTGGAGTGGGGAGAAAGGCAAGTAAAGCTGCTTGTACAATAAGCCCTAGCCATAAGGAGTAGAGTTGAGCGAACCCGGACTGTAAAGTTCGGGTCCGTACCGGCCTTTAGAGTGTCCGTGCCCCTAACCCGGACATTTGAAAAAAGTCCGGGTTCGGGTTCGGTGTTCAGGTATTTTTGGCGCCTTTTCTATAGCTGCTGGGCAGCCAATCAACAAGCTTTTCACTAGTTTGCCCTTAGAAGCTATCACAGCCATGCCTACTAATGGCATGGCTGTGATTGGCCAGTGCATCATGTGACCCAGCCTCTATATGAGGCTGGAGTCACGTAGTGCCGTGTGTCAAATCGTCTCAGACTAGAGTAGGGAGAGCTTCATGGCAGTGCTGTGAGGGAAAGATTAGCGTAGACAACCATCTCAGGCTGCATTAGGGAGACCTTCATTGCGGTCCTGTGAGGGAGACATTAGCGTTCAGAACCATCTTATAGTGCATTAGGGAGACGTTCCTGTCTGTGCTGTGAGGAAGACATTAGCATTCAGAACCATCTTATAGTGCATTAGGGAGACGTTCCTGTTGGTGCTCTGAGGGAGAGATTATCATTCTAAAACCATCTACTACTGCATTAGGGACAGGTTCCTGTTGGTGCTCTGAGGGAGAGATTATCATTCTAAAACCATCTACTACTGCATTAGGGACAGGTTTGTGTTGGTACTCTGAGGGAGAGATTATCATTCTAAAACCATCTACTACTGCATTAGAGCCTTGTTCCTGTTGGTGCTCTGCGGGAGAGATTATCATTCTAAAACCATCTACTACTGCATTAGGGACAGGTTCCTGTTGGTGCTCTGAGGGACAGATTATCATTCTAAAACCATCTACTACTGCATTAAGGACAGGTTCCTGTTGGTGCTCTGAGGGAGAGATTATCATTCTAAAACCATCTACGACTGCATTAGGAAGAGGTTCCTGTTGGTGCTTTCAGGGAGAGTTTATCGTTCTAAAACCATCTACTACTGCATTAGGGAGAGGTTCCTTTTAGTGCTCTGAGGGAGAGTTTATCGTTATGAAACCATCTCCTACTGCATTAGGGAGAGGTTCCTGTTGGTGCTCTGAGGGAGAGTTTATCGTTATAAAACCATCTACTACTGCATTACGGAGAGGTTCCTGTTGGCGCTCTGAGGGAGAGTTTATCGTTATAAAACCATCTCCTACTGCATTAGGGAGAGGTTCCTGTTGGTGCTCTGAGGGAGAGTTTATTGTTCTAAAACCATCTACTACTGCATTAGGGAGAGGTTCCTGCTGGTGCTCTGAGGGAGAGATTATCGTTCTAAAACCATCTACTACTGCATTAGGGAGAGGTTCCTGTTGGTGCTCTGAGGGAGAGTTTATCATTATAAAACCCTCTCCTACTGCATTAGGGAGAGATTCCTGTCGGTGCTGTGAGGGGGAGATTATTGTTCTAAAATCATCTCATACTGCACTAGGGACAGGTTCCTGTCAGTGCTGTGAAAGACAGATTATCATTCTAAAATCATCTCATAGTGGTGTAGGGAGAGGTTCTTGCTGCTGGTGTGAGCTGTGGAGAGGTTCCTGCTGCTGGTGTGAGCGGTGCATTTCTTATTAACGTTCACAACCATCTCAGACTGCATTAGGCAGACCTTCATTGCGGTCCTGTGAGGGAGACATTAGCGTTCAGAACCATCTTATAGTGCATTAGGGAGACGTTCCTGTCTGTGCTGTGAGGAAGACATTAGCATTCAGAACCATCTTATAGTGCATTAGGGAGACGTTCCTGTTGGTGCTCTGAGGGAGAGATCATCATTCTAAAACCATCCACTACTGCATTAGGGACAGGTTCGTGTTGGTACTCTGAGGGAGAGATTATCATTCTAAAACCATCTACTACTGCATTAGGGAGAGGTTCCTGTTGGTGCTCTGAGGGAGAGTTTATTGTTATAAAACCATCTCCTACTGCATTAGGGAGAGGTTCCTGTTGGTGCTCTGAGGGAGAGTTTATCCTTATAAAACCATCTCCTACTGCATTAGGGAGAGGTTCCTGTTGGTGCTCTGAGGGAGAGATTATCGTTCTAAAACCATCTACTACTGCATTAGGGAGAGGTTCCTGTTGGTGCTCTGAGGGAGAGTTTATCGTTATAAAATCATCTCCTACTGCATTAGGGAGAGGTTCCTGTTGGTGCTCTGAGGGAGAGTTTATCGTTATAAAACCCTCTACTACTGCATTAGGGAGAGGTTCCTGTTGGTGCTCTGTGGGAGAGATTATCATTCTAAAACCATCTACTACTGCATTAGGGAGAGGTTCCTGTTGGTGCTCTCAGGGAGAGTTTATTGTTCTAAAACCATCTACTACTGCATTACAGAGAGGTTCTTGTTGGTGCTCTGAGGGAGAGTTTATCGTTTTAAAACCATCTCCTACTGCATTAGGTAGAGGTTCCTGTTGGTGCTCTGAGGGAGAGTTTATCCTTATAAAACCATCTACTACTGCATTAGGGAGAGGTTCCTGTTGGTGCTCTGAGGGAGAGTTTATCGTTCTAAAACCGTCTACTACTGCATTAGGGAGAGGTTCCTGTCGGTGCTGTGAGGGGGAGATTATTGTTCTAAAATCATCTTATACTGCAGTAGGGAGAGGTTCCTGTCGGTGCTGTGAAAGACAGATTATCATTCTAAAATCATCTCATAGTGGTGTAGGGAGAGGTTCCTGCTGCTGGTGTGAGCTGTGGAGAGGTTCCTGCTGCTGGTGTGAGCGGTGCATTTCTTGCACCAAAATAAAAAGTGCATCTACAATTTTCTTTTTTTTAGTATTAATAAATAGTGCTACATAGTACATTTGTGTCCAGAATGATGAGAGC
>BLSH010318926.1:24854-36700 GCA_018402905.1 Glandirana rugosa | reverse complement strand
GTAAAAACAACAACCCTATGTCTATCGTAAATTGGTGAAGTCGGGGCCTTCCTAAAGGTCGAAATCCTGGCCTCGTGAAAAACGCTAAGCCGTGACGCAGCGAAATTGACTGTTAACGCGCCAGCACGCTGCAACGTGGGTTTGCTTTAAACGCAGGAAAAAAAGGGTGTTTGTCTCGAAAGAAAACCACCATTTATCTTTTTTGGGCGCGAATCCTACATTTTAGACCTTGTTCTACTTTGTTCTGACGACGGAAGGATATTTAAAGGTTTCTTCCTTTGTCCTCCATCTCTATTATTACCCTACATTATTATCTCTACCTCCTGTTTCCTTCTTTGGAAATTTATAGGAAGGCAGCAGTCTTGTTTCATCTTGTTCCAGATTTTACATCCTAAGCGCGGGTTTTTTCTATTTACCACCAAAAGAAAGCTCTGTTTGTGGGAAAAAAAGGACGCAAATTTCGTTTGGGTGCAACGTCGCACGACCGCGCAATTGTCAGTTAAAGCGACGCAGTGCCGAATCGCAAAAAGTGCTCCGGTCCTAAAGCTGGAAATCCTTCCGGGGCTGAAGTGGTTAAATGCTATCTGTATCCCAACAACAAAAATGTAGAACATTTTGCAAGTACACTATGCACTTTATTCCCTGTAGAAGCCATGAACTACTGTAAAACATGTTGGGAATAAAGAGCAGGACTTTACACCAATATTTTAATGGGTGAAGCACTTTGTACATCTATATTTTTTGTGGGGGAGGGGGGGGGCTAGAACAATATAACAATAATGCTAGGTACACATGGGCAAAAATGGTCAGTTCGGCAGTTACCGGGCGACTTTCGTACAGCTTCTTGTCCGACAGAAGCTGGTCTCATGACCAGCTTCTGTCTAACGAGCATGCTGGAAAACCAGCAGCTGATCAGCATCCGAACATTGCCTGCATTCACAGGCAGTCCCCCTGTCAGAATACAAATAGCACAGCGGGGGGGGGGAGACATTGTACTAACATTGTTTAGTTAGTACAGCTAGCTGCTGTTTTTTTGTTTTTTTTTCAGCCTGCTGGGTTGAACAAAAAAAAAACACACCTTTGTGTACCGGGCTTAAGGAACAAATTATTGGAGAGGAGATAGACATAAAGTGATAGAGATAAGACAGGCAGCAAGATAGAATAAGGTATTATCTTGTGGTAGGAGGCAGATACAGTAGAGAAATTGAACAGCCTCAGAAAGTGCATTATGCTGTCCTTAATTGAACAGAAAGCAAGTTATTGACAACACTTCATAGCTGTTGGCATACAGAATTGTATTTTGTGCAATAACTACTGTACATCAGTATTCAGTAGAGATATATTCTTCAGCCAGCAGATGGCAGTGTTTACACGTTTGTAGCTGCATCTATGGTGTGCTCCATGTCTTTTCTCTGTAATAAAGTTCCTGCTTCCTGCCTGCAGTTAAGCAGCAAAGCCCATGTGGACTGTGCACTGTTAATTCTGTAGGGCTATATACATAATTTCTAATAGGTTATGGGCCCAGACACACACCCAGACAAAGGTTGAGCACCCAGTCATAGCCAACTAACGCAAATATGTCCAAGATACAGCAGCAGAAAGAAGACTGCAAAATAATTTTAAAAAATGGCCAGTAACCCATCTGCAACAAAACTTTCATTTGCAAATCTGATAAACCAGAACTACCAGTCTTGAAGGTACGTGGAAATGTATAAATGAGGTCAGGCCAGAACACCCTTCAAATGAGTAGATAGAGAAAAAAGCTCAGAGCACAATCTCTCTTAGCATAAAATACCATCAAATCATACATATATGCAAGTGTGGAACTGCTAAAGAAATGTGGAAATTATTACAAGGTGAATGAAAGAGCTGATCTCAGCAACAAACTGTGTTTGATTAGAAAGCTATACCAAACCAAGCTGATGAAAGACCAGGATATGCAGGATTACATAAGGCACACATTGGAAATGGTTGAATGCCTGCGAGGTATAGGAGAATAAAAAGGTTTTAATGTTGCAGATCTATTAATAAGGGGTTTACTAAAAAGTTATGAAATGCTTGTCACATGACTTGTTGCACATCCAGATGACAAACTGACATTGGAATATGTTAAGGGCAAGCTTGTGGATGAATATCTGTGTAAAACAGAAAGCATTAATAGTGCTGGTGCTTCTGTCACAGAGTCTACTTTAAAGATGAAAGATAGGGATTAAAAACAGTAACATGCAACAAGAAACCCATGAATCTATTGTGTGCAAGAAACAAGGTAATTTAAAAGCAGATTGCAGAATCTGGAAAGCTGCAATGCAAAAACAAAGTATGTCCCTGCTCTTAAGGCTAATCTTTTGTCACAAAACAAGGTAATGCAGTGACCTTCCAAAATGACAGTTGTGCCATTAGGGATGGTTCGAATGAAAAGTTGAAAGTTTGGAACTGAATGACAAACCCCATTGAAGTCTATGGGACCCGAACATGAAAAATCAAAAGTGCCCATTTTGAAGGCTTATATGCAAGTAATTGGGCATACAATGGTTATAGGGGTCCGGGTACTGGCCTGGGGAACATGTGTAAATGAAAAAAAAGTTTGTAAAAAACACAATTTTTAAATGAACAGTAATTTATTGATGCTTAAATTGAAAGCATATAAATGAAAAATTCCTTTCAATATAGTGCCTGGGGAGCCCCCTCGGTCTACCTAAAGTGGCACATTTGTACCATGTATAGAATCTGCTGAAGCAATAATCGCATTTATAAAGCCAAATGACATTTTCCCTGCAAGCTTCCTTTATTTTGTAAGAAATGGCTTGGGGAACCAGTCTGTATGATGAGGCCACAATGTAGTGCACTGGGAACAAGATTAGAGATTTTTTTGATAAATGCTGGTGTCTCTTCCACAGACTTTGGATAGAATTAACAGGTGCAAAAAAAATTGGGCTTTGGGTGTCGGTGGCGCCTTCACACCGTAACCCTATAAGAGGTACTCTTGATGAAAGTAAGAATTGGCCTTGCTGTCAAAAATTTCAATGATATGCACCTGTCAAGCAGGTGTGGAAAAATTGGTCTTTGGGTGTCGGTGGCGCCTTCACACCCTACCCCTATAAGAGGTAATCTTGATGAAAGCAAGAATTGGCCTTGCTGTAAAAAATTGCAATTATATGCACCTATCAAACGGGTGCAAAAAAAATTGGTCTTTGGGTGTCGGTGGAACCTTCACATCGTAACCCTATAAGAGGTACTCTTGATGAAAGCAAGAATTGGCCTTGCTGTCAAAAATTGCAATGAAATGCACCTGTCAAACAGATGCGGGGAAAATTGGTATTTGGGTGTTGGTGGTGTCTTCACATCATAACCCTATAAAAGGTACTCTTGATGAAAACAAGAATTGGCCTTGCTGTCAAAAATTGCAATGATATGCACTTGTCAAACAGGTGTGCAAAATTGGTCTTTGGGTGTCGGTGGCGCCTTCACACCATAACCCTATAGAGGTACACTAGATGAAAGCAAGAATTGGCCTTGCTGTAACAAAAATTAATTTGATGCAGCTGTCAAACAGGTGCTAAAAAATAGTTTATTGGGTGTCGGTGGCGCCTTCACACCATAACCCTATAGAGGTACTCTTGATGAAGGCAAGAATTGGCCTTGCTGTGAAAAATTGCAATGATATGCACCTGTTAAATATGTGAGGAAAAATTAGTCTTTGGGTGTTAATTGTGCCCATGAAGCCTACACTAAAAACATTCTTCCAGATGAAATCAACACCCACAACGCTTGGCAGCCTAAAAGTCCTGCAGAGATTCTACATCCAAAAAACACTTAATCAGAGACATCGGCATCAGGGGCTTCACAGCTGCTGGTAATCCAGGACTAATTCATGTTGATGAAAGTCAGACTGTCCACGGAGTCTGTGGACGGGCACGTTCTATGATCAGTAACAAAACCACCAGCAACACTGAATGCCCAGTCGGAAAGCACGCTGGATGCAGGGCAGCCCAGCAGCTCAATAGCATACTGAGCAAGCTCTGGACAGTGATCTATTATCATGACCCAGTAAGCCAGTGGATCGTCGACTGGAAAGCTCTTCATCTCTGTTTTTGCCCCCAGAAAATAGTCCACCATGTGATGCAGACGCTGCTGATGGGGTGTGGAAGCTGACAGCCCTGGGCATCGAGGACTAAAAATATGGAGAAATGCATCACTTCTCCACCTCTCCTCTCTTGACCAACAGAAGCCTCAAAACTATGTTTTCCACGACACTGTAACCTACCAGAGTCGGGAAAAGCATTTGATAAACTCCGCTTTAAGGTGTCCTCAAGAGATTTTATCTTCTGCACTCTCTGTGGAGGTGCGATGAGTTCTGAGACTTTACCCTTATAACGGTGGTCAAGTAGGGTTGCCAACCAATAGTGATCCTTCTCCTTTATGCCACATATTCTTTGGTTCTTTTCGCAGACTTTGAAGCATGAGAGAGCTCATGCACCGCAAATTTGCAGAGGCGTGAGAAGCAAACTCCTCGGGGTCACTGAAGAATACAGTATCTAGAACTACTACTCCCAAGAGTTCTGGGGATGGAAAACCATTGCTTACAGTTTGACGTATGTCTTCCTCTGCTTCAATGCCTCCGAAAACTGCAAGAATCCTCCTCCTCTTTCTTCTCTTGTGTGTTCTGTGGCATAGGAACAATCGTGTCTACATAAAGTGGGCCTTGAGCGGAAAGGAAGTCCTCTTCCTTCCGCTGCTCTGCCTCTAATGCCCTGTCCATAATGCCACGCAGAGTCTGTTCCAGCAGGAACACAGCAGGGATTGTGTCACTGATGTAAGCATTGTCACAGCTCACCACCCTTGTGGCCTTTTCAAATGGTGACAGTACAGTGCATGCATCCTTTATGAGCAGCCATTGGCATGGGGGGAAAAAAACCTAGCCGGCCTGAGCCTGTCGTTGTGCCATACTCGCACAGGTACTCATTGATGGCCCTCTTCTGTATGTACAGCCGCTGCAGTATTGCCAAATTCGAATTCCACCTGGTGTGCATGTCACAAATCAGGCAGGTGGAATTCCCGCTGAATTTCAGCCAACCGAGCACTGGCTGTGTATGACCACCTGAAATGGCTACAGACTCTTCTGTCCTGCTGTAGAAGATCTTCCAAACCTGGGTACCTATTTTGGAAACACCGCACCACCAAATTGAGGACATGTGCCAGGCATGTCAACTTTTCCCAAACAGGAGATCTTTGCCATTATCGCACACCACCATTCCTAGCTCCAGCTGGCATGGCGTGAACCACCTCTGGGCCTGTCCCTGCAGAGCTGCAAGAATCTCTGCTCTTATGTGGTCCCTGTCCCTTAGACACACCAGCTGAAGCACTGCATGGCACCTTTTATCCTGACTTATTGAATAGCCCTTTGAACGCTTAGGGGGTACTTGAGGTTCATAGGACAATTCAGCAGAGGAGGGCAGGAGGAGGAGGAGGGGGTAGAGCTGACAAATCTTGCATCACCAGCTGTATGGAGACATGGGGGCACAACAAGCTGCAGCACTGAGCCCTGCCCTGCATCCTTCCAAGTTGCAAGCAGAGTTACCCAGTGTGCTGTGAACAAAATATATTGTCCCTGCCCATGCCTGCTGGACCATGTGTCAGCAGTAACGTGGACTTTGCGGCTGACTGTCTTGCCTCATGATGCCACAACATTGCCTTCCACGTGATGATAGAGAGATGGTATGGCCTTACGTGAAAAGAAATAGCGACTAGGAACCTGCCATTGTGGTACAGCACATTCTGCAAATTCACGGAAGGGGGCAGAATCCATCAGACAGAAAGGCAGAAGTTGGAGAGCCAAGGAGCTTTAACAAGCTTGCATTTAGAGGCATGTGGGCATGTGGGTGGCAAGGACTGTAATTTTTTTTCCGCTGCAGCAGATGGGACAGAGAAATTTTCTGGCTGAAATCTACAGCTGGTGTTGTGCTGCTGGCAGATGTGCTGCAAGGAGCTGGGACACCCTGCTCTATACCATCATCCCTGTCAGTGGAGGCTGCTGAGAGGTCATGACGAATAGCAGGGGCAGACTGAGGTGAGTAAGGAGGAGGAGGGACAGATCTGTGCCCCTTTTGTGTGGCTTTTAGGTGCTCTTGCCAATGGGCTGAGTGGGGGGAGGTTAAATACCTTGTCGAGCATGTGGTACCCAAATGGCTGGTGTTTTTGCCACATTTGATGTGCTTGAGTTTGCAAATAGCAACAGTGCAATCGGCTGCACATGTACTAAAAAAGGCCCAGACAGCTGGAGCTGTGGGGAGTGGGTCAGGAGATAACAGCTCAACAATGTGATGAAATAGGGTGGCTGCTCTCTGGTCTTCCATAATGGCTGCCTCATTGGGGTTGTGCCTCACACTTACTTTCCTCCTCTGCTCTATCTGGCACCCAAATCGTGTCAGTGACCTCATCATCATCATCCTCCCCTCCATCCTCATTACCACTGGAGACAACTTGGCAATACACTTCGGCTGGGGGAACATGAATGCCAATTTGTGTACCTGTGTTCTCCCCTCTCTGTAGGCTCATGGTCCTGCCTTCCTCAACCTCAGAACCAACATCGGAATTGAGTAATGGCTGTGCATTGTCAAGGAGTAAGTGGTTGACGCTGTGTTCAAATAACTCATCTGACTCCTCCAAGCCTTATGCTGGGGCTATTGCAGGAATAGCTGTGGACAAGGAGGCAAGTTTAGCCACTCTGGCAGCTGCAGTGGACTGCGTACTAGTCTCTGCTTGGGTGACGGAGGATGAGGAGGATGAGGACGGCTTAGTAAGCCAGTCCACCACCTCCTCTGCATGCTGTGACTGGACAGCATGGGCAACATCACTAAACGATGAATGCCCTGCCTGAGGACTGACCACGTCCACCTTTGCCTGTGGACACATGCACTGCTGGACTCCTTAATGTGCCATTGGGAACGTCTGCCTTTCCTTGTTATCCTCCCAGACATGAAGGGGGGGGGGTGTGCTTATTAACCAAAATGTAATAAAGATGTGGAAATGTGTACGTGGATGCACTTTAATCAGTGGAAAGTGGTGTTTGATGCACTTTATTTGAGTACTCACTACACAGACACACTCCACGGATACACTACAACATAATGCAATATACCGTGTTAAATGTGCAGTAACGCACAGAACTATATGGCATTAAACTTGCAGTAACACAATGAAATATCTGGCATTAAACTTGCAGTAACACAATGAAATATCTGGCATTAAACTTGCAGTAACGCAATGAAATATATATTGTTAAACTTAGAGTAACGCAATTAAATATACAGCGTTAAACTTGCAGTAATGCACAGAACTATAAGGCGTTAAACTTGCAGAAACGCAATGAAATATACAGTGTTAAACGGTCACTACACTGACACTATCTGAACTGTCCCTAGATGCACACTAATGTAAAGATGAATGGCAGTCGTCACTACACTACACTAACAGTAACTGACCTGTCCCTAGATGCACATTAATGTAAAGATTAGTGGTTGTCACTACACTCACACTGACTATCCCTAAATTCACACTAAACTAATATTCTACACTGACAATAGAATCACAATAGCACACTATAGCACACTAACTGTCTAGTAGCACTGAACAGAGCCCTGTTCTATCTCTCTCCACATCGATATCACACTGAAAATGGCCGCTATTTAAAGAATACTTTTATAGTGTGGGGCGGGACTAAGAGCAATGAGCCATGATTGGATAGAGTCATCATGACAGTGTCCAATCATGGCTCTGACAGTGCACTGTGCCCTGATTGGGCAAAGATTTCACTGCTTCAGCCAATCAGGTCTTTCAATGCACTGTGCGGTGGCCCAGTGCATTGTGCACATTCAGCGAACTCATGCTTGGGCTGAACTGTTCACCCATCCCTAAGTGCCATCACAAAAGGGAATATCTTAGTTGCAAAGGCTAAAATTACAGATGAACTATAACAGCTAAACTGCAATGAGGTGGTTAATACTGCCAAGGAGGAAAAACATTCAGATTGTATTCACACATGGCACAGACGACTTGAGCACAGAAGTCCTGACATAAAACAGAAATTAACTGAGAATGACTATGCAAATGGGATAAAAACTAGTCCACGTGACCAAACAATGAAATGCACTAGCTGTATAAAAGGAAAAATGACAAGAAAAGATTTTCCAAAGCAGAGTAACAGCAAAGCTAAGAAAAATCTCCACATAATTCATTCAGATCTTTGCGGTCCAATGGAAAAATTTACTCCAGGAAAGAAGAGGTATTTTCTCACTTTTATAGATGATTACTCCAGGTATACTACACTATATCTGTTGCACAACGAAAGTGATTTACCAGAGAAACTTTAACAGTATTTGGCTCAAGTAAGTAACAAATTTGAAAATATGCAGATTGTATTGCGCAAAGACAATGGAACGGAATATATAGGTGATAACACGCATGCGATTCTCAAAAAGCATGGCATAATATTTAAAACTACTGTACAACAAAACAGGGGTGGGAACAAAATGGGGTTGCAGAAAGCAGTGGCGGCTGGTGTTTTTTTTTAGGGGGTGGTAAACAACCACCCGTTAGTCTGAGGCATCACCCCCCCACACACTTACCCCATCAGTTGCAGGCACTAGCGGGCGGGTTGCGGGCAGCGGCGGGTTATGGCTCCAGTGGGCAGTGGCGGACTTTGGCGGGTTGCAGGTGGGCTCCTGTGTCTTTTGTGCTTCTTCTCCTAGGCGTCCAATAGGATCGTCTGTACTTTCAGCCAATCGGGTGACGGGTCTCAGACCTGCTTCCTGATTGGCCGGGAGGAGGATTAGTTTGGTGATAGCGAATATTCATTCGCTATTGCCACACAACTGAGTGGGATCAGGGCACAGTGCTCTGTGCCCAGAGCTCACCCTTTTTTGAAGCCTGTTAGAGCCTCTGGCTCTAATCATGTGCTTCAAAAATCTACTCTCCCCCATTGGAATCAAAAGTCTGGCGCTCTGATATATAGATCAGGGAGCCGGACGCATGGATAGGGGGGTGGCGCCCATGCGCCCCCAATGCACGGGCCACCACTGGCAGAAAGAATGAACCATACTCTATGTGAGAGTGGAAGAACCATGCTGTTTGATGCAGATATGTCAACCACATACTGGGTGGAGGCAATTATGACTGCATGCTATCTCCAAAATCGACTACCAGGAAAATCAACTGAGAAAGCTCCATATGAACTGTGGAATGGAGGGGGCCCAGATTTGAACCATCTAAAAATTGTTGGAAGCAAAACATATGTGCACATCCCAAAAGAAAAACTAAAATAATAAAATGGGATGCTGGCAGAAAAGAAGGTGTACTTGTGGGGTACAGTGAATCTCTAAAGGGATACAGAATTCTTCACCAAGACAGAAACAAGGTATCAATCAGTAAAATTGTAATTGTCGATGTGATCAAAATGTCATGGACTTACACAAAAGCTTCACACTGAGGGAAATACCACATCAGTGCCACATGATGATAAGCAACAAAGTGACACAGAAATAGATAATATAATATAATCTAAGGAGTATTTTGTGCAACAACTACTGTTCATCAGTATTCAGTAGAGATATGTTCTTCAACCAGTAGATGGCAGTGTTTATAAGTTTGTAGTGGCATCTATGATATGCTCTAGGTCTATTCCCTGTAATAAAGTTCCTGTTTCCTGCCTGCAGTTAAGCAGCAAAGCCCCTGTGCACTGTTTGTTCTGTAGGGCTATATACAGAATTTCTAACAAAAGCCAAGCTATAAGACAAGCACATCATATTCTAGATTTATTCTAGTATTACATTTCCACAATAAGATGGCATTATGATATTGAGGACCGTGTTTGTAAGAAATATCAACATTTAGATGCAAAGAGGTTAAATTATCTAACTGAAAACTACACTTTCTCATTCTGGATGTTTTCTCAAGTGTGCTTACACCTACCTCCAATGTTTATTTACTTTTTCAATCCTGCAATACTTCAGACATTTGGTATTATGTATTTGACAATATGTAAAAATAAACTGTTTAGTGAACCCCTTTTGAATACTTCTTATGTGTTCCAATAGACATGTAGATAAAGTTCAGATTGTTCACCCTACATACTGAAGGTATACTGTATTATATTTTATTTCTGTATAAGTAATACCAGTCTTAAATTTCTCATCTTAATATTTTTATACAGGATGTTAAGATATGTGCTAAAAATATATTTTAAGATTACTGACAGGAACAACTATATTCCAGTTAATCATAATCATAACTCACTGTGAATTAAGAATGTCCCTAAGGGACCGTTTTCAATGATTTGTAGAAATTGTCAATCCAGAGTGGACTTCTTTGAACAATAGTTTTTTAGAAAAGGGATATCATCCTAGAGTGTTAGATAATTAAATTATAAAGATAACTGAAAAAGGACCTACTTTACCACATCTTCCAAAAATTATGTAGAAGAAAACTGATACTTTTAAAGATAAAACTATGGGGGGGGGGGGGGGACCTCACTAGCAACCGAGTAAGATGGCTGTTCTAAAGGAGTTCTGGGACGTGGTGCTCGTAAACAATCTTAAGAAATAAGAAGCACTTCTAGCTCTCATGTTTGGGTCCTCATACCCCTAGCAGACTTGTCCAGCAGCTGGCAAGGTGAGATGCCAAGCACAAAGGAGCAAAAGGAGATGGGAAAACACCCTCACAGTAGTCACGCTTTCCCAAAATGGCGAGTCTCAGCATACTAATTAAGGGCGAGAGTTACTACAACTGCTCTCAGGGGCTTACAATGCCTCCTCTTTCAAAAGCCTATAACACTTACCAAGGAAAAACATGGAGGCATTAACATTATTTCAGGAACTGTCTGTCCCTATATACGCATTGACAGGTTAGAGTTTGATCACATACATAGAGCCCTCTCCCAAGTGAGATCTGATGGACCACCCAGGTACATTATTGTTAAGCCCATTTTTTACAAGACAAAGGAATCCATTATTCTGCTCACTAGAGCATACAAGGAACAAAAGTTCTAAGGCCATCCATACCAAATGTATGTTGACCTATTGTCTACCTCAACACAGAGTTGCAAAGAGCTGATGCCATACTTGGAAAATCCCACCATCTCCCCATCTCACAATATCTCATACAAGTGGGGCTTTCTGTTCAAATTTCTGTTTAATCACTAAGGGCAAACACGTACAGTCAATACAAGAAGAGACTTGTAAAACCCTAAAGGGCCTGGATATTCGATCACTGTCCAAACTTTGCTGCCTTCACCTACTTAACATTTCCAAAATACACCCCTTTTTCATCAAAGATCCCACCAAGGTGCCACTTCACTCCCTTGTTATCTATCACATTGACCACTGCAACTTCTTCCTCATTTTCCTACCTTACCACAGGCTACCCCCCCCCCCCCTTCAGTTTTTATGAATGCTGCTGCCATACTCATCCACCTTACAAACTGTTCATTGTCCACCACCCTTCTCTGCCAATTCTCTCACTGGTTTCCACTTGCCCAACCAGTGAAGTTCAAATTACTAACAACATACAAAGCCATCCACAACTCTGCCCCAAGATACATCACCAAACATGTTTAAAATAATGCCTTATTGTCCTCTTTGTTCTTCCCAAGACCTCTAGCTCCTTCATCACCTCCTCCCATGTTTGCCTCCAGGACCTATTTAGTGCCCCTCCCATTCACTGGAGCTCCCTGTCCCCATCTCCCTGGTTATCTCATACTCAGTCTACCTTTAGGTGATCCCTGAAAACTCATGTCTTCAGGGAAGCCTACCCTGCCTCTGCCTAAAAACTCCGTAATAAAATTTGTACAAACC
>BLSH010318926.1:0-16975 GCA_018402905.1 Glandirana rugosa | reverse complement strand
AGGAGACCTTAAGGGATGGGGTTAGACAATCTGACAGGTGGTGATCTCAACTCGCTTGGAGACCTTCAAGCCCAAGACGACCAGGCCGGCTTGAAGCCCTGTTTCAGGACCAAGCCCAGGCCTGTCTTGGGCTTGCAAGCGTGCCTGGGGCTTGGGGTAACTTTAGTTACCCCTGGGCTTGAAAATCCGTGTTTTTATCGACATTGTTTCAGGACCTTTAGGGATCTCCCGACGTTTTTCTTCATTTTACCCCCATTCTCATCCCGTTCACGGGATGTTTTTTTACCCCTATCCCTTTTCCCTTCCCATTTTTTTATTTGATTTTAATTTATTTTCCCTATCCCCATTTTTTTGTAGGGCACTTGCCCTACTCTTACCCCCATTTTACTTCTTTTTGCAGCCCTCTAGGGATTTCCAGGACTTTGTTACAGCTATTTTTGTGCCTAAAAGTTCGGGTCCCCATTGATTTCAATGGGGTTCGGGGTCCGTGCGAACGTTCGGGTTCTGTCCGGACCCGAACCAGGACTTTGTCCCGAAGTTCGGCCGGACCAGCAGAACCCGAACTTCCAGAGGTTCGCTCAACTCTAGTGGTGGACAGTCTAACAGATTGGGGTAGGGAATTCCAGAGGATGGGAGAGGCTCTGGAGAAGTATTGGAGGCGAATATGAGAGGAGCTGATGAGGGAGCTGGAGAGCAGGAGGTCTCGGGATGAATGAAGAGGATGATTAGGTTGGTATTTTGAGACTAGCCTAGTGATGTAGTTGGGAGCAGAGTTGTGGATGGCTTTGTAGCCCATTGTTATATTTTGAATTTAATTTGTTGGGCGAGTGGCAGCCAATGGAGGTATATGCAGAGAGGGGTGGCAGACGCAGAACGGTTTGTAAGGTGGATGAGTCTGGCAGCAGCATTCATGATGGACTGGAGGGGGGATAGTCTATTTAAAGGTAGGCCAATGAGGAGGGAGTTGCAGTAGTTGAGACGGGAGATGACCGGGGACTGAATCAGGAGCTTTGTGGTTTCATTGGCTAGGGAGGGATGTATTTTAGAGATGTTGCGATGATTGGATGTGGGGCCAAAAGGAGAGTTCAGAATCCAGGAAAACATCAAGCACCGTGACATCGGGGGATGGGTGGATGGTTGTGCCATTGCTCTTGACTGAGAAGTCAGGGGAAACGTCACGTGGGGGAGGTAATATTATGAGTTCGGTTTTGGACAAGTTGAGTTTGAGGAAGTGATGTGACATCCAGGCCGGTATGTCTGTAAATAAGTTAGTGATGCATGAGGAAACTGATGGAGTGAGTTGAGGGGTGGAGAGGTAGATTTGGGTATCGTCAGCGTAGAAATTATATTGAAACCCGTGGGAGGCTATCAGCCGGGCCAGGGAAGAGGTGTATATTGAAAATAAGAGAGGTCCAAGAACAGAACCTTGGGGGACCCTGATAGAGAAAGGAAGAGGAGAGGAGAAGGTAGAATTGTACGTGACACTGAAGGTGCGTTGGAATAGGTAGGACGAGAGCCACTGAAGAGCACAGTCACGGAGACCGAGGGAGTAAAGTTTTTTGAGGAGGAGGGGGTGGTCAACTGTATCAAAGGCAGCCGAAAGGTCCAGAAGTAGGAGTACAGAGTAGTGTCCATTGTTTTTTTGCGGGTTAATAGGTCATTTGTGAGTTGTAGAAGGGCAGTTTCTGTGGAGTGTTGAGGGCGAAATCCAGATTGAAGGGGGTCAAGGAGGTTATTCTTAACAAGGTGGACGCTCAATTGGTTGTAGACCAGGCGTTCGAGGAGTTTGGAGGAAAAGGGGAGCAAGGAGATAGGGCGTAGATTGTTAAGTTCGGTAGGGTACAGGGATGGCTTTTTGAGTATGGGGGTGACAAATGCATGTTTTAGAGCATTGGGGAAGATGCCAGAAGAGAGGGAGAGATTGAAGATGTGAGTTAGAGATTGTAGGATAGAGTCAGAGGGTGACCGTCGTATTTGAGAGGGAATAGGGCCCAGGGGACAGGTGGTTAGGTGGGCATTAGAAAGGAGTTTAGCAACCTCGTCTATAGTAGCAACTAGTAACAAAGTATTACTAGTAACACAGAAGAGCTACATATTCTGTATCTGTGACAGTAAATGGCATAAACAGCCCAGAGTACATGTTGTTCTGAAACTAGCCATCATCTAAATAGCCTGTTTAAACCTGGACATATTTTGAGTATGGAAGTTAGCTTTTTGTTCCAAGCTGAAAGTTTTATTTACGACAACCAGCTGCTGTATAATTTGACCTTTTGAAGTAATGAAGCCTGTTAAAGCTTTGTGAAGATAGATAAGAGTGGATCAATATCATTTTATTAACAAAGTCATTGATGTCTCCATATACTTCTTGCTTTTTTTCATGAATGCTAATGTAAATGGATTTCATTGTAGCTTTTATCTGTTAAGTTGTAGAATTACATTATTTTTCTTATTTACTTTTTTCTGACACATACAACACACCTGAAGGATCCAGTGATTTGGACTGTCTGTTGGTGGAGTTTGACTTGGCGCCTAGGTTCACACTAGACTGATTCTCGGACCAACATTAGGAGCACAAGTCACATTACGTCACAAAAACAATCATTCCCTATGAGAGCCCTCTTAACTGGTCCCACTTGTGTTTTTCAACGTCGGACCGACTTTGAAAAAGGTTCCTGTACTACTTTTGTCCGCCTTTGATCCCACTTCAGCCCATTGAAAAGCATTGAAGTTGGATCAAAGTCGGATCATTGTCTTAACTTATCCGACTATGGCATGCAACTTGTGCTCTGAGGATCATGAAGGGGAACGCCACGGCACATGTAAAAAAAAACGTCATGGGGTCCCCCTCCAGGAGCATACCAGGCCCTTCAGTCTGGTATGGGTTTTGAGGGGAACCCCAACACCAAAAAAAACAATGTAGAGTCCCCCCAAACCCATTCCGGACCAAGTCACATGACTTTACCGCAATTTTACTGCGATTTGCTCGTGATTTTGATGTGACTTGAAGCAATAGCTGTGTAATCCTGAGGTGTATCGACCTCAAGTTGCTTCAAAGTCAGACCAAAGTAGCTCAGGGACTATTTTGAAGTTGATGCCACTTGAAGTCAGACAGCTATGAATGCTACTCATTGGAATTTGCGGGGTCCAACTTGACAGGCGACTTTGCAGTCCCAAGTCGCAGGACAAGTTGCACAAGTGTGAAAGGGGCCTTAGATATCCACCCAAAGTGGAAGCTCTGCTTATCTCTCTTCTTCCCCTTCTGATGCCACTTTTGGCACCTTTTTGGGGGGGGGGTAACTGTTTTGGACATGTACCTGTCCCCACTTCCGACAGACCCCACTGCAGCGAGGTATGGCAGGAATTTGTCACCCCTCCTCCTTCCCTGTTGCCAGGCCATTCAGAAAGTGCAGTGCCCTTTATGCATGTGCAGCTATCACATAGTACTTGGGCTTATCTCAACAAACTGTACCATGTGAATAGCTTCAGCTAATCCCAGATCAGTAGTAATCCCAGCTGACATGAATGTCAAACAATTCTGACTGTTCAAAGTTTGGCTGGTACAATAATTTGTATGGTATGAGCAAGCCTACATGATGCATTTAAACAAGGCTATCTAACTCACAGAGTAGTTCAATGGTATGGATGGTATGACCTTCTGAAAGCTTGCATTGTACTCAGCATTAGATGCTGAAAATATGCGAACGCATATTCGCCAATTAGCCAATGCACATCAGTTTGATTGCTATGAATTCTTTAAATGCTGCAATGGTATGTACATATTCATTAATATTATGGTGTGGAATTGGAATAATCACACACTAGTTAACATGCCAGCAGTTAGTTTGTAGAGAGTTAACAGAATACAAGATTAGTAAATGTATTTTCTATGACTGGTTGTGGTCAACTCTATAGTGTCGTGGTTACTTCTGTTACCTTCAAAGGTTACAGCTACAGGTTCAGATCCTACCGATGCCATCACCACACCTTGCATTGTACTCAGCATTATGTTTTCCATTTTTCTGCGGTAGTTCCCATACACTTTTTTCAAGCAAATCATGTTCATACAAACCTTCAATGGATTTTGCAGGTTCAAGCTCAATTGACATCAACTATTCCCACATATGCCGATTAAGAAGGCATATTCGCGGCAATAGCACAATTTCGCGTTCGCATGATCGCCCAGTTGATATGCTAGTTGACTTAAATGGGCGTTATTTTTAGGTGTCGCATGAACGCATATTCACGATATAGTGAATTAGCCCCACAGTGACATATAATTGTGAAGTGGAAGGAAAATGATAAATGGTTTAAAATATTTTACAAATAAATATCTGAAACGTGTGGCATGCATTTGTATTCAGCCTCCTTTACTCTGATACCCCTAACTAAAATCTAGTGGAATCAATTGCCTTCAGAAGTCACCTAATTAGTAAATAGAGTCCACCTGTGTGTAATTCAATCTCAGTATGAATACAGCTGTTCTGTGAAACCCCCAGAGGTTTGTTAGAGAGCCTTAGTGAACAAACAGCATCATGAAGGGCAAGGAAAACACCAGGCAGGTCAAGGATAAAGTTGTGGATAAGTTTAAAGCAGGGTTAGGTTATAAAAAATATCCCAAGATTTGAACATCTCACGGAGCACCGTTCAATCCATCATCTGAAAATGGAAAGATTATGGCACAACTGCAAACCTACCAACTAACAGGCCAGGCAAGGAGAGCATTAATCAGAGAAGCAGCCAAGAGGCCCACGGTAACTCTGGAGGAGCTGCAGAGATCCACAACTCAGGTGGGAGAATCTGACCACAGGAAAACTATTAGTCGTGCACTCCACAAATCTGGCCTTTATGGAAGAGTGGCAAGAAGAAAGCCATTGTTGAAAGAAAGCCATAAGCCATTTATAGTTTACGTGAAACCATGTGGGGGACACAACAAAACATGTGAAAGAAGGTGTTCTGGTCAGATGAGACCAAAATTGAACTTTTTGGCCTAAAAGCAAAACGCTATGTGTGGTCGAAAACTAACACTGCACATCATCCTGAACACACCATTCCCACTGTGAAACATGGTGATGGTAGCATCATGTTATGGGGATGCTTTTCTGCAGTAGGGACAGGGAAGCTGGTCAGAGTTGATGGGAAGATGCCAAATACAGGGCAATCTTAGAAGAAAACCTGTTACAGTCTGCAAAAGACTTGAGACTGGGGTGGAGGTTCACCTTCCAGCAGGACAATGACCTTAAACATACAGCCAGAGCTACAATGGAATGGTTTACATCAAAGCATATTTATGTGTGAGAATGGCCCAGTCAAAGTCCAGATCTAAATCCAATTGAGAATCTGTGGCAAGACTTGAAAATTTCTGTTCGCAGATGCTCTCCATCCAATCTGACAGAGCTTGAGCTATTTTGCAAAGAATGGGCAAAAATGTCACTCTATAGATGTGCAAAGCTGGTAGTGACATACCCGAAAAGACTTACAGCTGTAATTGCAGCAAAAGGTGGTTCTACAAATTATTGACTGAGGGGGGCTAAATGCAAATCTCGTTGCACTAGATTTTAGTTAGGGGTATCAGAGTGGAGGGGACTGAATACAAATGCACGCGACACTTTTCAGATATTTATTTGTAAAAAAATTTGAAAACCATTTATCATTTTCCTTCCACTTCATAATTCTGTGCCACTTTGTGTTGGTCTATCACATAAAATCCCAATAAAATACATTTACGTTTTTGGTTGTGACATGACAAAATGTGTAAAATTTCAAGGGGTATGAATACTTTTTCTAGGCACTGTAGATACCTGTACGAAAAATTATACATACATAGATAAACTGTATATTTACCTAATAGGGAGCTTTATTTGTTTTCACAACACACTATTAATGATAGAGTACCAGTTCTTGTTCAAAAACGTATAATATATTTTAAAGAGATGTCATCCCTCTGTTTATTTTTTGTAGATGTTTGATATCTTACCTTTATATGTCATTTACATGTAGCGGTACCCCCGAAGGAGCTGATAATGAAATTTATATTTGTTCCCGAGCCTCCTGCTGAATATTCTTGCAGCCAGTCACTATAGCATTTCCACATAGCCAGGTGCACACACAATCCTGCTTGTTTCCAATGACCAGTCTAGGGGATGAATTTTCAATGCTTTATTGTTGAACTTGGATAGGAGAAGGATAGGTATGAGATACTCCAAGTAACTGACTGTAACTGAGGACAAATTCTCCCTAGGCTCTGTATAGCAGGCGGTCAGTGGCTCCACACAGCAGACTGACTCCAGTGAAACAAGTCCATCTTTAAGCAACAAAGGACATGCAGGACTTTGTTTCTTCAAGACACTAGCCAGTGTCTCCTTTCTAACTCAGTGTAGCGGACTACCAAAGGTACTTTATGGCAGGCTGACTTTAGCAGAACAGGTCCCTTGTTAAGCAGTAAGGACAGAAGCTGGACTCTGTTCTTCAAGACACTCTCCAGAGTCTCCTTTCTAGCTGGCACACCCAATTAAGCTGATAAGAGGGCAGGGGAAATTCTAGCAACACAGTCTCAGGGATTCGCTCACAGATCTGTACTCACACCATGTCCTGGGACAGTCGGTAGCCCTTTCTGCCAACCTCCAAATGACACTTTGCCGCTGCAGTATCAGACCGAATCCAAGGACATCCTCCCAAAGAACTGTGGGTTGCAGGTTCAGCATCCGGATAGGGCTCGACTAGGCCTAGCAGCCGGCAGCCTCCTGGATTGGTTCTGGGGCCTAGCAGCCAGGAGCTAAACATACATCTCACCCCTCAGGCTTGGGTGGGCTGGGACTCCTAACCTTGAGCCCATGTGCTCTATTTTATATGAAGGTGTTCACCCAAGATGCAGTGGGTCACCACTCCCCTGCTAACTGGTAAGAACCACCTCCAAATACACCTGCTGTCACTGGCTGAGGTTTTCTCCCTCTGTTCAATAGGGACCCAGACTACCGGACAGGGTAAACCGATCTCCAGACCATATGAAACAGCACCAGAGCACACAGAGCAGACCTTACTTAAATCAGGCTCCCCTGATAAGCAGACAGCATGGAAATTTACCTGTCAGCTCTTCTGTTAAGCAGAGAGAGACAAAAACTATATACACTCACTAGTACCCAAAGTAGGAGGGCGCTACATCTATTTAAACTATTCATACTCTAACTGTAGACCATTGATAATAGATGACTGTACTGACAACGCCTATAACCAACTGCAATACATTTTTCTCAAATGAGATACTGACATATTAAAGTGATTCTAAACGATCACCTTGTAAAACAACCCACTCAGTTTAAAATAGAAATGAAAGGAAAAACATTTTTGTTTAGATATAAACAAGCATTATAAATACCCTTTTTTGTATCTATATATTAGATCACGTTACCTCTGTTCTCAGCTGCATAAGAGCTGGGCAGAGGAGAAGCAGTAGCACTTTGAGCTTCCCAGTGAATGGCTGTGCAGAGGGGGCGTGTCAGCACAAGTCTGATATTGGAGGAGAGTACACTGAGTTCCCAACACAGCTAGAGAGCTGACTACAGTGTGTTCTCTGTTGGGATAATGTATGTTCTTACCTTGGATACCAGTGAGAAATCTAGAGCATGGCCAAGGCCCACACAAAGACCAGGAAACAGCAGATAGTTGCTAACTGTGGTCCATTTTAATAGGAAAGCAAGGGGACTAGCAGGAACACCAGGGATTTCACATAACCTGCTTTCACCTGGGACCAGCTGCCTACTCCTGTGAGTCCTTATCCTATTTCCAGGTATGATTTGCCCTATGGTGCCCTGCTTCACTGTGAACTAGTTGTTGGCCTACCCTTCTTGGGTAAGCCTACCATCTCTCATCGGGGTAGTATAGTTAGAGGGTCCATGCCAGCGAAGCCACCACCCTGACACACCATGTAATGCCTTGACACACACAGAGAGGTGCAAAAGGCATGTTTCTTTCATTGAGAAAAAAATATAAGCTTAATCCTACACTGTGTATTTAAACAAGTTTGTGTGATTTTCCACTAATGTAAGTCAACAAATGGTTGAAGCAGAAGTTTTGGTGTTTGATATGTTGACCATTTTTCTTAATCCTCACTTGTTTTTATTGAACTTTTATGAAGGCTGCTCATTTTTGTAGCATTTGAAAATCAGAATTGCTTCACTGCCCTTTTACCATATCTCAGCATCTTGTGTTGTTAGATATGAGAAGACATTCCCCTTACAAATCTTTCCAAAAATGTTCAGTGGGGTAGAAATTTACTGACTGTGCATGCAAAGCCACAGAGGTCAGCTCACTGTGCACTTATTTGGTATATAAATAGCCCTCCACAGCTTCTATTCATTTCAAGTGGTATTAAATCCAAAAGCAAACATGTATCACATTGCAGTTTACTATTTCTTAGATGTGATGGCTGCATTCATTTTCTGTTTTAGGCTTTCTTTCTTCTATTTTCATAGGGTGATCTGGCCAGAAAGTCTGTTTTTTTCCAAAAGAACAAGCTCTCCAGCAAAATGTATCAGTTAAAAAGATGAAACAAACCATTTACCAATGTCAGGGGTGCTTACAATGACCAGCTTTTATTTATTTCTGTAAAACCTTTATGCCAACAGGAAAAAAGGCTGTTTGCTTTAACTGCTTATAATGTATTAACTGGAATTTTGCTTCAATTTGTTACTGTTTAAAATCTGCTAGTACATGTAACACTCCCCTCCCCCCAGTATGACAATGATGCTTTCCGAAGGTGCCCCCTGTGCTCCTTCATCCAGAGTGGGGGCACTGTAATACAAAAGCTGTGTTACCGGCCAGATTGCCAGATGAAACCAGAGGGGAAAAGGCCTTAGACTCCATGCACACTAGCTTTTTTTATGCTAAAAAACACTGAAAAAAACGCTGGTAATAGCTTTTTGCAGCAGCGTTTTGGAAGTGTTTAACCACTTCAATACTGGGCACTTAAACCCCCTTCCTTCACGGACCAATTTTCAGCTTTCAGCGCTGTTTCAGTTTGAATGACAATTGCGCGGTCATGCGACACTGTACCCATATGAAATTTTTATCATTCTTTTCACACAAATAGAGCTTTATTTTGGTGGTATTTAATCACCCCTGGGTTTTTTATTTTTTGCGCTATAAATTAAAAAATGACTAAAATTTTTCAAAAACAATGCATTTTTCTTTGTTTCTGTTATAACATTTTGCAAATAAGTAATTTCTCTTCATAAATTTTGACCAAAAATGATACTGCTACATTTCTTTGGTAAAAATAACCCAAATCGGATTTTATTTGGTGCTGGCGGACAGACAGATGTTTTGGGGACTGTGACAGATGTGACGGGGACATAGAGATGTTTTGTGTATGGTGACAGATGTGACGGGGACAGACAGATGTTTTGTGTATGGTGACAGATGTGACGGGGACATACAGATGTTTGGGGACTGTGACAGATGTGACGGGGACATACAGATGTTTGGGGACTGTGACAGATGTTTTGTGTATGGTGGCAGATGTGACGGGGACATACAGCTGTTTTGGGTATGGTGACAGATGTGACGGGGACATACAGATGTTTGGGGACTGTGACAGATGTTTTGTGTATGGACTGTTTTATGGGGACACTGATGTGTATGGGGACAGGGGTATCAGTGTGCTTGGTGCACTGTGTGGGGGGCGATCTGTGACAGCTTTCTGCATGAAATCCTCATCATGCAGAGAGCTGTCATATTGCTGCAGATTCCCCCCCCCCCCCCGCACTGAGCTCTCACTGAGCTTGGCGGGGGGAGAACTGCCACAGAGACGTTCATCTCTGTTTACAATGTGACGGCTGTGATTGGACACAGCTGTCACATGATCGGGAGGGCCAGTCACTGCGCCCGTATCCCGATCTCTGCTCAGCTGGATCCTGTGATCATAATGATCACAGGATCCAGCCGCAGCGCGCTGCGTGTATACACGTCCTGTCAGAACGGGGAAGCTCCCACCCGGCCGTATATATACAGTGGCCGGGTGGGAGGTGGTTAAGAGCATTTAGGAACCTTAGCATTTTTGCAGTTCCTTTAAAAAAAGGGGGGGAGCTATAAAACACTATTAGTAGAGTTTAGTAGCGTTTAACAGCACTTGGGAGCGCTTCTGCTGGAAAAAAGCTCCAAGAAACTCTACAAAAACTATTTTTTTTCTGCTCCTAGACGCTGAAGCTCAAAAAAGGGTTATAGCCTAAAGTAGTGTGCATGGACATATAGGATAACATTATTTAGCTTCTAGGAGCAAAAAAAATGTCAATAACAGCTTCTAGGAGCATCAAAACGCTAGTGTGCATGGAGCCTTAACCACTTCCCGCCTGGCCTATAGACAAATGATGCGGTGGGTGGTCCAGTTATCCTGACCGGACATCATATGACGTCCAGCCGGGTTAACCCGCAATCGCGTGCCTGCAGGGGCGCACATTGCGGCGATCGGTGGTGAGGTGTGTCAGTCTGACACACCGCATCACTGATCTTGGTAAAGAGCTTTCATCAGAAGCTCTTTACCACATGATCAGCTGTGACCAATCACAGCTGATCATAGCATAAACAAGAAGAGCTGTGGATCGGCTTTTCCCCTACTCGCGAATGCAGACATAAGTAGAGGAGAGCCGATCCGCGGCTCTCCTGAGAGGGGGGTCTTTGCTGATTGTTTATCAGTGCAGCCCCCCGAGGATCACCACCCAGGACCACCAGAGAGCCTGCCCAGGGACCACCAGGTAAGGGGCACACACCACACTATATGGATGGCACTGTGCCCATCTGTGATGCCTAGAGACAAACAAAGAAGAGAAGGGCACACCGACCTAGTGCAATATTGTTAAAAAGTATTTATTATAAATAAAATCACAAAAGGTGTATACTCACAAACATAGAGTGTATAAAAGCACATCAATGGCATGAAGCAAACAGAGTGCCTCCAGGACCATTGGAATACTCCAAATTAGCAAGGAGACCAGAACATGTCCATAGCGGCCAGGCTAACGTGTTTCCAGGGTGAACCCTCTTTGTCTGCGGCTCTGACGAAGAGGGTGCGCCCTGGAAACACGTTAGCTTGGCCGCTATGGACATGTTTTGGTCTCCTTGCTGATTTGGAGTATTCCAGTGGTCCTGGAGGCACTCTGTTCACTTCATGACATTGATGTGCTTTTATACACCCTATGTTTGTGAGTATACACCTTTTGTGATTTTATTTATAATAAATACTTTTAACGATATTGCACTAGGTCGGTGTGCCCTTCTCTTGTTTGTATGTCTCTTAGCACTTTTGGATGCTCATGGTCCTGAGGGGGGGCGCTGCAAGACCTTGTGTGGGGAGAATTACTCACATCCATCTATCAGCCATTTAAGTTAAGTTTATGACATTGCCTTTGGGTCAATAGATCTGAGCACAGGAGGATTGGTCTGTGCATCTGTGATGCCTGCCAGTGCCTCCTTATCAGTGCCGCCTAACAGTGCCCTCTATCAGTGCCAACTATGAGTGCACACCATTGCCCCCTATCAGTGCCCATCAGTGCCACCTATCAGTGCCCAGTGCCACCTATCAGTGCCCATAAATGCCACTTATCAGTGCCTATCAGTGCTGCTTATCAGTGCCACCTATCAGTGCTGCATATAAGTGCCTCATCATCAGTGCCGCCTCATCAGTGCCACCTCATTAGAGCCAATCAGTACTTCCTTATCAGTGCAGCCTCATCTGTGCCCATCAATGAAGGAGAAAACTTACATATTTACAAGTTTTTGTGACAGAAACAAATAATAACTTTTTTTCAAAATGTCTGTTTTTATTTTTTGTAGCGCAAAAAAGAAAAACCCCAGAGGTGATCAAATACCATCAAAAGAAATCTCCTTGGGGAAAAAATTACAAAAATGTTGTTTGGGTACAACGTGTAACCGCCAAATCGAATAATTGGTAAGCTACAATATATTACATTTTTTTTTTGTGGGTTTAATTTCACTTTAGATCATTGCCTTATTAGTAAATAAATGCCCTTTATACACAACTTTAGGTCACAGGGTTTAGTATGTGAAATAAAGTGGTACAGTATGCCCCTTCAGTTCATATCTGATCATGTGCAAGTTGCCTACTCCCAAATATAATATGCCCACCTCTCAGGGGTTCCACCAAACAGGTTTTGTGCAACAATGCTTTTACTGAGTGGACCATTTTTACCTTGTAAGCACTCTGACTATAACAATAAAGTTCAAAATGATTCATCTGTAGAAGACTTGTCCCTGGCTCAATGTTAGTATTGTCTGGCCCAATGCTAACATTTTACATTAGTTCTCTTGTTGAAGAAATGTTTTCAAAATCACTACTCTTGCCTGAAGGTCACAATTTGCCTTTAAATAATTGAGACAGAATGGTGTTTGTTCAGCTGACTTCAAATCTTAGAAGCATATGCTGTTGTCTCCTGTGATGAAGTTGGCTTGACATACTAATCTTTACATGTCATGGCTAATTTATGTCTATTTTGTCTATTTGCTGCAGATTAAAAAATAATCGGTTTGTAAAAATCTATCTCTCTTATCTGAGAAAATGCAATTTATTTTAAATTAATTATAGACGACTGTAATTTTGGGACTCAGATGTTATATAAACATATAGAGAGAAATAATAATTCTTTGGAATCCTTCCTAAATATTACTATAACTTTTTAAGTTTGTTCTATGAACTGCTTATTCTGTTCTTTTTTCTGTCATGCTTTCTTCTCCTGGTTTTGTTCAACTAACAAAATATATCACCAGGGGGAGCACTAAGCCCACAGAATGCCTGCTGAAGTAAAGAAGAATTGCTGCTCTGGGAAGAACACGCCAGATATTCTATATCACATGCTGAAGTTCCTGGCAACTTTTTAATATAACATTTGTAAAGGGATTTTAATTACATTGTACATGCCTTCAATATTTCAGCATGCAACCTGTGTAAAAACTTCACAGCAATCCTGATGCTAAAGGTTATAAATAAAGCATTGTTGGGTTCTTAAATGCTGGCATGACATATTGTAGATGTTCAGTGTATTCTTTAGGACATGTCATCATTAAATGAATAATATTAAAGTAAACCGAACATATAGTAATTAAAGAGCAACTTACCTGGAAATGTACAATATGAAAGAATCTTATATCTTAAAATCTTATAGAAAAAGCTTAGTTGTATAAGATAAAACAACTACTTGTGTCCTCATGCTGAACATATAGAAGAACAAATTTCATTTTATAAAAAAAATCTTGTATATGCCTCCAAATATTTGCAGAATATATACATACACCACATAGAAAGCGACCAAAACTTGTTACTGAGACAATAAAACTTTTATTGGACAGTATGCTCTCTATTCCAGAAGCCTTCCTTGGGGACAGGGGAAAGGCTATTGGCTAGATGGACATTTTGATCTGTTAGGCTATTCTTCTAAGATAAAAATGGCATGCCTACCCCTAGCAATGATGGTCAGGTACTATAGCTGGCTCTGCGTTCTTCACTGATAGCAGCCCCTTTCCCATAAGGCAAACAGGCCTATGGGTACTTGGTTGTCCCCAGGTCTTATACACAATGCTTTAGTTCCTGGATACCAAACCAGGGCAGGCACAAGCTAAGTATAGCAAATAGGTACTTGCAGTTGGCAGACAGGCAGAGTGGTCCAATGGCAGTCCGGGTTCAATGCAGGTAACGTTTAGAGAGTAGTCAGGGTCAATCCATGGTCAAAAGGCAGGAAGAGTTCAAAGAGTAGTTCAAATTCAATCTGAGGTTGATAGCAGGGGAACCCAAACTAGCAGGCAGGGTAGGGATCAGGCCATGGCAAAGATACAGGAACAAGTCAATGCAAGGTGCATAGACTGGAGACTTGGGTAAGGAAGTCCGTGAGGCAAGCCAAGGTCAAACACAGGTAATCAAAGTAAAGCAAAGTCCTTAATCCAGACTGAGGGTAACACACAAGGCAAAGTCCGTATCCAGGCCAGGGGTCAAACACAAGTGATCAGATATAGCAGAGTCCTTAAAGCAAGCCGGGGGTCAATCACAGGAGGTCAGGCAGAAGCGAAGTCCATTAGGCAGGCCGAGGGTCAAACACAGGAGCAGATCAAGAGCAGGTCAAGGAGCATAGCCGGGTCACAACGGGAATACAGCAGATACAGGACACAGGTTCAGGAATACTGGTGAGCTGAGAGACAATCCAGCAATTTGGGTGACAATTGGACAGGCTTTTATAGGCCAACAAACGGCCTCATTGGTCACGCTGCGTGCGCGCATTGCGTATGCGCACGCGCCGTCTAATCCTGTCGCGCACCCGCAGATGCACCCTTTTACCGCCCATGCGCTCAGGAATGTGGCGATCATGCCTATTTCTCTGATCCGGGTGTTTCTACATCACCCTGCAGGTGGACAGTCAGACAGGGAGAATGCAGCTCAGCCAAAACCAGGATGCAGGAATGAGACCAGCAGCTGCCATGGAACAGGATCGTTACATGCTCCTAACAAAAAGTAATACTGTGGTGCTTTTCCAATGCACATGAGCATGCAGTAGGATGCCAAAGAATACATTTATGTACACTACGGTAGAAAAGGTATTTTGGCAATTGGATATTTTGAAACAGATGGACAGATGTCTCACAAAGAACAACAGGCAGGTAGACATCTACTGGTTGCTTCTAGCACCAGGAACTATCACGGTTTATCATATGAATCACCCAATGAGCTGAACCAATGCACATGTGGATAATACCATCATTCTCACAGAGAGGTGGACCGCTTCAACTCATAATTTTCATTAGAAAGCATCTACGTTTTCAGGATTACAACTGAAACATGTTTACCTTTTCCACAATCACAGTCCTCAAAGCTGGCCTCCAGGTCAAGATTTTATGTCAAATATATTCAGTTTGCTTAATAATATCCACATTTAACTATTTAATAATTGCTGAATTTTGAGTGGATCATCACCCCCAAAGACCAAGTTGGATATACTGCCTCATACATTGACATACTTCCATTAGCTAATATGATCACCTGTTGAACCAGCGCATCTCCACAGACAGCTCAACTCTCCAATAAGACACAACATTTTAATCCAACATAGTTTAACCTGTGAAATGCAAGACACAGATGTTCAGGAATCATATCAAAGTATAAGGGCTTGTTCACATGGGTTACTTTACTGCGGGCGAGTTTGGGTGTCGGTCTCCAAATGCACCCTGTATGCATTTGGAGATCTACACTCACTCCCATGTTATATTAGGACACAGTGGCTGTGCCCATGCAGCTGCATGTTCCAATAGAAATGATTGGGATGCTGGCACAGGGATGCATGCAACACCTGTGAATCCCTGTGGCAGGGAAACATGGACCTGCATGTGGCCTACAATAAAATGCCCCATGTGAATGAGCCCTTAATGGACAATGATCTTCTACACCCTGTCCTTGGATATTAACTGAGTAACATGAAAAAGAAGGGAGAAGTCTAATTAATGATTAAACTAACTAATCTAAACATGCAGGTAGATTTGATTAAACCATTTTACAAGCATGACAACAAATTGCAGTTACAGAAAACTGACCCTAGATATCACAATAGAGATATTACACATTAGCAGTCCCCAACCTTTTCTCGCACCAGGGACCAGTTTTGTGTTAGGTAAACTTGTCAGAAGTGATTTATGCAGATAGCAGGGGAACAAAGCAGCAGACAGAAATTATACGTAGTGCTCTTAATTTAGACAAGTACACAATATAGAGGTATGTGCTTTGTTCATATTTCATGTCTGAGGTTTACAACCACTTTAAGTTATTTGGAGTGGGATGTAAACATTTACCAGGGTGAAAAAAATGTTAAGTTCGCAGATGAGAATATTGTATCTACCACTTACATCATATATGTTTTGAATACATCTGAAAGTAATTGAGTCCCTTCCATAGGGGCTGTTTGGACCCTTAGCACTGATAGAGACAATTTTGATTGTCATGGTGAAGATAGGTAAGAGTGATGGGTGGTTACTGAATGAAAAGGGAGGTTATCTTTGTGGTTGAGAATGAATAGTGATGCACAGGCAATCAAGGTTTTAGCAATGGATTCCAGCACTCGTGTGCACTTGTAGGAAGGGCTATCCAGGGGCCACTTTCCCTATACTGTAACCATCCCAAAGCCCCTGCAGATCTCTATGTCTGCACATATATGCATGGATGTGGGTTTTAGACCCTTTCCACTCCATCCCTCTGATCTGTATCCATGTTAACCCTTTTTAATGCCAGGTTCACACTCTCATGCAGACCCCTACATTCTATATGTGTTACAAGCTAAGGCTCCTTAGGTTCAACTAAACACATGGGACGTGATGGCTCAAGTCATCTAGTGAGTGTTTCATTGAGGGGTTCTTCTGTAACTGCCAGAAGAAGCTCTAGGCTGATCAGTCAAGCACTCAACTTATAAACACATTTTCCCTACTTACTGGCTACGTACATTAACTACATCTGTGTACTATATCATATCACATATATCTGTAATAACTTCTTTACTTTAATTCGTTGTAAATGGATCACAGCAATGGAATAAGTACAGTTTCAAGGCTATGGTAAACCTGTCCCTAAAATGGCAAGCAGTCCCAAACAAGGGTGGTTCTTTCACAATATCCAAGAAGGTGGAAGGACAGGGCGTTGCGTTACGATTACCAATACATTTTCTCAGCTTCTTCTTACCATTCCAGGGACACAGCTCTAAGATCCAGAATTGGCTTCTCCATTGAAGAGGAGAATCCACACACAGTCCTTCTACATTCTGTGTTGTCTCCTGCTCCCACCTAATACCTCTTTTCAAAAACTAGGGGAACTCCTCTAACTGCCTCAAGAGAGGTTACACAATGGGAAGCAAGTAACCACTTCTTATATGCTAAGGATCTGAGGCTGGGCTGAGAAGGTCATTTGGTTATGAAGACATAGTGAAGAAGAAAAAGTCTTTCT
>BLSH010318925.1:1016500-1029676 GCA_018402905.1 Glandirana rugosa | reverse complement strand
TTTTTTGTAGGGCACTTGCCCTACCCTTACCCCCATTTTACTTCCTTTTGCAGCCCTCTAGGGCTTTCCAGGACTTTGTTACAGCCATTTTTGTGCATAAAAGTTCGGGTCCCCATTGATTTCAATGGGGTTCGTTGTCCGTGCGATCGTTCGGGTTCCGTCCGGACCCGGACCGGACTTTGTCCCGAAGTTCGGACGGACCAGCAGAACCCGAACTTCCAGAGGTTCGCTCAACTCTAGTTAAGAATAAACCGAGAGAAGAAAAATCTCAGAAAAAATGGGCAACACATGCTGCTTGTGTTTTTGCTAAAAAAACAGTAACACCATTGAAAAACATATAACAAAGCAGCCCAGACATTTGGCTCCCTCAAGTGGGCCTGCATGGTATCAGTGAAAGATAGGATTTCCAAGATAATGATTACATAAAGGCACGGACATAGTTAGTCAGGTTCAGTTTGCCTCCAGTTATGCTGAGATATTTGCAGAAGGGCGTTATCAACTTCAGGTAAAATTTTCCATTCTTAAAACTGAACTTCACTCCTCTATATCTCCCCTCATCCCACCATATCTGTTATGCTGGGTTGAATTCAAAATACACAGTTACAGCCTGTGTCATGCGCAGGGTTGCCAACTGCCAGTAAATTTACTGACAGCTTGTAAAAATCTGTGATTTTTACAACTGTCTAAAAATATCAGGGTCTGATAATTTGTCATGCTGTGCTGATTTTTAAGTGTATACCAGGCAAATTACTTGATATGGGTATTGTCAGTGTTTCCATGTCGTGTTTAAATATCAATTTTCTTAGTTTTAATTAGGAGTTCTGTTATTTTTCATGTTGCTAGTAAAATATGTGCTCCGCCAGTAAATGTTCCATGTTTTGCCACTAAAAAACGCTACTGGAGGTTGGCAACACTGGTCCTGCGCAGTCACCTTGGTCCTTTTAAACTGGCTGGACCCTCTGGGTTCAGGCAGCTCTACCTCCCAACCCATTTATTATTAGTCTGCTGCAGCCTTCTATGATATGTGATGGGGTTTCTCAAAAGCTGTGGATGCAGCACATGTCATTATGGCTTAGGTCAGCATGGCAGTGAGGAGCAAGGCCACCAAAAAAAAAAAATCAAATATAGAAAAGCACTCTGAAAAAACAATTATTATTTTTTTTTAATTTGGGGTGGAGTCACAGACTCAAACTTAATTTACAGAGTGAAGTTTAGGCAGGTAAGGGCCAGCTTGATGAATGTTTTACCTTAACTGGAGATGAAGATTTTTGTAGGGTATTACTACTGATAGAGAAATGTGGTAATTCTTTTTCCTGTTTTATATAGTTAACTGAGGTCAGCATATAGAGAGATCCTGTGTATTTGTCGGGTAGGAGAGGATTTGTATGTTTGTTGCAAGACTCTGCGAGATCCATGTGTATACTTAAGAGAATTCCCCCATTTTATTTCAACATGATGAATTATGTCCCCGTTATCTTGTATGAAGATATAAATTTTGGGTGTTATTGCAGAAATTTCATGTTGTAATCAGTGGCGGCCCATAATGCAGGGTGCACGGGCATCGCCCCCCTTCCATGCATCCGGCCCCCTAATCTACATGTAAGGCGCCAGATGCATGGATTCCAATGGGGTTATTTTTTAAGCATGTGATCAGAGCCAGAGGCTCTAATAGGCTTCAAAAAAGGGCGGTCTTGGGGCGCAGAGGACTGCGCCCCAATCCCACCCAGTTGTGTGACAATAGCCAATTAATATTCGCTATTGTCACACTGATTCTCCTCCCAGGAAGCGTGTTTTGAGACCCATTTCCTGATTGTCCGAAAGGAGAAGTGGTCCTATTGACCTAGGTGGAGGAGGGAGGAGACACGTGGCTGTCGTGAGGAGATACAGGAGAAGCCACGCCGTAGATGGGGTAAGTGCAGGGCCGACCAACCGACCCACGGGGGGTGTGGGTGACCCGACTGACCGGGGGTTGGCTTTGTTTGTCGCCCCCCCAACAAGAATTTCTCAAAGAAATGAGCTTGTTCATTTGCTTGCTTTTGGTGGGGGAGAATAGAGAAGATGAGTCTTCCAACTCTGGTTAACAGGTTGTGTGATCCCCAATGTAGTGTTACCAGGCGAGGATAATGGGTGTGGAGAGTCAGCTGGGGGGGGGCAACCCTTTGCTTTCTTGGAATACACTTGGTCCGTCTGAAGGGAAACAAGATGGCGGATATGCAGAGGATTGGTGGCAGTGGTAGTTGCCTACCCTTATCACTAAAGAGCTCTAGAATAGCTGAGCTTTGGTCATCTTAGTTGCCATCCAGACACATTCCCTCTCATGGCTGTATTTTTATATGAAAATCCCAGTATGGGTTCCCCCATTAGCTAGTATACCAAAACCCATACCTCATTGTGGTGTCACTTTACACTTCCCGGTACAGACAATACTCAGGCACTGTACAATAAGGTCTGTTTTTTATATACTAACTAAGGAGAGTGGGGGATCCTACACAAGCCTTTTTTACACAAGGGAAAAACCTTTACTTTACTTTCATTTAATGATCTTTTAACCCATTTCAAAACCTTTTTTGTGACTGATCTTATTACATTGAATAATACGTATGCAAAAGTTCCTACAACTGCAGAGAAATTTAGATATTTAGTTCTAAATTGTTTGTTTTTTATGTAGTTTGTTGTTCTATAGTTGCTGCTGTTTAAGGGAAATATCTTGTGACAGTTTAAAAGATCGTAATATAAAAGATCCTTCCACCCCAAAGTGATATTAAGGTCATTAGTTGGCCTTTTCTGTATGTCTTGGGTATTCAAAAAGGGAGATAATGATGTCATAATGAAAAAGGAGCAAAAGCATGCAATGCTCTTATCATGGTAGTATGGCAACATGCTTTGCAATAGGGGTAGTTGTTTGTTTCCCCCACTCCCTTCTTTTTTTACTTTGTAATGTGCTTGCCTGCAGCCTTGTAGATTCATCAGATGTTTTTCGTTAGCCTAACAGCTATCTTCGCAGAACTGCTGCATACCTGTTAGGCCTCATGCACACAGGACGTTTTTTGACTGTTTTACAGCAGCTGTTTTCAGCTGCAGACATTTTTTTTACAGTCAATTAACCCTCCATCATGTTATCCTAGGTGTTCATGCACACACAGGCTGTTATCAACTGTTTTTAGCAGTGATGTTTTTGAGCTGTAAAAAAAACTCAAGACCAGAGTGTTTTGAGAGACGTTTTTCAGCTGTACAAACTTTCAAATGCTCAAAAACGTCCATAAACTTTCAAATACGTTGATCCCCACCATTTTTGGACGTTTTAGATCAATTGGGAAAAAAAAAACGCTGGCCCTCTAAAAAACACGCAAAAGCACCGGTAATATAACGCTGGTAAAAGCTGAAAAAGTCACTGATAAGCTACTGACGTTTTTAGGATGTATTTTTAACGTCCTCTGTGCATGAAGCCTAAAGGGAACAAAGGGAAGGTTTTGTTGTCTCTATCTGCTCTTCATTTGTAGATAACTTGACATTCCAAAGGTACATTTTTAAAAGTACATATTTTGATATAAAACTACTTCATTTGTTTGTACAATTAAAAAAAAGAAGAAGAAAAAGGAATGTGTTGATCGTACATATAACGTTCTGATTACTCTTGCAATAGTAAGAAAAATGTGGTTCTTCATTGCAGTGTAAAACATTCTCTAACCGCCATTCAAAAGATTATTTAGAAATCAATATATTTAATAGCAAATATAGATGCAGCAAATGAAAACATACTGTATATAATTGATACAAATATATAAAAAATAGTTCCCTTTCTGTACAAATATTTATGAAGCAATTTAATATGGAAAGCAAAACATTTTATGCGTATCATAGAGTGGCTGTTCACCGTGCCATGCTTTCATACTCTTATGAGCTTTTCTAAGTTTGTTACATTATTGAAGATCATGTGTATTAAAAGCAAAAGCATTAGAAATCCAATTCAAGTAAGAAGGCAATAGGAGGCTATAAAACACATGTTTCTACAATGTACATATTCTGTTATGCACACAGGCTGCCACAGTTGTTAGCTGAATAATTCTAGGTATAGCAGTACAGTCATACGTTTTAATGTTTCATACTATAGGCACTATATAGAGGAAGCAGCTCCACCATCAGTCCGTTGGTGATTCGGCCCATATATCAGAAAGACACTTCTGTCCAATTATCAATGTTTTCACTTAAGATTCACACAACTTTCACCCAAGATTTACTACATTTTTTAAATGAATCTTGTGTAAAAATAGGTCAAACTTGGGTGAAAGTTGGGTGAAACTTGGTTCATAGATTAACCCCTCTGTCTCTAGATGACTGTTAAGGTTCAATACCACTATGCATATGCACACCATGGGCAGTATTAATTACTATAGGACACAGTTACGCTTCTGCTTTTGATAGTGTATAAAGAAAACTTTGATATTCTGCAATACCCAAAGGCTGCCAAAATTGTCACCTGGATGGTAATACAAAATATAAATTAAGAATCCAGTTATCATCTAATCAGTTTAAAGTTCAGTTCTCATTTTCTCAAGCTTAAAGTGGATGTAAACCCACCACCCACCCAGTATAAACTAATGACACAGTATTAATGTATATATACATGCAAGCCTTCTGCATCTATCCCTACCTTTCAAATGTCCTTCCTGTAAGCACTAGCAGCTCTGTAAATCTCTGAAATCAGAGGATGTCTGTGTTTGCTGGAGTTTGGTGGGTGGAGTTGTGATGTCACAAACCTCCCCACCCACCTTTATACAGAGACATTGAGGAGGGAGGGAGGGGGGTTGTAAAACTTTTTCTGCTGTGTGAAGGAGATAAGCAAATTGCTTGTCACTCACAGAGCAAGGGGACTGTGTATTTCCCTGTTAGTCAGACTTTCTCTTCCTGAAAAAAGATAAGCTCATTACTCACAGTTGGATTAACTCTTTGTGGCAAGACTGGGCACAGATCATATGACATGCTATACTCTACCAGGCAGAATTATTAATTACATTTTTTGGGGGGTTTACATCCACTTTAATTTTCATTTTTTTTTTTTTTTTTAGAAATGCTTTAATTTTTTGGAATAATTTCAAGCTAACCTAAGACCAAGTTTTTTTATTCTTTAAATTAATCCCTATGCCCCAACTGTACATGGTTACTGGATATCTCTGCAAACTGTGATCAAAACGTATCTAAATCCAAATAAAAATGTTATATATTGCAGTTAATCAGTCCTTAGATGGGGTAGTTGCATTGATTTTCATGTTTCAGGCTTTTTCCCCTTAGTTTCACCTGGTTATCCTGCCAGTAGCCAATTTTCTGTCCTAAGATGACAATGATTACTTGCCCCTATGTACCTACAGTCCCTTGAACTTTGCGACCTTTTGCCACAAACATAAAGATATAAAACTGTAATTTTTTGTGAAGAATCAACAACAAGTGGGACACAATCATGAAGTGGAATAAAATTTATTGGATATTTCAAACTTTTTTAACAAATAAAAAACTGAAAAATTGGACGTGCAAAATTATTCAGCCCCTTTACTTTGAGTGCAGCAAACTCTCTCCAGAAGTTCAGTGAGGATCTCTGAATGATCCAATGTTGACCTCAATGACTAATGATGATAAATAGAATCCACCTGTGTGTAATCAAGTCTCCGTATAAATGCACCTGCACTGTGATAGTCTCAGAGGTCCGTTTAAAGCGCAGAGAGCATCATGAAGACCAGGGAACACACCAGGCAGGTCCGAGATACTGTTGTGGAGAAGTTTAAAGCCGGATTTGGATACAAAAAGATTTCCCAAGCTTTAAACATCCCAAGGAGCACTGTGCAAGCGATAATATTGAAATGGAAGGAGTATCAGAGCACTGCAAATCTACCAAGACCTGGCTGTCCCTCTAAACTTTCAGCTCATACAAGGAGAAGACTGATCAGAGATGCAGCCAAGAGGCCCATGATCACTCTGGATGAACTGCAGAGATCTACAGCTGAGGTGGGAGACTCTGTCCATAGGACAACAATCAGTCGTATACTGCACAAATCTGGCCTTTATGGAAGAGTGGCAAGAAGAAAGCCATTTCTTAAAGATATCCATAAAAAGTGTTGTTTAGGCCTCATACACACGGGCGTATCTAAAAAAATAAACAAAACGTTGGGTCCGACGTCAAGGAAAAAAAGTCGACGTTTTTCGGCGTTATGCATCGGCGTTTTTGAGCGTTAGTGAGCGTCGGCGTCAATAGGCGTTTTTTAAAAAAAATCATCCCTCAGCTATTTTTCAACCTGAAAACGTCGGCGTCAAAAAACGCCGGAAAACGCCGGTACAATATTAGGTGGCATTTGTTGGAGTTTGTTGGCGTTTTGTGGCGTCGGCGTCAAAAAACGTCAAAACGTTACAGCCTCAGAACGCGATGGCCATGAGTTCTACTTTCTGCTCACTAACGCCGACGCCACCTACAGCTCAAAAACGCTGACGTTTTTATGGGGCCATTGACTAACATGGAGAGCTGCAAAAAACACCAGAGAACGCCGGCGTCAACAAACGTCTGTGTGTATGAGGCCTTAAAGTTTGCCACAAGCCACCTGGGAGACACACCAAACATGTGGAAGAAGGTGCTCTGGTCAGATGAAACCAAAATCGAACTTTTTGGCAACAATGCAAAACGTTATGTTTGGCGTAAAAGCAACACAGCTCATCACCCTGAACACACCATCCCCACTTTCAAACATGGTGGTGGCAGCATCATGGTTTGGGCCTGCTTTTCTTCAGCAGGGACAGGGAAGATGGTTAAAATTGATGGGAAGATGGATGGAGCCAAATACAGGACCATTCTGGAAGGAAACCTGATGGAGTCTGCAAAAGACCTGAGACTGGGACGGAGATTTATCTTCCAACAAGACAATGATCCAAAACATAAAGCAAAATCTACAATGGAATGGTTCACAATTAAACATATCCAGGTGTTAGAATGGCTACGTCAAAGTCCAGACCTGAATCCAATCGAGAATCTGTGGAAAGAACTGAAAACTGCTGTTCACAAACGCTCTCCATCCAACCTCACTGAGCTCCAGCTGTTTTGCAAGGAGGAATGGGCAAAAATTTCAGTCTCTTGATGTGCAAAACTGATAGAGACATACCCCAAGCGACTTACAGCTGTAATCGCAGCAAAAGGTGGCGCTACAAAGTATTAACTTAAGGGGGCTGAATAATTTTGCATGCCCAATTGTTCAGTTTTTTATTTGTTAAAAAAGTTTGAAATATCCAATAAATTTCGTTCCACTTCATGATTGTGTCCCACTTGTTGATTCTTCACAAAAAATTACAGTTTTATATCTTTATGTTTGAAGCCTGAAATGTGGCAAAAGGTCGCAAAGTTCAAGGGGGTCAAATACTTTCGCAAGGCACTGTATATAGAAATATTGGGCTACTTTCCTATTTGGGACTTTCTCCTTACAGGGAGGCGTTCTACTGTAGTTCACAAAAAATAACTGGAAAAACTGGTAGTGTTGTTTGATATATCGGTGCAGTGCTCAGGAGGTTAAAAGGGCACTGGAGTTCCACGAGATCAACAGGTAGTTTTTGATACTTTTAGGAAATGTACTTAACCTGAAAAAAGAAAACTAAAACAAAAATCACATCTAAGGACTGGTAAGATGTAATATGTTATTTTTTGTTTTTGGGTTTAGATAAGCCATTCCCTCTCTCATAACATTATGCTACACCCCTAGAAAGAAAATTCTAGAATACCCAGAGGCTGCCACAATTGTCATGTTAGCTTTACTGTAATCTTAACATGAAGGGGAAAAACAATGTTTTCTAATAAAACCTCTGATACATATCTTATGGAATATAGTTCATTGTGAAGAAAACGCAGCTATTGAAGACCAAGTCTATGTTCACCTAACATTTTACTTAATATCATAAACTCAGCTCAAATAATAAGAATTGATATAGGTACCTACATCCCTAATTCAATATTGGAATTTCCTAACAAGGAAGGTGAGAGGGGCTGTGGGATTTTATTGGTACCGACATAAGCTTACATAGTCAATTTCTTTAAAAACATAACGGTTCTATATGCATGGTAAGCAGTTGTGGGATTTTGTGTATCACTGTGACTGAACAAAAGATTGGGTGTTACATATTTATACACTGTGGGCCTTCTTACAGGACCCTTTATGTAATTACTTATTGGTTTGGTCTGTATATTAAAGTTTTTCTTTCATTTCAGTGTCTGGTCAAAAGTAATTGTGGTAATCTCCTGAAGAAGCGGATCTCCCGCGAAACATGTTGAGAAACACATTGCTATAGACCGTATGATAAAATATATATCATCTTTGTATACTGTTCATGTTTTTGAGCGTACATCTAATTTTTAATATGTTTTTTCTACACAAATAAACATTATGTTTTTAAAGAAATTGACTATGTAAGCTTATGTCGGTACCAATAAAATCCCACAGCCCCTCTCACCTTCCTTGTTAGGAAATTCTAACATTTTACTTAACATAAGTTCATTAAAACCATCAAGGAAGCATTCCGAAAAGTTCATTTTCAACCACTTAATGGCTAATACTGTATACAGTAATTCTAATGGACTTTATAAATCATACATATATTGTTCCTCAGTGTTTTTGGATGAACTGCCTTTCATAACAGCGCTAGTTTCACTTTGAAATGCATAATATTCAAAGTTAGTCAGATCTTGGTTCTATCCTTACTGTGCACAAGTTTGCTGCTCTTTGAAACAGAAGCCAATAATGGTCTACAATACACTTTGCGACAAAAGATAATTGTGAGGCATGCATGTCTTAGACCCCTTTCACCCTTGTGTGAGTTGTCCTGCGATTTGGGACTGCAAAGTCCCATGAGAAGTAGATCCCCATTATTTCCAATGAGTACCATTCATATCTGTACGACTTCAAGTCGTGCCGACTTCAAAGTAGTCCCTGCATTACTTTGGTCCAACTTTGATGCAACTTGAAGTCCATTGACTTCAATGTTAAACCCTCAAAGTCTCATGCAAATCGCACCTAAATAATATAGATGCGATTTCTGTACTACTTCTGTATGACTTTGTAATATGTTTGAGCCAAAGTTGCAACAAAGTCGGACCTAAGTCTTACTGATCCCAAATCACATGAAAATCGTGGTAAAATTGCTGCAAAATTGCAGCAAAAAATCACGGTAAAATTGGGTCGCACAAGTGTGAAAGGGGCCTTACTGTCTTTCCATCTTATAAGTGAGCATCTCTTGCTGTCGACCATCTTGGTCCCGATTGCTCCTGATTGACACCCTCGATACCGGCGCCCCCCGCTCACGTGCCCCTGCCATGCTTACCGAGCTCCACATATACGCATGTACGGACATAAACGTGTACGTCGGGTGCCTACACATGCAAATGTCAATTGAGATACACATGTTACATATCACTATGCACGCCATAACACTAAACTGATACCTATAGGGGGCTTTTGAAGCGTCGCCTATTGAAAATATAGGGTACTGAAGTTTGTCGCCATTTCACAGGCGCACACAAATTTGAGGTGTGCATGTTAGGTATGTATTTACTCAGCACAGCCTCATCTTTTATATTTTACCAAAGCTCCGGGTAATGTATTGTGTTTATTGGAAATTGGAACTACCACTATTTTATTCTCTAGGGTGTCTGCTTTCAGAAAATATATAATGTTTGGGGCTTTTACATTATCTTTGAGGTAAAAATAATTTTTTAAACATGTGTGCAAAAAACACAAAAACGGCTCTGGCAGATGTAAACCCTTATTGCATTTACTTTTAGCTAGCATAATGTTGCGTATGTTGGTGAATTTGTTAAAGCGGAGTTACACCCTATAAAAAGTGTAGCTGCTAACTTTTAATAATCAGACACTCACCTGTCCCCCCGGTCCAGTGATGCGGCCGCCCACTGCCTCTCTCCTCTCCTCCTCCTCCGTGTGGCGCCGGCATTGCAACTGTGGGCTCCCGGCTTTGTGCGAGCCACGCTGCAGGGCTGCGAATGGCTCTGCAATCTTCTGGGACCTGGGACGTGTATCCGACAGGTATCCCCCCCCAAAAAAAAAATGACATGCCAATTGTGGCATGTCAGAGGTCACCTGCACTTAAAGCGGAAGTTCCACTTTTGGGTGGAACTGCGCTTTGAGGGTTTTACATATTAATGCTGCTGTTGTCCTATGACTTCTTTACAGCCTGTCCCTGTCTACATGCTCTATAGTCATACAAGGCTGTAAATGGTTTTTACAGGGCACATTTCCTAATTTCTGCTGTCTGCAACTGATTTTTTTTCACAGACTGTCTCTGTGTACATGTACTTCAGTGATAATTAACTACATATATTTTTTTAAAGGGCATTTCTTAATTGTTGCTGTCTGCATTTTTAACAGACCCTTTTCCAATTGACACTATCATATTAAAGGTTATATTAAATTTTAGTGGTTGGGGTTTCATCTACTTTAACAAACTGTGCTTGAATCATTTGAATTGCTGGTGTACATTTTCTTATGTGCCCTTCCTGTGTGTACAGATCCCTACATCCAAAAATAATTTTAAGGAACAATATTTGCCCCCAACAACTGATTAACAAGTAGCCCACCACTTACATTTTTATATTAATTGAGCTCTTTTTCTTTTTTGGTTGGAAGTGCCAGATATAATTAGATATCCAGTATAAAATGGTACCTTCGTCCAAAATAATATAGTACAAGATAGAAGGAAGAAAAGAATTTTCTTCTGGAGGCTATGATTGCAGACTTTAATGGTACCGTACACATACTAAATAGAAACGTATTTATAAAAATATAAAGTTTTATTACCATATATAATTTTGAAGCAAGCATAAATATTTAAAATGCACCTAGGGCTGGGTTCAAGTATCTATGCATTTTTTAACATGGTGGATACTAATCTACTTGTTTGCAAACTCAACATGTTTCGTGGACTACAGGTGTAACGCCGCTTCTTCAGGAGTCTGCGCCGCTGTGTATTTACAAAGGACTTTTACCAACGGTGTCCCCGTGAGGCTCTCATATGAGCTTCAGTCCCCTACTTCCAGTTGCTGGTATGCAGTGATTTTTACCCTGGATGAACTCTATGGGGATTACCCTATAAAAAGGAGATACCTCTTGATATCTTTGTGAAACTATTTAATTGTATTCCAGCAGCGTGTTCTCATCAGCTTATTTTAGCAGATTTGCCTTTGTCCTGTTCCATGCTGGGTGTTTCCACACCAACTGGGGCTGACACTCTCTCCTGGGATGTGGCTGCATCATGGTGCGACACAGACATCTAATGTAATCTTGTACATCTCTCTACTTAAAAGACATCTGAAGAAGTGGGGTTACACCTGTAGTCCGCAAAACATGTTGAGTTTGCAGACAAGTACATCCACCATGATCAAAAATGCATAGGTACTTGATCCTCACCCTATGTGCATTTTAGCTATTTATGTAATGCTTGTTTCAAAATTATATTTTGTAATAAAACTTTCTATTTTTTATAAATACGTTTCTATTTAGTATGTGTACGGTACCATTAGGCTACTTTCACACTGCAGCCCAGCCGTGGTCACGGTAAAACTTCGTTAGTTTTAGCAGAGTTTTACCAGCGATATGGCTTCGCTTTGCAGGTGGGAGTGTGGCGCTTTTAACCCCCCACAAAGGGTTAAAATGGGGTTAAAAGTGCCATTGCTCCACGCTACCGAGGCGGTGTGCAGCCGCTTTGGAAGTGCTTACCATTCATTTCGGCAGGGGCAGTAGAGGAACGGTATATACACCGCTCACCTCACCGCCCCAAAGATGCTGCTTGCAGGACTTTTTGTAACGTCCTGCAAGTGTACCACCCCAGTGTGACAGCACTCAGGCTTTCACATTGGGGTGGATTGGGGGGGGGGGTTTTGTGGCGCTTTACAGATGCTATTTTTAGCTCCATAGCCTCCAGAAGAAAATTATTTTCATCCTTCTATCTTGTACTCTTTTTCTCTTTATTTGTGGAATCACCCTGCTGCTGGCCACTTTTGCACTACTGTATTCCCCAGCGGTTTCTTAATTCTTGCACTAAAATCCCTACCTGTGCTTTTTGTCTCTAGTAAATTTTGTCCTAAAATTGCTATTTAAAATGTTCACCTGCAGGTCACTTTTACATTCCTGTGTCATCTGCAGTCTTCTATTTTTTGTAGTAAATCCTCTACCTGTTTTTAGTCTCTAGAACATTTGAGCCTAAAAATTGTTATTGCAGTTAAATTGTAGTCCAGCCAGTGCCCTTTGCCACTAGTAAATTGGGTTTAGCCTTGTTATTTAAAATTTTCCCAGGTTTTGGCCTCTTTAACCACTTGCCGACCGCCAACCGCAGTTTGATGGCGGAACGATGGCTGCGAGATCCCGCACTGTGAGCATGCGCGTGCCGCCGGAGGCGGGCTCGCATGCTCACTGTGTTCCGGGGGAGCCAGGGAGCGGGTAGGGTGGACTCGATCTCCACCGGCTACCCGTGATGCCCCCCCCACAGTGAAAGAATGGAGGTCCGTGTATGTAAACACGGATCTTCGTTCTCATAGAGGGGGAAGGGCTGTGATCACAGGTTTCCAGTATATGGAAACCGTGATCACTCCCCTCCCCCTGCCAGCCCAGCCCCCATACAGTTAGAACACGCCTAGGGAACACATTTAACCCTTAGAGCACCCCCTACAGGTTAACCCCTTCACTGCCAATGGCATTTACACAGTAATCAGTGCATTTTTATAGCACTGATCGCTGTATAAATGGCAATAGAATAATGGATTCCTGTCGGCTGTATTCCCAAAATAAATGCCAATAGTCCCAAAAAAGTGTCAAAATGGTCTGACTAATGACACATTTACGGTAACCGTCACTTCCCCAATTGGACATCCCCCACGAGATTCCCAATTTACACAAGGGATCCGCACAAGATTGACATACCCCCGACCCGACCGTCCCCCTCCCCTCACTAGTGCCAAAGGTATATGACCTTTGGACACTAGTGTCGGGAAGGGGGAGATACTCTTGCTTCTAGGCACAAATGTATGTGCCTGGAGGTAAGAAAGTGACACCCCCCCCGTAGTGCCCATCGGCCACCTCTAGCTCAGGTGGGATGGGCGAGGGACCGAGGGGGCCTTGTGTCACTCGTACGCTCGGGCGGAGGCCG
>BLSH010318925.1:996230-1013610 GCA_018402905.1 Glandirana rugosa | reverse complement strand
CTACCCTTTCCCCCTCCCGACTGGTACTACTCACAGAGTTGCATTAACGGCTATACCCGCCAAGTTGTATGATATACCTATCCAGTCATCCAAGATGGTTCACTGGGTAATAGCATTACTCCATACTATTGTGACCAGTCGGAACATCTGTGTGCTATTTGTACTGTGCAAATTGTTACCCTGTAATACTACATTTCTTAATAAAAACTATTGAAAGAGAAAATTATTTTTCGTCCTTCTATCTTGTACTCTTTTTCTCTTTATTTGGGGAATCACCCTGCTGCTGACCACTTTTGCACTACTGTATTCCCCAGCGATTTCTTAATTCTTGTACTAAAATCCCTACCTGTGCTTTTTGTCTCTAGTAAATTTTGGCCTAAAATTGCTATTTAAAATGTTCACCTGCAGGTCACTTTTACATTCCTGTGTCATCTGCAGTCTTCTATTTTTTGTAGTAAATCCTCTACCTGTTTTTAGTCTCTAGAACATTTGAGCCTAAAAATTGTTATTGCCGTTAAATTGTAGTCCAGCCAGTGCCCTTCGCCACTAGTAAATTGGGTTTAGCCTTGTTATTTAAAATTTTCCCAGGTTTTGGCCTCTTTAACCACTTGCCGACCGCCAACCGCAGTTTGATGGCGGAACGATGGCTGCGCGTTCACTGTGTTCCGGGGGAGCCAGGGAGCGGGTAGGGCGGACTCGATCTCCACCGGCTACCCGCGATGCCCCCGCAGTGAAAGAATGGAGGTCCGTGTATGTAAACACGGATCTTCATTCTCATAGAGGGGGAAGGGCTGTGATCACAGGTTTCCTGTATATGGAAACCGTGATCACTCCCCTCCCCCTGCCATCCCAGCCCCCATACAGTTAGAACACGCCTAGGGAACACATTTAACCCTTAGAGTGCCCCCTACAGGTTAACCCCTTCACTGCCAATGGCATTTACACAGTAATCAGTGCATTTTTATAGCACTGATCGCTGTATAAATGGCAATAGAATAATGGATTCCTGTCGGCTGTATTCCCAAAATAAATGCCAATAGTCCCAAAAAAGTGTCAAAATGGTCCAACATGTCCGCCGCAATATCCAGTACCGCTAAAAATCGCAGATCGCCGCCATTGCTAGTAAAAAATGTAAAAAAATGAAAACCCCAGAAATTAATTCTCATCATCCATAAACGCGGCAACTTTTGCGCAAACCAATCAATAAACGCTGATTGCGATTTTTTTAACCAGAAATTTGAGGATTTGTATTTTAGCAAAAAGTAAGAAAAACTGTTTTTTTTTTTTTGCAAAATTGTCGCTTTTTTTATTTATAGCGGCAATCAGAAATGATGCAGAGGGGATCACATACCACCAAAAGAAAGTTCTATTTGTGGGGAAAAAAGGACACAAATTTCATTTGGATACAACATCGCACGACTGCGCAATTGTCAGTTAAAGCGACGCAGTGACGAATCGCAAAAAGTTCTCTGGTCCTGAAGTGTGAAATCCTTCCGGGGTTGAAGTGGTTAACATTGCTGCATCAGTCTGAAGATCATGCAATTCAAGATTCTTATCTAGTATAGCGCTGCCTTATAAACTCCAGTGCATCAACAACAAAAAAGGGAAATAACACAAACATGTGGCAAAAAGTGCTCACTGCCGGTTCACACAGGGGCGATCCGACTTCAGGGGCGACTCGGCGTGACCCCGCACAGCATGACCTCAGTGCGGCTTGCAAACGACTTCTGTAATAGAAGTCAATGCAAGTTGCCTGAAGTCGCCCCCAAAGTAGTACAGGAAGAGACTTGAGTCACTCCTATTAGAGTGGTTCCATTACAATGCATGGAGCGCGACCTGTCAGGCGACTCAAGTCGTCTGACAAGTCACCCCTGTGTGAACCGGCTCTCAATGAATAAATATAAACATTCAAGTGCCTTAAACTACATAACATAAAACTATAGTGTCTATATAAAAAAGCATAGTGTCCATATAAAAAAACGTGAAAAGCAATATTTTACTTCCAAATCTAAATTTCTACCCCGTGTGTTAATATTATTATTATTATTATTATACAACAGTTTACGCAGCGCTTTACAACTTGAGGGTAGACAGTACAAATACAATACACTTAAATACAGTAGGAATCAGAGGGCCCTGCTCGTTAGAGCTTACAATCTAAAAAGGGAAGGTCAAGAGAAACACGAGGTAATAACTGTGGGGGATGTGCTAATAGAGAAGATAAATGTACAGTTGTTAGGTGGGAGCCAGATAGGCTTCTCTGAAGAGATGAGTTTTCAGGGATCGTCTGAAGGTGGACAAACTAGGAGACAGTCGGACAGATTGTGGTAGAGCATTCCAGAGGATGGGAGAGGCTCTGGAGAAGTCCTGGAGACAAATTAATAGAATAAATAGTCCTCCATGCTTCCTTCACCACACTCTTGGAATTGCACTCACCAAATGTGTTTGCCCTTCAGACACAAAAAGGCAAAAAATGGCCTGGTCAGGAAGGTAAAGTGGTTAAGCAGGGAAATTTTTTTTTTTTTTTTATTGTCCATATCTAGGGCTTGATAGAGTTCACTAAGCCCTGATAAGAGGCGAGTGTTGTTGACCCCAAAAAATGTGTTGGCTGCTTTATGTAATCATACAGTATGATAAACAATTAAAGCAACTTCAGCTCCAATTTATGACTGCAATAAGGATATTACGTAGCAAGCTTCTCAGGATTAGACACTGATATAGCAGTCTGTGCACTCCACAAAATAATGCATTTATATCATTTGGAGTATTTCAGTATTATTCAAATGGAAGAAATAATTTGCTTACTATTGCCAATTATAAAAATTGCATTTTGACAGGGTTGCTATGGGCTCCAGTATATTTGCATTTTTTGTAAATGTGTGAAAGTTAAAAAACATTTCCCTAGCACACAGAGATCTATCATGTGTCAGAAGACTACAGTTAATGAAAGAGCCGTCAGTCTAACCACTTGTATTTTGAAATCAGTTAATTAAAGCTTTCATTTCATGATGCATCTCCTTATAATTACACTTTTCAGCATTTTAGCTCAAACAAATGTTCATCAATATCTGGTTTAATTGTCCTGTTTCCTGATATATTTCCACCTACCCTTTCATTAGGGAGTTAACTGAAGTGGTGAGTTTTCTTTGGTGACTTGTATCTCTCCATAATTAGTAGTTACATTACACAATGCAAAATACAGAACATTGTGTAGGAGGAATGGGCAGGCCAGCTTTCATTGTCACAGGTCTTGCTGCACCAATGACTTTCAACAGTCACTACTAAAAAGAACAAATATATAACGCAAGAAAAATACAAGGGAGAGCAAAACAATGTGTGATGCACCATTTTGTGACTGATTAAAGAGTAATATTTTGCTATCATTATTCTCATATTATAATCCTTTCAAATCATAATTATGGTTTGAATATATGGGCTAATTTGACTTGTATAATAAAGAGCACCTTTAACTACTTCAGCCCTGGAAGGTTTTACCCCCTTAATGACAGGCCATTTTATGCGTTATGGCACTGTATTATTTTACCTGACAAGTGCGTGGCCGTGCAGCGCTGTACACAAATAAAATTGATATACTTTTTCTCCACAAATATAGCTTTCTTTTGGTGGTATTTGATCACCTCTGCGGTTTTTATTTTTTTGCGCTATAAACAAAAAAAGAGTGACAATTTTGAAAAAAAAAACAATATTTTTTATTTTCTTCTATAAAATATATCCAAAAAAAAAATGTTAAAAATCTAGTTTCTTTATCAATTTAGGCCAATATGTATTCTGCTACATATTTTTGGTAAAAAAAAAAAGCCTAATAAGCATATATTGATTGTTTGGCTCAAAAGTTATAGCGTCTACAAACTATGGCATAGATATATGGTCTTTTAATATTTTTTATTGCTTTTACTGGTAATGGCGGCGATCAGCTATTTTTAGCAGGAATGCGGCAGACAAATCTGACACTAAGTGACACTTTTTGGAGACCACTGACACAAATACAGTGGTCAGTCAATGTATACATGACACTGGCAGGGAAAGGGTTAACCTCAGGGGCGCTCAAAGGGTTAAATGTACTCCTAGGGAGTGATTTCTAAGGCTGGGTTCACACCTATGCAAATGGGATGCGGATTACATCGCATCCAATTCGCATGACACTTGAAAACACATTGATTTCAATGTGTCAGGTTCACATAGGTGCAGTGCATTGCACTCCGCATTACAAAGAAAATGTGTGCGTTTTCTGTGCAATGTGGTGCGAATTCCCAGCCGATTAAGTTCAATGGGAACGCATCTGCCCTGCAGATGCGTTCCGCAGTGAACAGGGATCTTTCCCCCTGCTCGCGCCACCTCCCCCTCCCTCCCAGGGCAGCTGCTGCGCTGTGAGAATGGACAGGAGCCGCTGAGAAGCGGCTCAGTTTGTTCTCAGCAGCAAAGAGGCTGGAATTCGCACCGGACTCGTGTGAACCCAGCCTAACCATTATTAAAACCACTGCTCCTGAAAAAAAAAAATTATAAACTTTTTTTCTATTCAGACATTTCCCCTAGGGCTAAGGCTGTTAAAATTAGAGAGAGGGGTGGTAATTTTTTTTTTTTATGGCAATGAACTTGCATACAAGCATTAAATGGAGGAATTCTGAAATCACAGGTTCAATTCCAGACAACATCAGGCACTTAGAACATGTGATCTGAGAGGCATCTTCACAGGCAAATAGACGCTGCATGTGAGTTAATTTACTCCCTTTTGTGAGAGCTGAAGTTGTAATTGCCTTTAATTGGGAGTTATTTTAAGGCACTGCTGGAGTAGATTTGGGAGGTATAGTAAATCAGGGCCTAAGGGACACTTTATGGGGACCAGTGACACCAATACAGTGATCAGTGCTAAAAAAAATGCACTGATCACTGTATAAATGACACTGGCAGAGAAGGGTTTAACATCAAGGGTGATCAAAGGTGTTCCCTGGGAGTGTTTTCTAACTGTGTGGGGGGGACTGACAGGAAGAACACAGAGATTACTGTACCTGATTACTAGGAACAGAAGATCGCTGTGTACTTCCCTGTACTTGTTTACATAGGCAGATCCCCGTTCTGACTCTCTGTGGAGCAATCGCGGGTGGCCAGGGGACATGAGGTCCACTGGGCCCGTTGATTGTCCCCCCCTCCGTGCGGCGGCGCACGCGCATCCACAGTATCTATTGCACGAAATTATGTACGGGTACGTTGTTTCGTGCAATAGAGCCACCCTGCCATGGTATTTATGCTATGGGCAGTCTTTAAGTGGTTAAACACTGGACAACCAAAATCTGTAGATTAACATTCTCAGTTTTCATGATATAGGAATGTTATTAGTGGTTCCAAAATCACTGTGGTTCCTAATAATGTGATCACCATATGAAGACAGCCAATCATGTTGATCACTGGATGCTGGCACTGTGTCTCACCCAACAATCACCCCCACCCCCATCTCTCTTTCACTTTCCCTCTTTTGTGCAGTGATAGAAATCATTAAAGAGCAAGTAAACCCAGATTGGGTTTACTTCCTCAATATAACTCTGTAAAGTAGAAGCATAATGGGCTACTATGCATCGCATAGTAGCCCATTATGTGCCACTTACCTGGAAACAAAGCCTGCAGCGCCCAGCGATGTCCCCGCTCCAGGCCGCGTCCATCTTCTGCCCCTCTTCCTTCTGGGGCCGCGACTCCGGCTCTGTGACTGGCATGCGCGCAGGAGCCGTCAGTCATAGCACAGGGTCAGTGGAGAAACGGCACGGAGGCCACTTCTTCACTGCGCATGTGCCAACATGACGTCGGCGCATGCAAAACACTGCATATCTCCTGAATCGTGCAGGTTTGGGAGATATGCAGTGCACCTACAGGTAAGCCTTATTCTAGGCTTACCTGTAGGTTAAAGTGGTTGTCACAGGTTGACAACCACTTTAAACATTATGTATAAGGAGTTTAAAAGTTTGGTTAAAAGTAAAAATACCCAAAAATAGAGTTTCTCAAATTTTTCCCTTTGTCAGCTTATAACAAAATTGTGAGCAGAATAAAACAGTGTGCTTAATTTAAACTTTATACGTTTCGAAAAACAATATACATATTTTTAGGTAGGCAAATTTGTCAGGTTTTTTCAAGTTGAGTAGTGCTTACAAAAGCTACTTAATTTGTCCTGGGCTCCTAGGGCTCAATGTCCTCTGGTCTTGAAGGGGTTAAAACTAACCCTAATACTAAGAGGTACAGTATATTTATAAAAAATGAAAAGACAACACTCAGCTGACTCCTGTGACTGATGCATGCTGTTTCACACTGCTTACAGCTGACACCTATTTGGACAAGGTGGAACTTCTAAGTTCAGACAATCCCACCCATGCCATGTCTGCCCTCCAGTTGCCCCCTGGTGTTGGTTCTGGTTGGCTTCCTCCCCTCAGCTCCCCTACCACACATCCATTGCTACCGCCTTTTGGGATTTCACAAAACTGGCACTCTGCTTTGCCTGATGATACATCACACACGCATCCACCCCTGGAAACGCGCCGGGTTCACTAGATGCCTGTGCATACTGTATACTATTGATAAGTATCACTGCAAATTTGTACTATGATGTATTTTACTGGCTCAGCAATTGGTATGCTATTCATGTATATAAGATCATTTTTTATTAAATGTTAAAACTGTGCATACTCCTGTTACTTTGTTACTAGTGGCAAATGGTGCTCACCTCATATAAAGTCCCAGGGTGATTTTTTTTCTGTAATTGAATTCCCATAAATTGTGTAATATGTTTACTTCCTATGATCTTACAACATCGGAAATTGAAGCTCCATACCACTGCTAAGAGGTCCAGCTACAACTTTACACCAATAAAAGTCAGAGAAGCAATTAAAGAGTATCTAATGCATTTTAGGAGTCCAGAAGTATAAGGGTGTCTCCATATCAATAGCCAATAGTATTGGATGTATAGAAATTAATGTCAGATAAGATTGAATGGATAATCAATATGCAAGAATCTCATAGAAGAACAAGAAATGGTGGCACAGTCAAATTCTTGAAAGATGTTTATTGGTCATCAAGCCAGACATAGCCACAAGACATTTTGAAGCGTTTCACTTGAATCGCTCGAGCTTACTCATAACAGTGATGTTGTCCAGATATCTGCTATTTAAGGGCGCATCCAAAAGGAAATACCCCCATATTCAGCTGATAATTATCAACATAATTGGACTGGGCAAAACATCACACTTGAACATAGACATTTACAATCATTACTCCAAATACTAATAAAAACTAAACCTAAGAAATATATATATAAAGAGAAAAAAGAAAACAAAATAAAAAAAAAGAGAGAAAAAGCAATTAGAGGACAAATAATTGTTTCAAACCATATGTGTGTTATCAGAAAAAATAAGTAGTCAAAATTTATATAAACACAAGTGTCCCTTACAGACAACACATATGGAAAGCATCATGTATTGGGCCATCCCGCTAGTTACATATATGAGCAAAACTCAAACGGAGACCAACATGAGGTAGAATGTCACACACCAATATATAGTTTGGCAATGTCTCTCAATGTCACAGCGAGATGACACAAACAAGCAGCAATTAATCAGTTTAATATAGGTAACACAAATATAAAGAAACTACAAACAACGAATATGCATTTAATCTTAAAAGTGATTAATATCCCTTTCAAAGTTTAAGCCATGAGGCATGCGAGTTTTAAACTGGAAAATCCAATATACTTCTCTTTTGCAGAGAAGTCGAAAGACATCCCCCACCCCCCCCCCCCCTTGGGTCTAGTAACTTTTTCCAAAACCTGTACACCTACAGCTGGAAGATCTCCATCATGCTGGCTGTTAAAATGGTGTGCTACATTGGTGGATTCATTTCTTTCTATACTATGAAGGTGTTCATAAAATCTATCCCTCAACCATCTTGTAGTGTGCCCTATGTATTGCACGTGGCATATTCTACAGGTAATGATGTATGTGACATATTTAGTGTTACAGTTAAAAAAGGATTGCATTTTGTGTTCCCTTTCAATTGAAAGGGAGCAAACCACATTCCCTCCAAAAATATGCCTACAACAAGGGCAACCAGTGCCACCACAGCAATAGTTGCCCTTGAAGTGCAACCATGTAATAGACTGTGTTTTACTTGGTTGAAAAAAGTTGGGTGACAGCGAATTTCCCAATGTGGGTGCTCTTCTTGATACAATATTGATACCATCCTTTAGAAGATCAGCACATGTCTGATCCTCAAAAAGGATGGGCAAATACCTATGAACAATATCCTTGATGTCTTTAAATTCCAAACTAAAGGGAGTACTCAAACTAAGTTGTTTTTTATTAAAATTCTCCTTCTTCCGACCACAATGTTTGCTTTCCTTTAGTGCTCACTCCCCTGTTTGGAGCCTGCAATGGATACAGCTCTATCTAACATCCATCTTGGATACCCACTCTGCAGAAAACAGCCATATAAGGCCGCTGTCTGTTTCTCAAATGACTGTTGATTGCTGCAGATACGGCAAACTCTCAAGAATTGGCGGATGGGAATACACTTGATGGTATGTTGGGGATGTCCCAATTCGGCCATCAAGAGTGTATTGCCAGATAAAGGTTTCCTATAGAGATCTGTATTAACACCAGTACCTGCAGCACACAAGTGAACATCCAAAAAACGTATCTCACGCCTGTCAGCATGTCACGAAAAATGTAATTTCATGTAAATTTCATTAAGGTATTGCAAAAAGGAATCCAAAGAACCTATACATTCATCCACAATAAATATCAGATCGTCTATGTAACGATAAAACAACCTGATATATTGTCTGAACGGATTGTCAGAACCATATATGGGGGACCGCTCCCACCATCCCATGAAGAGATTTGCTAATGAGGGAGAACATTTGCCCCACTGCGGCCCAGCATTTCTGCAAAAAAAATTTCCATTGAATACAATATATGTGTCAAAATATATTGCAGAACATCTAGAATGAACATACGGACCCTTCATTGAGAGGTTGGTGTAACGTTCTACATGGAATCTGACTGCCGAGATAGTCAGTCTGTGTGGTATAGATGGTAGAGACTACTTACATCACAGGTAATCCACATAGAATGTGGCTCCCATTTCATATTATCCATAATATTTAGAAGGTGGTTCATATCCTTAACCACTTAATGATTGGAAGGATTTCCCACATTAGGACCAGAGCACTTTTTGCGATTCGGCACTGCGTCGTTTTAACTGACAATTACGCAGCCGTGCGACGTTGTACCCAAACAAAATTTACGCCCTTTTTTCCCCACAAATAGAGCTGTGCGGGGTCAAGCTGAGTCGCCCCTGAAGTCGGATCGCCCCTGTGTGAACCAGCAGTGAGCACTTTTTGCCACATGTTTGTGTTATTTTGCTTCGTTGTTGTTTGATGCACTGGAGTTTATAAGGCAGTGCTATACTAGATAAGAATCTTGAATTGCATGATGTTCAGACTGGTGCAGCAATGTTAACCACTTCAGCCCAGGAAGGATTTCACACTTTAGGACCAGAGCACTTTTTGCGATTCGGCATTGTGTCGCTTTAACTGATAATTGCGCGGTCGTACGATGTTGTACCCAAACGAAATTTGTGATCCCCTCTGCGTCACTTCTGATCGCCACTATTAACAAAAAAAAGCGACAATTTGAAAAAATACATTATTTTTTACTTTTTGCTATACTACATATCCCAAAAAATATATGAAAAAAAAAATGTATTCATCAGTTTTGGTGCGATCTGCATTTTATTGATTGGTTTGTGCAAAAGTTGCCGCATTTACAAACCATGAGAATTAATTTATGGCGTTTTTACTATTTTTTTTTACTAGTAATGGCAGCGATCTGCGATTTTTATCAGGAATGTGATATTGCACTGAACATGTCAGACATTTTTGACACTTTTTTGGGACCAAGGACATTTATACAGCGATCAGAAATGTAAATATCCACTGATTACTGTGTAAATGTCATTGGCAGTGAAGGAGTTAACCTGCAGGGGGAGATCTAGGTGTTAACTGTGTTCCCTAGGCGTGTTCTAAATGTGAGGGGGCTGGGCTGCCAGGGGCATAACAGATCTAACTGATCCCAGTGACAGGGATCAGTAGATCTCTTACATGCCGCCTGACAGAATGGGGAAGCGCCGTGTTTACATCGGCGGTTCCCTGTTTTTCCTCTCTGCCAGGCAATCTGCAAAGTGTGGTGGGCATGAACGACTTGCCGTTTATAGACCGCGATTCGCGCTACAGCGCCACACTGCAGTAGTAAATGTATGCGAGCCGGTCCGGAACCGGTTAAGGTAGCTAGGGAGTCAACAGGCCAGGGGCTGCAAGATGTTATCTAGCCACTGGCTCATCTCTCATTAAGGGAACCAACGCCAGAAATGATAGGTCTCCCCTGTAATGGATTTAAACATTTATACGTTTTGAGGAAATGGTGAAAAATCGACACCACAGGATACTGTGGTATCAGCCCTTCCCCCATTTTATTGTCAAGAATACCAAGTGTAACCCCTTCATTGACCAGAGTGGTTAGAATAACCTTGTATTTCTTAGTGGGATAACTTGTAAGTTTCATTTGGTACATCCGTCTGACAATTGTCGTTCAGCTTCCTGTCTCTAGGTCTCAACTCCCATTACAACTATCAAACACCCTTTTTTGGACAAAAAGGAGAAGATGGACGGCCGCACTCCAATAAAACGCTTTTATTGCATCAAAAAGTTAAAATCCATATAAGCAGAAGTATAGGTAAAAAAAGCAGCTGGCGTGTTTCACGCCCTCATTGGCGCTTAGTCATAGCTGTATGACCACAAACTTAGTCCCATATATATATACATACAAATTATATAAGCACTCAATTAATCATGATGTTCTAATTGGGATGAGATGTGGTTCGAATTCAACACATATGGTCAGAGAGGGTGATCCATGCAATATATCCAATTGGATTAATCATTTGTGCATGAACCAAGATGATTGTGGCATCAAGTGTATATATATATCTATATATATAGATATATATATATACAAAAACACGGGTCGCCATCAAACAGGCTCTGAAAAGATAACACAACATTAGATAATGTCATAGTCATACGAACCTCTAAAACTTAGACAGAGCATATAACTATTGTTCCATAAAATGTTGTCAAGTGCACATTCAAATACAATAAAGAAAATATGCACACATATATATGTATTGACTAATGTGCGTGGAAAAGCCGGGATACACCTAAACAAATATGTAAACAAACCCAAACATTTCTTAAACGGGACCCCGGAGATTCCACAGACATCTGTGCAGAACTCTTACTATTAAAAGCGTGAAAAGCTAAACTGAATTCCAGCCCCATAGATAACAAAATACACTGGTAAATTGCTAAAAATCAGATCGAGCGAGGCCAAGACACTGATGGGCAACTAGTCAAAATGAACTTATAGCTGAAGCATATGTGTGCACAGAATGTGTGTTATGAAACAGATCGGGTAATAAAAGATCCACATAAACTGGAAAGAGAGGCGGGAAAATCAAGCTAAACGAAAAAATTAAAGACATTTTTGGCCATACAATTACTACTCATAACAATGGGAAACATCCTATTCAAGTATTCAAGTATTGAGGTTAAAGATCCAGACCGCTTCTCTTACCAAACCCCCTTTATTAGAATTACGAATGATGATAGAAGGATCCCTTTCCTTAAACAAGAGGTTATCCAGTTTAGTGGATATGTTAGTAGAAACTTGCATAGTCAAAGCGGTGAGATCACTCTCAACCAATTTTTTAAATCATTCCATCTCAGGACAACGTGCACTAATGGGATAAAACTGGGATCTAACCCTAAAGGACTGGGTAAATCAGTGTTGGTATCTGAAAATGTTTCCAAACCACATTCCCAAGACAAATACCCCAGCTCCCCTGCCACACACTGATCTCTAGATGCATATATCAACCTTTCACAATATGGATCACAGACATTAGGTCTCTCCACCTCACGTTATTGAAGCCCATTCTGCTTCAATTTAGGTCAGTTGTACTTTATTTCAGTATGACAATGCACTCTAGTGGTGGACATTAGAACTTACCCACATAGTCTCTAGTAACTGTGAAGGGCTACCTTGATGTAATGGGTGTACCTCAATCATATACAGGCTTTTTTCCAGGGGGAGTGTGGGGGAACGTAGTACCGGCACCTCCAGCACTGAATGTATATAATGGCAAGCGGTGCCTGGTTGTTCTGGAGCATCTACTTATGCTGGCTGCTGGGGGATCCATTGTTGCTGGAGGGGATCTATTTTTGCGTGGTGGCCTATTGTTGCTGGGGAGGTCTATTGTTGCTGGTGAGGGGATCTACTGTTGAGGGAGTTGTCCATTGTTCCTGACTGCTGGAGAGTCTATTGATGCTGTCTGCTGGGAGATCTGTTCTTGCTGCTGGCAGTCTATTGTTGCTGGTGTAATATTTTGTTGCAGGGGTCCTATGTTGCTGGGGGGTCTATTGTTGCTGGGGTGGAATATTGCTGCTAGCTTGCAGGGGTTCTATTTTACTGCTTTTCTTGTTATCATTACCAAATTCCATACAAATTACTTAGCATGAATAATGATACTTGGCTCTCTAATCTCTAAATGAGGCAGTGCTGGGAGGTGGGTAGGGGGTAGAACCAAGGGACGGTGCTCAGAGGAGGGTAGGGGGCGGAGACAAGAAGTGACTCAGAAGGGGAGAGTTCCAGCACCTATTCTCTGGGAAAAAAAGCCCTGCTCATATATATGTTGGTGTGCTTTCATGTATGTTTGTTTTTTTTTGTTTTGTTTTTTTTATTGACTGCCTTTTCACTACTATTTTTCATTAACATTTTATTTTTCATTACTTAGTTTTGTGAGAGGTTTGTGTTACCTATACTAAAATTATTGTTTTTTGTTTGTGTCATCTCGCTGTGACATTGTGTGATATAGAGACATTGCCACACTATACAGATGCTGGTCATATAATTAGAATATCAGCAAAAAGTTGATTTATTTCACGAATTCCATTCAAAAAGTGAAACTTGTATACTATATTCATCCATTACACACAGACTGATATATTTCAAATGTTTATTTCTTTTAATTTTCATGATTATAACTGACGACTGAGGAAAATCCCAAATTCAGTATCTCAGAAAATTAGAATATTGTGAAAAGGTTCAATATTGAAGACATCTGGTGTCACACTCTGATCAGCTAATTAACTCAAAACACCTGCAAAGGCCTTTAAATGGTCTCTCAGTCTAGTTCTGTAGGCTACACAATCATGGGGAAGACTGCTGACTTGACAGTTGTCCAAAAGACGACCATTGACACCTTGCACGAGGAGGGCAAGACACAAAAGGTCATTACAAAAGAGGCTGGCTGTTCACGGAGCTCTGTGTCCAAGCACATTAATAGAGAGGCGAAGGGAAAGAACAGATGTGGTAGAAAAAAGCGTACAAGCAATAGGGATAACCGCACCCTGGAGAGGATAGTGAAACTGAACCCATTCAAAAATGTGGGGGGGGGGATTCACAAAGAGTGGACTGCAGCTGGAGTCAGTGCTTCAAGAACCACTATGCACAGACGTATGCAAGACATGGGTTTCAGCTGTCGCATTCCTTGTGTCAAGCCACTCTTGAACAATAGACAGCGTCAGAAGCGTCTCGCCTGGGCTAAAGACAAAGGACTGGACTGCTGCTGAGTGGTCCAAAGTTATGTTCTCTGATGAAAGTAAATTTTGCATTTACTTTGGAAATCAGGGTCCCAGAGTCTGGAGGAAGAGAGGAGAGGCACACAGTCCACGTTGCTTGAGGTCCAGTGTAAAGTTTCCACAGCCAGTGATGGTTTGGGGTGCCATGTCATCTGCTGGTGTTTGTCCACTGTGTTTTCTGAGGTCCAAGGTCAACGCAGCCGTATACCAGGAAGTTTTATAGCACTTCATGCTTCCTGCTGCTGACCAACTTTATGGAGATGCAGATTTCATTTTCCAACAGGACTTGGCACCTGCACACAGTGCCAAAGTTACCAGTACCTGGTTTAAGGACCATGGTATCCCTGTTCTTAATTGGCCAGCGAACTTGCATGACCTTAACCCCATAGGAAATCTATGGGGTATTGTAAAGAGGAAGGTGCGATATGCCAGACCCAACAATGCAGAAGAGCTGAAGGCCACTATCAGAGCAACCTGGGCTCTCATAACACCTGAGCAGTGCCACAGACTGATCGACTACATGCCACGCCGCATTGCTGCAGTAATTCAGGCAAAAGGAGCCCCAACTAAGTATTGAGTGCTGTGCATGCTCATACTTTTCATGTTCATACTTTTCAGTTAGCCAAGATTTCTAAAAATCCTTTCTTGTATTGGTCTTAAGTAATAATCTAATTTTCTGAGATACTGAATTTGGGATTTTCCTTAGTTGTCAGTTATGATCATCAGAATTAAAAGAAATAAACATTTGAAATATATCAGTCTATGTGTAATGAATGAATATAATATACAAGTTTCGCTTTTTGAATGGAATTAGTGAAATAAATCAACTTTTTGATGATATTCTAATTATATGACCAGCACCTGTATATTGGTGTGTGGCGTTCTACCTCATGTTGGTCTCCATTTGAGTTTGGCTCATATGTCACTAGCGGGACAGCCCAATACATGCTGTTTTCCATATGTGTTATCTGTAAGGGACACTTGTGTTTATATACATTTTGACTACTTATTTTTTCTGATAACACACATATGGTTTAAAGCAATTATTTGTCCTCTAATTGCTTTTTCTCTCTTTTTTTTTATTTTGTTTTCTTTTCTTCTCTTTATATATATTTCTTAGGTTTAGTTTTTATTAGTATTTGGATTAATGATTTTAAATGTCTGTCAAGTGTGTTGTTTTGCCCGGTCCAGTTATGTTGATAATTATCGGCTAATTATGGAATTATTTCCTTTTAAAAGCACCCTTAACCACTTCAGCCCCGGAAGGATTTCCCACTTTAGGACCAGAGCCCTTTTTGCGATTCGGCGCTGCGTCGCTTTAACTGACAATTGCGCGGTCGTACGACGTTGTACCCAAACGAAATTTGCGTCCTTTTTTTCCCACAAACAGAGCTTTCTTTTGGTGGTATTTGATCATCGCTGCGTCATTTCTGATCGCCGCTATAAACAAAAGAAGAGCGACAATTTTGCAAAAAAAAAAACAAATTTCTTACTTTTTGCTAAAATACAAATACAAAAAAAAAAATACAAAAATACATTTTTTTTCACAGTTTTTGGCCGATTTATATTCTCCCTCATATTTGTGATAAAAAAAGTTTATTGATTGGTTTGCGCAAAAGTGGCCACGTTTACGGATGATGAGAATTCATTTTTAGGGTTTTTATTTTTTTTTATTTTTTATTAGTAATGGCGGCGATCTGCGATTTTTAGCGGTACTGCGATATTTCAGCGGATATGTCGGGCCATTTTGACACTTTTTTGGGACCATTGGCATTTATACAGCGATCAGTGCTATAAAAATGCACTGATTACTGTGTAAATGCCATTAACAGTGAAGGGGTTAACCTGCAGGGGGCGCTCTAAGGGTTAACTGTGTTCCCTGGGCGTGTTCTAACTGTGGGGGGACTGCCCTAGCAGGGGAAGGGAAGCGATCACAGCTTCCGTGTAGAGGAAAGCTGTGATCCCAGCCCTTCCCCCTCTCACAGAACGGAGGTCCGTGTTTACTTACATCGACCTCCGTTCTTTCACTCCGGGGGGGGCATCGCGGGTAGCCGGCGGCAATCGAAGCCACCGCACCCGCTCCCTGGCCCTCCCCGAACACAATGAGCGCGCGGGCGCGCCTCCAGCGGCGCGCACGCACTCACAGTGCGCGATCTTGCAGACGCCGTCATATGACGGCGATTTGCGATATCGCACCACTTTGTCGCCGTCAAACTGCGGTTGGCGGTCGGCAAGTGGTTAAACACTTCAGCCCCCGGAAGGATTTACCCCCTTCCTTACCAGAGCACTTTTTGCGATTCGGCACTGCGTTGCTTTAACTGACAATTGCGCGGTTGTGCGAGGTTGTACCAAAATGAAATTGACGTCCTTTTTTTCCCACAAATTTTATCACCACTGCGGTTTTTATTTTTTGCGCTATAAACAAACAAAGAGCGACAATTTTGAGAAAAACACAATATTTCCTACTTTTTGCTATAATACATATCCAAAAAAAATATATAAAAAAACATAACATTGAAGTGGGGATGGGAAGTTCAGTTGAGGATGGGGAGCTGGGGACTGGGAAGGGAAATGGGAAATAGGGAAAAACAGGTTAGACGGGACTATAACGGTGCAAGTATAGAGCAAGTAACTGAGAAAGAAAGTAAAATATAATGAAGTTTATTCAGTATACATAATAAAAAGTACCCTCTGGTACTGAATGGTCATTAACCAATTCAGCCCCGGAAGGATTTCCAGCTTTAGGACCGGAGCCCTTTTTGCGATTCGGCGCTGCGTCGCTTTAACTGAAAATTGCGCGGTCGTGCGATGTTGTACCCAAACGAAATTTGCGTCCTTTTTTTCCCCACAAATAGAGCTTTCTTTTGGTGGTATTTGATCCCCTCTGCGTCATTTCTGATCGCCGCTATAAACAAAAGAAGAGCGACAATTTTGCAAAAAAACCCACATTTCTTACTTTTTGCTAGAATACAAATCCAAAAAAAAAATATAAAAAAACATTTTTTTTCACCGTTTTTGGCCGATTTATATTCTTCCTCATATTTGCGATAAAAAAAATCGCAATCGGCGTTTATTGATTGGTTTGCGCAAAAGTGGTCGCGTTTACGGATGATGAGAATTCATTTTTGGGGTTTTTATTTTTTTTTTATTTTTTACTAGTAATGGCGGCGATCTGCGATTTTTTGCGGTACTGCGATATTTTAGCGGACATGTCGGAACATTTTGACACTTTTTTGGGACCATTGGCATTTATACAGCGGCGCGGGCGCGCGAGTGACACAAGCCCCTCCCGGTCCCTCGCCCACGCCGCCGAAGTTAACGGCGGCCGATGGGCGCTACCGGGGGGGCCTCGCTTACTCGCCTCCAGGCACATTCATTTGTGCCTGGAGGCGAGACACACTCCCCCTTCCCTACACTAGTGTCGGAAGGAAATGCACTTCCGACACTGGTGAAGGGAAGGGGTCGATCCGTCAGGGGGTATGTCATTCTTGTGCGGGTCCCTTGTGTCAATTGGGAATCTCGCGGGGGACGTCCAATTGGGGAAGTGACGGTTACCGTAAATGTGTCATTAGTCACGTAAAAATATCGTGACTAGCGACATATTTACGGTTACCAGGGTTTTTTCAC
>BLSH010318925.1:938575-957121 GCA_018402905.1 Glandirana rugosa | reverse complement strand
TCTTTATGATTTTATAATAAAGAATATTTAAAATTACAATACTTGCCTACATTTATTTAACAAAATGGAAATTTAGAATTGGGCAATTACATTCAAAATCAAAGTGAAAAAAAATTGCAAAGAACCACTAACATGTTAAATTCTAGGAATTCACATATTTCTGAGCTTCTAATATTGAGGAAATGGTAAATAGAAGAAAAGAGATTGAAATTAGTGCAAATTCTAGTAATATCACTACAGTACAGCTGACTTTTATGACATTAGTATCATGTGTACCACTAGCAAGGTGCATCTTCGTTATTATCCCATTGAAAAAGATGCTAATGTGCGCCGCATTTCACTATTTGAATGGAATTGGCAAAATCAAATCGAATCTGCAACTGTGAAACTGAAGCCTAGTTGTACACGAACGGACACTTCCACCCGTTCCGGACTTGGCGCATGCGTGTTTAGCACAATACAACTTTGTTGAACACAGCTGCTCTACACACGACTCAACAGTTGTATGCGAGCTTGTTGACACGACCAAATTTTCTAGTCTGCACATACAACTCCCACGAACGACCGTCGTACGTTCAATTGTTGAAAGCGCCGCCACAGACGATCGATTCTGCATGCAACGGTCGTGAGTACGACGTGTTGAACACGATCGTCGTCCGTGTTTACGAGGCATTAGAGTATTCAAATCTGCCATACCTCCACCATATGACAAATTAACAAATTAACATGCACCACTTTAATTTATTTGAAACCAGAAACAATCATGAAGCAGGTATATAGAAATTGGAATTTTCTGGGGGATGTGTACCAGTCTTTGTTAATCCCACCTACTTTATTTTTGTTTTTTTCAAATCCTTTCTGTTGTTATCGATGTGATCTCCTATTCTTAAGCATGTACACACGGGACGACAATCATATGTACGATCGTTGCAAATCGTATGTTGCATGTAACTTGCATACTGACTGCACTACACAATCGTACGAGCACAGAAGAATGTTCAGGTGCATGTAATTAGCATCCGGCCGTTCCCGACTTCGGAGCATGCGTGTTTTGCACAATACAACTTGTTGTACCAACTGCTCTGTACACACGATACAACGGTCGTATGAGCGCTTGTTGGTACGACCAAGTTTTCTAGTCTGCTCATACAACTCCCTTGTACGACCATCGTATGTTCGACTGTTCTAATCGCGCATACGGATGATCGATATCACATACAACGGTCGTTAGTACGACCTGTTGTATACGATCGTCGTCCCGTGTGTAGGAGGCATTACAGACTATTTTTTGTAGTGTGAACCACATACTGGAGATCATAAGTGTATTCCAGCATGTAGGTCACATGAGTAGTATCACATAAAATAAAACAAATACAGTATAGTAAAACTCTTCCCAGTGTGCATAGGTATACATTGTTTGCTTTTCCTGGGGTTTAAATCCACTGTTCTACATGCTGTAGAAATATCTTCTGCATGTATTAAAGCTTCATATCCAGAAAGGCCGTTTTGTGCTCACGGGTATTTATCACATTATGCATTAATTTTAATACTAATGGTGGAACTTTCCTATAAATTATAGTAATATTCAAAGCAAACTCACCCATCCATCCATGTCTCCATGCTTTATTTTGTTGAGTAATCACGTTGAGAAACACTCCCCACCCCCTAGCATTTCTAGCTATTGGCACCATGAGTAAGGGCAGATGATTCATGCAGCATTTAATTCGAATCCATCTGCTGTTAGCTCAGGCATGCAGGCAGGAGGGTGTTCTTAACTGAGAAAGTCCCTCCTCCCTGGCTATAATACCTGTGTACTGGCTCCCTGTGTACTGGCTAAAATACCTGTGTACTGGCTCCCTGTGTTTTGACTGCAATACCTGTGTACTGGCTACAATACCTGTGTAGTGGCTCCCTGTGCAGTGACTGCAATACCTTTGTACTAACTGGCTCCCTGTGTACTGACTGCAATACCTGTGTACTAACTGGCTCCCTGTGTACTGACTGCAATACATATGTACTGGCTCCCTGTGTACTGACTGCAATACATGTGTACTGGCTCCCTGTGTACTAACTACCTGTGTACTGGCTCCCTGTGTTCTAACTGGCTCCCTGTGTACTGGATGCAATACCTGTGTACTAGATCCCTGTGTACTGGCTACCTGTGTACTGGCTCCCTGTGTACTAACTGGCTCTCTGTGTACTGACTGCAATACCTGTGTACTGGCTCCCTGTGTACTGACTGCAATACCTGTGCACTGCCTCCCTGTGTACTGACTACCTGTGTACTGGCTCCCTGTGTATTGACTACGATCCCTTTGTACTGGCTACAATACCTGTGTACTGGCTCCCTATGTACTGGCAACAATACCTGTCTACTGGCTCCCTGTGTTTTGACTGCAATACCTGTGTACTGGCTCCCTGTGTACTGGTTACAATACCTGTGTACTGGCTCCCTGTGTACTAACTGCAATACCTGTGTACTAACTGGCCCCCTGTGTACTGACTGCAATACCTGTGTACTAACTGGCTCCCTGTGTACTGACTGCAATACATATGTACTGGCTCCCTGTGTACTGACTGCAATACCTGTGTACTGGCTCCCTGTGTACTAACTACCTATGTACTGGCTCCCTGTGTACTAACTGTCTTTCTTTGTACTGACTGCAATACCTGTGTACTGGCTCCCTGTGCACTGACTACCTGTGTACTGGCTCTCTGTGTACTAGCTGGCTCCCTGTGTATTAACTGCAATACCTGTGTACTGGCTCCCTGTGTGCTGACTGCAATACCTGTGTACTGGCTCCCTGTGTACTGACTACCTGTGTACTGGCTCCCTGGGTATTGACTACCTGTGTACTGACTCCCTGTGTACTGACTGCAATACCTGTGTACTAGCTACAATACCTGCATACTGGCTCCCTGTGTACTGACTACAATACCTGTGCACTGGCTCCCTGTGTACTGGCTACTATACCTGTGTACTGGCTCCCTGTGTACTGACTACAATACTTGTGCACTGGCTCCCTGTGTACTGGCTACAATACCTGTGTACTGGCTCCCTGTGTACTGACTGCAATACCTGTGTACTGACTCCCTGTGTACTGGCTCCCTGTGTACTGGCTACAATACCTGTGTACAGACTCCCTGTGTAATGGTTACAATACCTGTGTACTGCCTCCCTGTGTAATGGCTCCCTGTGTACTTGCTACAATACCTGTGTACTGGCTCCCTGTGTATTGACTACCTGTGTACTAGCTCCCTGTGTACTGGCTCCCTGTGTACTGACTACCTGTGTACTGGCTCCCTGTGTACTGGCTCCCTGTGTACTGGCTACCTGTGTACTGGCTCCCTGTGTACTGGCTACAATACCTGTGTACTGGCTCCCTGTGTATTGACTGCAATGCCTGTGTACTGGCTTCCTGTGTACTGACTGCCTGTGTACTGGCTCCCTGTGTACTAACTGGCTCCCTGTGTACTGACTGCAATACCTGCGTACTGGCTCCCTGTGTACTGACTGCAATACCTGTGTACTGGCTCCCTGTGTACTGACTGCAATACCTGTGTACTGGCTCCCTGTGTACTGACTACCTGTGTACTGGCTCCCTGTGTACTGACTACCTGTGCGCTTCCTCCCTGTGTACTAACTGGCTCCCTGTGTACCGACTGCAATACCTGTGTACTGGCTCCCTGTGTGCTGGCTAAAATACCTGTCTACTGGATTCCTGTTTTCATGCCTCCCTGTGTACTGGCTCCCTGTGTACTGGCTACAATACCTGTGTACTGGCTCCCTGTGTATTGGCTACCTGTGTACTGGCTCCCTGTGTATTGACTACCTGTGTACTGGCTCCCTGTGTACTGGCTCCCTGTGTACTGACTACCTGTGTACTGGCTCCCTGTGTACTAACTGGCTCCCTGTGTACTGACTGCAATACCTGCGTACTGGCTCCCTGTGTATTGGCTACCTATGTACTTGCTCCCTGTGTACTGGCTCCCTGTGTATTGGCTACCTGTGTACTGGCTCCCTGTGTATTGCCTACCTGTGTACTGGCTCCCTGGGTACTGACTACAATACCTGTGTACTGGCTTCCTGTGTAATGGCTGCAATACCTGTGTACTGGCTGCAATACCTGTGTACTGGCTGCATACTGTGATGCTGGCTGCAATACCTGCGTACTGGCTGCAATACATGTGTACTGGCTGCATACTGTGTTACTGGCTGTAATATACCCCACCTGTAATGCTGAGCTGTATACTGTGTCCTGTGATACTGAGCTGTATACTACTGACGCAATATGTGGAATACAGGGGACGGAGTGGGTGGATTCTATAAGGGGTGGGCTTATGAGAAGTAGGAGGGGTCAAAAAGCAAGGGCGGGGTTTGGCGCCCCCCCATCCTAAAACTTCCCCAGCCGCCACTGTCGGTCAGAGTGTATAATGGACAGGATAAATTTGTTCACCCTCAATGCCAAGACCTTAAAATCTTCACGTCACTTTGTAGCAAAGAAATTGGTCTATAAGAGCTAGGGTCCAGGGGGTCCTTTCCAGGCTTAAGCAACAATATAACATTCGCCCTAGACATCGATTCAGATAAATAACCTGCTTTAACAGATGCACCGAAAACCTCAAACAACATGGTCAGGATCGTCTCCCCTTTGGTGGTATACACCATGGGAATACCATCATCCCCAGGGGCCTTACATGAGGGAAAGGAACAGGCCACTCTCTGTAATTATTCGAGCGTAAGCGGGGCGTCCAATGTTAGACGAGCCGCAGGAGATAGGGTGGGTATGTCATTAACATACTGTGCCAACTCCGCATCTCGGTAACCATATAAGTCCGAATAGAATAGTGATAATTCTGTGACAACTTGGTCCGGGTCACTGACTACCCACCCAGTAGAGGAGTGGATGGCACCATTAGCCGGTGAGGATTGCTGTGAACTAGCAATTTTTGTCAGAAGGCGGCCTGTTTTCTCCACCTCTTCATAAAATGCCATTTTCGTGAAAAAAACATTTTTGTTCGGCGGCGAAGGATCTCAAGCAGTCAAGTGAAACCTGAGCCAACACCCAAGCCTCCCTCGCGGAATAAGTTGGGTCCAACACATATGCTAATTCTAACTGTTGTACCTGGCACCCCACCTGTTCAAGAAGGAGGGAAGATTTAATATTAGTACAGATTTACTGCTACAGGGCGGCTGTGCTGTGCATCATCATATATATACATGAGATTCAGCACTTCTTGGTTCAGGGCACAAGCACCAGCTGCTGCTTCTTCTGTGATTTGTCACAGCAGAAGCCAATCAGAGGGTGCCAGCCAATGGAAGTCCGCCGGCAGCTGCTGATCAGCGAGGAGAGACACAAGATATAGCTCTGCCTATGTAAACAAAGCAGAGCCCCGTCCTGACAGGGGGGAAGTGAATCTGGGAAAGAAAATCCATCACTTCCCTTAGTAAAAGCATCACACATAGTACACACAAACACTGGCTAGGCACACAGTTGACCCTTTCATCGCTCTAGATATTTAACCCCTTCCCAGCCAGTGTCATTAGTACAGTGACAGTGTATATTTTTAGCAATGATCATTGTATTAGTGTCACAGGTTCCCACAAAGTGTCAAAAGTGTCAGTTAGAGTCAGAATGTCAATATCGTAGTCCCGTTATAAGTCGCTGATCGACGCAATTAATATTATATATATCCCATTACTGTAGTTTGCAGATGCTATAACTTTTGCACAAAACAATCAATATACGCTTATTGTGATTTTTTTTTAACAAAAATATGTAGCAGAATACATATTGGCCTAAATCTATGAAGAAACCTGATTTTTTACATTTTTTTATTGGGAATGTTTTATAGCAGAAATGAAAATTTTTGTTTTTTCAAAATTGTCGTTGTTGTGTGCAGAAGCGCAGAAAATTAAAAACACAGTTGTGATCAAAAACTACCAAAAGAAAACTCTATTTGTGGGAAAAAAATGACATCAATTTTATTTGGGTACAGCATTGCACGACTGCGCAATTGTCATTTAACCACTTGCCAACCGCCCACTGCAGCGTAACGGCGGCAAAGTGGCTCGTTATCGCAAACCGCCATCACCTGACGGCGGCTGCGATAACTAGCATTGTGTGCGTGCTCACGCACTCACTGTGTCTGGGGCGGCCAGGGAGCAGGTAGGGTGGACTCGATCGCCGCCGGCTACCTGCGATGGCCCCCCCACAGTAAAAGAACGGAGGTCCGTGTAAGTAAACACGGATCTCCGTTCTGACAGAGGGGGAAGGGCTGTGATCACAAGCTTCCTGTATATGGAAGCCATGATCACAGGCTTCCTGTAAATGGAAGCTGTGATCACTCCCCTCCCCCTGCCAGCCCAGCCCCCATACAGTTAGAACACACCTAGGGAACACATTTAACCCTTAGAGCGCCCCCTCTAGGTTAACCCCTTCACTGCCAATGGCATTTACACAGTAATCAGTGCATTTTATAGCACTGATCGCTGTATAAATGCCAATGGTCCCAAAAAAGTGTCAAAATGGTCTGACATGTCCGCCGCAATAACCAAAAATATGAGGGAGAATATAAATCGGCTGAAACCAATGAAAAAAAATGGGTTTTTTTGGGGATTTGTATTTTAGCAAAAAGTAAGAAAAACAGTTTTTTTTTTTTTTTTGCAAAATTGTCGCTCTTTTTTTATTTATAGCGGCGATCAGAATTGTCGTAGAAGGGATCAAATACCACCAAAAGAAAGCTCTATTTGTGGAGAAAAAAGGATGCAAATTTTGTTTGAGTACAACGCCGCACGACCGCGCAATCACGCAGTGCCTAATTGCAAAAGTGCTCTGGTCCTAAAGTGTGAAATCCTTCCAGTGTTGAAGTGGTTAAAGTAACACAGTACCGTATGGCAAAAAATGGCCTGAAGGGTAAATCTTCCAGAGGTCAAATGGTTATATATTAAAAAAAAAGTCTTCCACAGAATCTAATTCCCCTTTCCAAATAATAAAAATATTGTCAATAAAACAACTATAAAGGACCAAGGTCGGCTATAAATTTTTATCTTGACACTCCTTCTTCCACTTTACAATGAAATTAATACCATGCTTTAATTGAACTTGTAGGACTTCACACTAAGATCGCATGTGGTTGACAGCAGGGGTCCGGTGCATCCCTGTTCTCTGTTTCAGGGATGAATCAGGCCCAAATTTTTGCCTGAATTCGGACCTGAAATGGAGCCAAAGACTCACAGGACCCCTGTGCAATCCGTTCCGCAGCCGTCCCAGAGATGTGTGAACTGGCTCTATTTCTGTGTATTCTAGACAGTACACAGAAATGAGGCTGCATGCAGGTACAATTGCCAGAAATGACTAGATTAGGAGACACTTACCACATGCCTAGCATAGTGCTGCCCATGGACTTTAAAGTTCTTTTGTAGCAAAGTGTAGAATACAAACGCTTTTGGAGCAGAAAATCTCTTAACCACTTCAGCCCCAGAACGATTTACCCCCTTCCTGACCAGAGCACTTTTTGTGATTCGGCACTGCATCACTTTAACTGACAATTGTGCTGTAGTGCGACGTTGTACCCGAAAGAAATTGACGTCCTTTTTTTACCACAAATAGAGCTTTCTTTTGGTGGTATTTGATCACCTCTGTGTTTTTTATTTTTTGCGCTATAAACAAAAGAAGAGCGACAATTTTGAAACAAAAAACCCAATATTTCTTACTTTTTGCTATAATACATATCCAAAAAATAAATAAATAAATAAATTCATCAGTTTCAGCCGATACATATTTTTCTACATATTTGTGGTAAAAAAACTCGCAATCAGCGTTTATTGGTTGGTTTTTTTTTACTGGTAATGGTGGCGATCTGCGATTTTTATCTGGACTGCAATATTGCGGGGGACATGTCGGACATTTTCGACAATTTTTTGGGACCGATGACATTTATACAGAGATCAGATCTTTAAATATTCACTGATTACTGTATAAATGTCACTGGAAGGGAAGGGGTTAAGCTGTAGGGGGTGATCAAGGGGTTAACTGTGTTCCCTAGGCGTGTTCTAACTGTATGAGGGCTGGGCTGGCAGGCACATGACAGATCTAACTGATCCTGATCAGTAGATCTCTGTCATGTTGCCTGTCAGAATGGGGAACCGCAGTGTTTACATCGACGGTTCCCCGTTCCTCCTCTCTGGAAGGCGATCGCGGGTCGCCGGCAGACATCGAGTCCGCTCGACCCGCGTCCACACTCACACACAACTGCGGCTGCGCTGATCGCCGTTTCTAGACAGCGATCTGCTCAGCGGTGCCAACTTGCCGCAGTAAATGTACACAGGGCGGTCGGCAAGTGGTTAAACAATGCAGAAAGTACTTTCATTTTTATCTATTAAAATATTGGTCACCTGTTTAAGTGGTAATGCACTTGTATTAATGTGATTTGAAGAAATAAAATTTAAGGACCATGGTCCTACTAGATCAGACTTTGAGGCACTCCACACTCGAGTATATATAAAAATATCAACTTTATTGATACAAAATATATGATGAAAAAAGAAAAACAGTACAATAGTCAAAAGAAAACACGCATATGATAATGGAATTGTTTTGCATCAACAGCAGTTGTTACGTCATGTGAGAACAATGAGCCCCTGTGCGTCAACGCATTTTGCTGACTCGCTTCTTCAGGACACATATAGGGGTGATGGAAAGGAACAACAAGTTTCACTGTCTAAGATAAAACATATATATATATCAGTTCTTACATAGAATTCATTATATCCATAAAAAGCAATCAAACAATAAATTGGTGTATTAAATTGGTGTATTACAGTGCATCGCACTAGGGCACTGTGTTAATTTTTTTTTTTAATTCTTTATCTATTCCAATGAATACAAAATCAAACATCATTGCAACCCGCAAGATGCGAGTCGAGACAATTGCATATACATCAATCGGGTTGGATTAGCTGTTACAATAAGTAGATTAGTACGTGAGAGGAACATCATTAAATAACAGCAATTAAACCTATAAACATTTAAACGTAACCACCCAGAATCTGTCTAGGGTATTAGATCCATACCTAGTAGGTGGTTGCGTATAAGAGACTGTGTGCTGATCTATCTGGGAGGGGCATGTGCCCGGAGGCCACCCCCGCCGGACCCCCAGTCCGCCGGACGGGCCCCCCTGCCCCGCCCCCCCCCCAACCACCAACAATAACTTTTCCCGGGGAAGCCATCTAAGGCCATCCCACTTTTCCAGAAGAAAGAGAGAACAGAATAGAAATGGAAAGAGAGAAGAGAAAGAAAAAAAAAGGGGAGGGTATGGGAAATGTCTATACCAGGGGAGAGGGAGCAGGGGGCCCCCCAGGAGGGAGGCACATGGGCTTCAAAAAATGGAAAAATATATAGAAATATATATCAGTAGGTAACTCTGTCAGGCTGCCACTCGCAGGTAATCCTCCGTGCCAGTGAAATATCTCCAGGGTCTCCACTTATCCCTAAACTGCTCTTCTGTATTAGACAAGGAGGCAGACAGCTCCTCCATGCGGTGGATGTTATTGATCTTTGAAAACCACAGAGCCTTGGTAGGGGGCTACGTCTGCTTCCACAAAGCTGGAATACAAACCTTAGCCGCGTTAAGGAGCTGCATCGTGAGGGTCTTTTTATATTTCTTTAGGGGCATCTCTGTCAGGTGCAGGAGGCACAGGGCCGGGTCATCGTTCAAGTCCACCGCCGTTAGGCTTTTAATTGTGGTTGCTACTTCGTCCCAAAACAGTTTTAGGGCAGGGCATGACCAGAAGATATGGAGGATCGAGCCCCCCTCTGCGCCGCATCGCCAGCAGGCGTCTGGGATAGTACCGATCATCCGATGGAGGACTCGTGGCACTCTATACCAGCGGGTACGTATCTTGTAACCCGCCTCCTGATAGTGACTCGCCAAGGACGATTTATGTGCCAATAGGAGCATTTTGTCGACCTGAGCAGGTGAAAACTGCCTGCCGAGGTCGCTTTCCCACCGCCAAATAAAGGTAGGAGTTGACTCGCCTCCCGGAGACGAAATAAGCTTGTACAGAAAAGCCAAGATATGTCTGGTGGGCTCCCCCGTTTTGCAGATCAATTCAAAGGGCGTAAGATCACGAGGAATGAAGTGAGCCCTCTGCAATGATAATAGAAAGTGCCTGACTTGATATGTACTCAGGGCGTCTATCGGGGGTTCAGCAACCCCGCGATGTCCGTTTGCGAGGGCGGAGCACCTCGTGGCCAAACATCCACCAACCGCGTCTTCCCCTGTAGGGCTAGCCTCCAGACCCCCCTGCTGGTTAGACCCGGGATAAAGTCAGGGTTTCCAATGATCGGTGTCATCTGGGATGGGAGTGGGGCCAAATCTGAGGAGCGGAGGATTGTTCTCATAATCCCTAACGTCGCTCCAATCAATGGATGTTCACTCATATCGTTAGGGAGTTCAGCCTGGAGCCACGGTGAAGATGAGAGAGGCAAAGAGGCCTCTGCGATCTCGAGGGCTACCCACTGTTTTGAGACCACGTGGCAGTGCCAATCAACCACTCGTGTGAGGTGAGCGGCCCTATAATAGTTGAGCACGTCGGGCACCCCAGACCCCCCAAGGCCTTGGGAAGCGACAAAGTCTGGAGCTTGATTCTGGCGGGCCCATGTGTCAACGGGGGTGATGTAATATTCAGCCCGGCCGATTTGGCAACATTTATTTTGTAATTCGAATATTCTCCATACACCCGTAGAGCCTCTAAAATGTTCGGGAGGGAGATGTCCGGTGCGGACACAAAAAAGATCAGATCGTCGGCGTAGGCAGTGACCTTATGGTGACCGGAGGGTTCTTGGATCCCCTTTATATCGGGGTTCCTTCTAACCGAACAGAGAAAGGGTTCCAGGGTTAGTATGAATATAATCGGAGACAAAGGGCAACCCTGTCTCGTCCCGTTCCCCAAAAAAAAGTATTCTGACCTCCAGTCATTAGCTCTCACCGCCGCCGAAGGACGGGAATATAGGGCGAGAATCCAACGAAGCATGTTGGGGCCCAGACCAATGTATGACAGGGTGGCCTGCAAAAAATGCCAGGCCACCCTGTCAAAGGCCTTTTCTGCGTCGGTCGACAATAGTAGCAGTGATTTCCGGTGTCTCCGGGCATGAGCTATAAGATCTAGCACCCGGGTGGTGTTATCTCGCGCCTCTCTCTGTGGAACAAAGCCAGCTTGGTCAAAGTGCACCAGTAGCGGGATATGTGGGAGAAGCCTATTTGCCAAGATCTTGGAAAATAACTTCAGATCTGAATTCAGTAGGGCGATGGGACGGTAGTTCCCACACTGGGTGGGGTCCTTCCCTTCCTTGTGAATCAAGGTGATTAAATGCTCTTAGAGAGTCAACTGGGTGGGTCCCCTCCCCCTTCAGCGCGTTGAAGGCCGCCAAGAAATGCGAAGTCAAGGAGGATGAAAAGGTTCAGTAATACGCTACTGTGAAGCCATCCGGGCCGGGGGCCTTGTTTGGCTTTGACTGAGCTAGGGCCGTAATGAACTCTTCAGCCGATATCTTGGACTCCAGAGCCTCACTGACCTCTTGTGCCAAAGTTGGCATGCCTGATTGGGCGATGTAGTCTCCAGCAGCGGCCTCGCGCCTCGCCCGCTCCTCCTGAGAGAGATCTGGGTGAAGGTTGTATAGCCGCCTATAGAAATCGCAGAATACCTGCGCGATGTCCTCTGAGGTATGTACTCTCTTCCCTCTGTTGTCCAAGATATGAGGAATGAATGTACACTTTCTAGGGCCACGTAAAGCCCTAGCCAGCATAGAGCCAGGTTTGTTTGCAAATTCGAAGATCGACCGTCTCGCCCATTCCATCCGACGTATCGTTTGTTGAAAGAGCAAAGCATTCAGGGCCTCCCTAGCCTTAGTCAGGGCAAGGAGATCGGCCTCTGCCTGAGATTTCTTGTGTTGCAGCTCCAAGGAGCGCACCTGAGTGGTAAGCAAATCTATCTGACTTGCCCTGTCCTCTGGGCTCCTCGTCTGATGAGCACCCCGCGAATCACGCATTTGTGGGCCTCCCAGATGGTTGTGGGGGATATGGAAGGATCTGCATTATTGGAGAAGTAGTCAGAGATTGCCTGGGCTATCTCTTGTCTAATCTCCGGGGCCTGCATTAGGGATTTGTTTAGCCTCCAAGTAGGTGGGCTTACAGATACCTCCCCCCAGCGTAGAGACATATGAGTACGCCAGGTGTGACGTCCCCCTAGAGACGTCTAGGAGTGGCTCAGGGGCAAAATTGAAATCTCCGCCCAAAATAAGGGTACCCATCCGGAACTCTAATAGGATAGGGACCAGAGCCTTCAGAAACCCTAACTGATCTGAGTTGGGAAGGTAGACATTTGCAAGGGTCACTATCTTGTCACCTATCTTCCCCTGCCACTGGGTTCATTTAAAGCGGAGTTCCACCCAGAATTTTTTTTTTTTTTGGCATCCACTCTTTTAATACTAAATAGATGTAACCTTTTGTTTCCTTACTTTCAAACCGCCTAGTAATTACATGTATTTTTTACTCACAATTTCGTTTCTCTCACTGCTGGACTTTTCCATTTTAGGTGAGGGCATCTGAAGCCCATCTGTAGTCTCCTGGCATCTCTTCCTGAAAGAAGTGCATGGTGGGTAACCATCATGCACTCCTCGATCTCGGTCCGCCTTAAATCGCGTCATTTCCTGTCTGGAAATAACACGATTTTACAGTACAGGGAAGCCCACTGACTCCTGGGAAATGATGAGCCACATCTCCCAGGAGGCCAGACGAAGCAGGACGTGAGGAGAAGAGCCTAGGACCTAAAAGGGGCAGATTACAGAGCACCAAAAAATTTACATGCACTTGTAACGCAGTTCACCCCAACACATGGTAATGTGTTACTGTGTGTCATGGTATGTTAAAATGCACATTTGTTAGCAAGGTGCAATTAAGAATGAATGGCACTTCAACACATTAATGCATAGCAATGGGCGCTACCACAGCGTAACAGTGAAAACCTACCTTGCTAAAAAATGTGCATTGTAACACAGTAACACCCTACCATGTGTTGTGGTGGACTGTGTTACAAAAAATAGTACATGTCAATTTTTGGTACAGTGAAAGCCCAAACAAACCCAAGTTCATCATCATCATCCAATTATCTCGTTTATTAGGATGCAAAATAGTTTGTGCCAGATGTGAAGCGTTGATTTGTAATTGAAACAGATATTACTTGAAGATGTTTTAATCATTTCATATTTTTGTTTTCTGTTTTCTTATAATAATTGCAGTCAGCCTATTCAATAGTCTCCAAACACAACAAAACCTTCTGGCATATGCACATACGTTGATTGGACTAGAGATGTGAAAGAAGTGTTTGAAAGAGAACTGCAACATCCACAGCAACAGGGCCAAATATTCAGGAATATTCAGTAACACAATTCAGCTGAGTGCTCTTAATGAAACACTTTTCTACAGACATGGAACAAATTCATTAGTTGTGAAGTGTTTATCATGAGAAATGTTTATAAAGTGTTATTCATGAACACATCAGATATTACATATTTTTTCTAGGACAATTCAAGCCCCTTTGTTGGGAATTTATAGTGTTTATGTACTTATTTTAGGTTCTAGAACTATAAAAAAAAGTTTATTTTTTATTCTTTTTTAGTCTGGTAAGCGTCCATGTTTATGTTAATGTTCTAGGCATGACCACCAGTGTTTTGGAGGCTCAGATAACAGCTGTAATGCAAAATAGGAAAAGATAGTAAGGAGTTTGAATTGTCCAAGTTGCAGAGAAAAGCCTAATACACACCATTTGTTTGGTGCAGGGTTGAACGAAAAAAAAACTGACAGCTCCGGTCGGATCCACTGTCCGCTCGGTCGCTCGTTTTTCAGCATGCACTTCCAACAAAAGGCGGCCCAGCTGTCATACACATGGGCCGAATGTCGGATGATTTGTGGGTACTAGGCTTAAAGTCTAGCACACGCCATTCATTTTTTTTATTTTGTTCAACCCAGCCATTGGCTGAGAGCGTTGACTGGGAGGCGGTCGGTCGCTGGTTTTCCAACATGCTTCTGTTGGACCGGCTGCCATACATATGGGCCGAATGTCAGATGGTTTTTATTGGCCAATGCCCCCTGACATTTGACCATGTCTACTAGGCTTAAGTCATAACACACTCTCTCCCCTAGGAGAGACAAGACTGTCTGTCCTAGTTAGTTATATATAGAGTATATCTAAACATCCAGGCAGTGCTAGGCTTTCTTGTAAGAAAGTCCAGCATGCTTTATAAACTGAATGTTGTGAATGCATCATTTATGAAATGTCTATTTAGGCTGGGTTCACACTGGAGAACGAAGGAGGGGTCCGGTGCATCCACATTCACCGTTTCAGGTCAGCTGCGGAGATGTGTGAACCGGCTCCGTAGAAAGCCAGTCACAATCTCCTGCTATGCAAATTGGATGCGGGGAAACACCCGCCCCCAGCCTAAATGTGAATAATTGAAAACAATGTATAAAACATCAGCTTGTAACCCTGTAAATGTTAATAAAGAAATGTATAAAAACAACTGAATGCTATTATGCTTTAGCTTTATCTGAACACAGGGGAAACTATTTTTGCCACTAAAGGTTACATGTCCTTAAATAAGCATGATATGCGTGACTGAATAAAGCAGCATGAAATTCTACTATATACAGTGCCTTGAAAAAGTATTCATACCCCTTGAAACTTTCCACATTTTGTCACGTTACAACCAAAAATGTAAATTTTATTGGGATTTTATGTGATGGACCAACACAAAGCGGCACATAATTGTGAAGTGGAAGGAAAATGATAAATGGTTTTCCAATTTTTTTACAAATAAATATCTGAACAGTGTGACGTACATTTGTATTCAGCCCCCTCTACCCTGATACCACTAGCTACAATTTAGTGGAACCAATTTCAGAAGTCAACTTGTGTAATTTGTTTCAGAAGTGAAGCTCTCAGAGGTTTGATAGAGAATCTTAGTGAACAAACCACATCATGAAGGCCAAGGAACACACCAGACAGGTCAGGGATAAAGTTGTGGAGAAGTTTAAAGCAGGGTTAGGTTATAAAAAAAATCCTAAGCTTTGAACATCTCACAGAGCACTGTTCAATCCATCATCGGAAAATGAAAAGAGTATGGCATAACCAGGGCCCTCTTTAATATTGATTGGACCCTGGGCAAATATTTTCTTGCCCCCTAATGCAATTTCGCTCTCCACCTGCTCTGAGACATAAAATAAATAGCTGTTAAACTTAAAATCAGTTTACTGAATCAGATCAGGCAGCGATTGCAATTGGCTGCCAGAGGTTACAGCATATCATTACCGCTTACTGACTGGTTGCTAGAGGTTACAGCACACATTACAGCTCACTGATTAGTTGCTAGAGGTTACAGCACTTGATTTCTGCTTTTTGATTGGTTGCTAGAGATTACTGTACATCAATACTGCTCACTGATTGGTTGCTGGAGGTTACTGCACATCATTACTGCTCACTGATTGGTTGCTAGAGGTTACAGTACATCATCTCCTCACTGCCTGCATACCATGGACTGGGGAGGTGAGCGGACCCATCAATAGACAGAAACCTGCTGGGGATCCTAGAACTCCTGGGCTCAGTGGCAGTGCTGGGGGGAGGGGAGGGTGTGATTAGTGGCAATGCTGATTTTTTTACCGACTACCAATATAAAGAGGTGTTTCAACACTGGCCACCAATGTAATAGGGGGTTACACTGACCACTAATGTAATAGAAGCATTCACAGTAACCACCAATGTAAGGAGGGATTTACACTGACCACTAAAGTAAGTGAGATCCTCACACTGGTCACTAGTGTGAATGAAAGGATTCTACACCAAGCCCCAATGTACTGAGAAGATTTACACTCACCACCAGTGTAATTGAGACATTTAGCCTGCGTTCACATTTGTGTATGTCGGAAACGCAAAATCACTTTCCTGACACCACAGAAACATGCTGCCCTTTAGCAGATACACAGCAGTGCCATTAATTGCTAATGAAACCCTTGGGCATCTGCTGAAATGTACTGTGGCACTGTGTGATGTTGAAAAAGGGTTAGGGACTTTCTACCGCATTTCTAGCACACAGAGCAGCCCATTAAAATGAATGGGCTGCCCTACACGCAAGCTACATCTTTATCCACCCTGTCAGTACACCTTTGCCTCCTAAAACCCCCTGCTAGCCTCTGCACCCCAAACCTCCCCCATCCTGTCCGCTCCACCCCCCCCCTTAACTCTACCTGCCTCCTCTGCTCATCTTTGCACCAACCTCCCTTAACTTATACTTCCCATCCTTGCTCACCTGTGCACCCCAAACTGTAATTCCTTCTCTGCCTAACTCTGCACACCCCACGCTATCTTCCTCCCAACAAATTTGCTTACCTTTGCAGAACAGGCTGATGTTAGGCTTAATGACCACAGCTGCAGGCAGGACTTTCTAAGCCTGCCCCTTTGCCTCCCCAGTGGCCAGCATTCAGTATAGGTGATGGTGGATATGACCTCAGGGGGACATGATATACATATGAATGCAGCCTGTATTTACATATCAATGCCACCGGCCGCCACTATTTACATATGAATGCTGCTGCTATTTACATATCAATGCCGGTTATTTATGTAAACACAGGGTCTGCAGGTGAGTCATCTGTACACAATAGGGCAGAGCTGGGCAGCATTAGTAGCAGCACTGCACACTGAGATATCGGGGCACAACACAGAACTAAAACTTAAAGGGACAAGGGAATTTAAACCAGGATAGTTGGCAAGTATGAGGCAGCTGCTTTGGGCCCCACAACAATGACAGGGCCCAGGGCACAACTGCAAACCTACTAAGACATATCTATCCCCCTAACCTGATAGGCCGGGCAAGGAGAGCATTAATCAGAGAAGCAGCCAAGAGGTCCATGGTAACTCTGGAGGAGCTGCAGAGATCCACTGCTCAGGTGGGAGAATCTGTCCACAGGACAACTATTAGTCGTGCACTCCATACATTTGGCCTTTATGGAAGAGTGGCAAGAAGAAAGCCATTGTTGAAAGAAAGCCATAAGAAGTCCCCTTTCCAGTGTGCGTGAAGCCATGTGGGGGACACAACAAACATGTGGAAGAAGGTATTCTGGTCAGATAAGACCAAAATTTAACTTTTTGGCCTAAAAGCAAAGCGTTATGTGTGGTGGAAAATTAATATGGCACATCACACTGAACAGACCATCCCCTGGTGTCAGCATCATGTTGTGGGGATGCCTTTCTTCAGCAGGGACAGGGAAGCTGATCAGAATTAATGGGAAGATGGATGGAGCCAAATACAGGGCAATTTTAGAAGAAAACCTGATAGAATCTGCAAAAGATTTGAGACTGGTACGGAGGGTCACCTTGCTGCAGGACAACGACCTAAACATACAACCAGAGCTACAATGGAATGGTTTGTATCAAAGCATATTCATGTGTTAGAATGGCTCAGCCAAAGTCCAGACCTAAATCCAACTGAGAATCGGTGGCAAGACTTGAAAATGGATGTTCACAGACGCTCTCCATCCAATCTGACAGAGCTTGAGCTATTTTGCAAAGAAGAATGGGCAAAAAAGTAACTTTCTAGATGTGCAAAGCTGATAGACACATCCCCAAAAAGACTTCCAGCTGTAATTGCAGCAAAAGGTGGTTCTACAAAGTATTGACTCAGGGGGGCTGAATGCACGCCACACTTTTCACATATATATTTATTTAAAAAATGGGAAAACCATTTATCATTTTCTTTCCACTTCACAATTATGTGACACTTTGTGTTGGTTGTACCATGACAAAATGTGGAAAATATCAAGGGGTATGAATACTTTTTCAAGGCACAGTATCAATAAAAGGGTCTTTATATCATTTAGTAATTAGGAATTTGCAGCAGCTGAGGTAGTGCTTTACAACGCATGCCCACATTCAAAATCCCTGCTGAAGTGAGATCTATACTCATTTATTTTGTTAATATGTAATGTATTTAATTACTTCATATTTCAGGCACACACTGTGCCAATCAAAAACATAGCACATAGTCACTTCTAACTAATTCATCTTTTATTCTGCAACTGGTATTAAATTGTGACGATATTTTGTATGGTCAACGTCTTATTTTCTACTTAATCAATCTTCACTGATACACGATACAAAAACTAACCGTGTCACACACGGACTTTATACTTCATTAATTTATGTAATGTATAATTGTTTTATTTACTCATATCTAGAGTGAAGTCGTCCCTAAAACTTACACCCGTACGCAACATTTCGTGATGGAGTCGACGACGTTTAAGGATTAATGATTTACTATATTTCTGGGAAAATAACTATGACACGGAACTTTTTCATAAGTATGGGGAACTATAAAAGGTGTAAAACAGTACCATGTTGGTTGTGTTTCACAGTGTATTAACACTTCACCTTTCTTTTACTATTTACCAAAAGGGTAAAAAATTTATTTATATATACACTTTTCACACCGC
>BLSH010318925.1:921766-933803 GCA_018402905.1 Glandirana rugosa | reverse complement strand
GCTGCTGAGGGCATTCCCAAATGACACAGGGGGCTTAGTGGAACCACAAGGCGGAGGAGGAGGAAGAGGTCACCAATGCAGCTGTGGTACCGCCAGCACCTCAGAAGGCAGGGTTAGCATGGCCGAAATGTGGAAAAGCTTTGTCAGCAGCACGCCACAACAAACAGCACCACCAGCTGATGCAGGAGGCAGCATTTCAGCAAAATGGTGGAACAGCATGTGTGCACACGCCTATACGTACTGACTGATGGGTCTGCTCCATTCAACTTCTGGGTCTCCAAATTGGGCACATGGCCTGAGCTTGCCCTTTATGCCTTGGAGGTGCTGGCCTGCCCTGCAGCCAGTGTATTGTCTGAACGTGTGTTTACCACGGCAGGGGGCGTTATCACAGACAAGCGCAGCCGCCTGTGCACAGCCAACGTGGACAAGCTAACCTTTATTAAAATGAACCAGGCATTGATCCCACAAGACTTGTCTGTACCTTGTGCAGAATAGCCATTTAGACCGACCTCACACAGCCATTGGTATACTTGATTTTTTTTAATATGTCTCAATATTTTGGGGGCTACCCCAATTAGAAAAAAAAACAAACAAACAAACAAAAAACAGTGTTGGCTACTCCTCCTCCTCCTCCACCGCCACTTCCACCTACACTGCCACTATCACGGCCTAGTCAACCTCTAGGCTCCTACTCCACATCCACCTCCTCCTCCCATTTTTATTTTTTTTATGTGATTTTAAGTTATTTCCCTATCCACATTTGTTTGCAGGGCACTTGTCCTACTCTTACCCCCATTATGCTTCCTTTTGCAGCCCTCTAGCTCTTTCCAGGACTTTTTTACAGCCATTTTTGTGCCCAAAAGTTCGGGGTCACCATTGACTTCAATGGTGTTCGGGGTCAGTGGTCAAGTTCGGGTCAAGTTCGGTACCGAACCCGAACTTTTCCGCAAGGTTCGGCCGAACCAGACGAACCCAAACATCCAGGTGTCCGCTCAACTCTACTTGTAACCCTTTCATTTATTAGGAGGCACATATGAATGTCACAATGCAATCACAGAACCCAAAGCATTCCATGAAAAGAATGGAAGATGTTTTTGGAATGGACGAGGTGCAGAGCGATCGACCTGCTGTGATCTGTGTACTCCAACTGGAGCTGTAAGGGCCCTTTCACATTGGCCCTTACAGTAACATAATGGGATCAGAATGGCGCCAAAAGAACACTGGGGAACCCTTAAGTGCCTGTAAGCTGTCAATAAATTAGGGAGTACATAAAAGATGCAAAGGAATGTATAACATAAAACCAGAGATAAAAACAAAGTTAGTCCATATCAAGAGTCCATGTACATCCATAAATCAGAGCTAAAAGTCCATGTGAAAGGATGTGACTCCAGTGGGATGGATCCGCACCTAGGGGCAGATGCCTGAAGAGCAGAAGCAATTCTGTAGGAATAGGAGAAGGTGGGGGGGGGGCAGGAGCGCCAGACCTAAGTGCAGTATGTCATCAGAGAATTTATTAAAAGCAAGCTAAATGCATACTCACAGGTGTGACTAAAAACAAGCACATCATAAGAAGTCCGGGCCCAGGGCCGTGTCACTTGTTCCAGGGCTGTGGTCTTGCTGGGGGGTGCGTATGCCGATGAGCAGATGGAGGCTGTGCTGTGGTGGAACGCACTGGAAGCAGGAAGTACCAGAACCAGGAAGTCCCGTGGACAGGAAGTGACGTCGGTGCTGTATCAGGCCAATAGGATGACGCGTTTCAACGCACTCTGCATTTTCCTCAGATCCTGGAAACTGGAGAAAGTGCAGAGAAGGGCAACCAAACTAATAAGAGGCATGGAGGAGCTCAGCTATGGGGAAAGATTAGAGGAAATGAATTTATTCTCTCTTGAGAAGAGGAGATTAAGGGGGATATGATTAACATGTACAAATACATAAGTGGTCCATATAGTGATCTTGGTGTTGAGTTATTTACTTTAAGGTCATCACAAAGGACAAGGGGGCACTCTTTACGTCTAGAGGAAAAAATATTTCATCTACAAATATAGAAAGGTTTCTTCACAGTTAGAGCTGTGAAAATGTGGAATAGACTCCCTCCAGAGGTGGTTTTGGCCAGCACGGTTGATTGCTTTAAAAAAGGTCCTTAATGTAAATAATATAACTGGGTACTAACATTTATAGGTAAAGTTGATCCAGGGTGAATCCGATTGCCTCTAGGGGGATCAGGAAGGAATTTTTCCCCCGTTATACCAAATTGGATCATGCTTTGCTGGGGTTTTTTGCCTTCCTCTGGATCAACTATGGGTGAAGGATTGTACAGTTGTATGCAAAAGTTTAGGAACCCCTGACAATTTCCATGATTGTACTTTATAAATATTTGGGTGTTTGGATCAGCAATTTCATTTTGATCTATCAAATATCTGAAGGACACAGCAATATTTCAGTAGTGAAATGAGGTTTATTGGATTAACAGAAAATGTGCAATATGACTCAAAACAAAATTAGATGGGTGCATAAATTTGGGCACCCTTGTCATTTTGTTGATTTGAATACCTGTAACTACTTAGCACTGATTAATTGGAACACACAATTGGTTTGGTGAGCTCATTAAGCCTTGAACTTCATAGACAGGTGCAGCCAATCATGAGAAAAGGTATTTAAGGTGGCCAATTGCAAGTTGTTGTTCTCTTTGACTCTCCTCTGAAGAGTGGCAACATGGGGCCCCAAAACAACTCTCAAATGACCTGAAAACAAATATTGTTCTACATTATGGTTTAGGGGAAGGCTACAAAAAGTTATCGCAGAGATATAAGCTGTCAGTGTCCACTGTGAGGAACATAGTGAGGAAATGGAAGACCACAGGCATAGTTCTTGTTAAGGCCAGAAGTGACAGGCCACATAAAATATTGGAGAGGCAAAGGCGAAGGATGGGGAGAACGGTCAAAAACAGCCCACAGACCACCTCCAAAGACTTACTACATCAACTTGCTGCAGATGGTGTCACTGTGCATCGTTTAACAATTCAGCGCACTTTGCACAGGGAGTAGTTGTATGGGAGAGTGATGCAAAGGAAGCCTTTTCTGCACACACGCCACAAACGGAGTCGCTTGAGGTATGCAAACGCACATTTGGACAAGCTAGCTTCATTTTGGAATAAGGTGCTGTGGACTGATGAAACAAAGATTGAGTTATTTGGTCATAACAAGGGGCGTTATGCATGGCGGCAAAAGAACACAGCGTTCCAAGAAAAACACTTGCTACCCACAGTAAAATTTGGTGGAGGTTCCATCATGCTGTGGGGCTGCGTGGCCAGTGCCGATACTGGGAATCTGGTTAAAGTTGAGGGTAGCATGGATTCCACTCAATATCAGCAGATTCTTGAGAATAATGTTGAGGAATCAGTCACAAAGTTGAAGTTACGCCAGGGCTAGATATTTGAACAAGACAACGACCCAAAACACTGCTCAAAATCTACTCGGGCATTTATGCAGAGGAACAAGTACAATGTTCTGGAATGGCCATCCCAGTCCCCAGACCTGAATATCATTGAAAATCTGTGGGGTGATTTGAAGCGGGCTGTCGATGCTCGGCAACCATCAAACCTAACTGAACTGGAGATGTTTTGTAAGGGGGAATGTTCCAAAATAAATTCATCCAGAATCCAGACACTCATTACAGGCTATAGGAAGCGTCTAGAGGCTGTTATTTCTGCTAAAGGAGGCTCTACTAAATATATGTGATTTTTCTGTTGGGGTGCCCAAATTTATGCACCTGTCTAATTTTGTTTTGATGCATATTGCACATTTTCTGTAAAACCAATAAACCTCATTTCACTACTGAAATAATACTGTGTCCTTCAGTTATTTGATAGATCAAAATGCAATTGCTGATCCAAACACCCAAATATTTATAAATGACAATCATGGAAATTGTCAGGGGTTCCTAAACGTTTGCATACAACTGTATATGGGATTGTATGGCTATATATAATTTTTCTTTTTTTTTTTTTTTGGTTGAACTAGATGGACTTGTGTCTTTTTTCAACCTGACTAACTATGTAACTATGCATTTCTTGTTATCTTTTACAAACTCAATACTAATTATTTAGTACCACAAATGTTACTTGGTTCTGCATTCTCTAAAAGGGGCACGTGGGTAGGGAGTGGAAGCAAGGAACGGTGCTCGGAGGTAGGTGGGGTAGAGACATGAGGTAACTCCAAAAGGGGGAGTTCCTGCACCTATGTTCTGAGAAAAAAAGCCCTATTCACACCACTTGGCACCAAGGGATCCCATGGCAATGTGAACAGTTGTGTTTTGTGTACCCTTGTGGTGACTGCCAGTCACTGCACCTAGTGTGAACAAGCCCTACATTCAGCATTGGACATTGCCTTCTTCTCCATTGAGAAGAGTTCTTTTATTGATCAAACAACAATGAATTAATTTTTCTTAATGGGGGAAGAGGGCAGAGGGTGCATGCCCGTCAGGCCATCTGTACTGCTGTTCTGCCTGAAGAACTTAAGGCCCCATGCACACTTGGCATTTGCCCAGCTCTTCTAAACTTCTTTCTCCTAGCAGGAAAAAAGCAGTGTCAAAGATGCGCCTAAAGCCACATTTTTGCAAAAGCGTTTTAAGCACATCAATCGCTTAATTCTGGCTATTGAAACAAATGAGCACTCAAGCACTTGATGAGCCTAGCGTTAACTCTTGTTTAGATGCATTTACACACTTTTAGACACAATGGGCATTTTTTAGCAGCAAAACGCACCTCTCCTAAATGCGCCGTCTCTGGGTGTTTTCATCTGCTTCTAAACGTTCCCTGCCTCTAAATGCTTTTATATGCCTATGTGTGCATGGACACATAGGCTAACATGGAGGGGTGTATAGAAGCATGCAAAACAGTCAAATTCCCTTAAAAGTGGCATTTTTGATGCCCCGTGTGCATGAAGCCTTATTGTTAACCATTGCAGCGGCAGAAGCTCAAAGACAGGAAGAGGGCAGGCATCCATATAGTGAAGATTTATCCAAAATCCAGCTGCTTGCACAAAGTGGGACATACTTCAAAACAGGTAAGTGATATGACTAAAGCTATATGGATTTTTTTTAGCTAAACATTAAAGTTGACTTCCAGCTTTTAGTGAAGTTTAAATAGTTTGCTTGGACCAAGCTGGTGCAAAAAATTATTACCTTCAGTACTAGATGTGCCCGCTATGTGCGCTATATAAGCTGTATGTAGCCTCAGCTACATACAGTATACAGTGCTGTGTACTGGCCTAGAATGGGAACTTTCCATCCCACTCCCGGAACAAAATCTAGTCAGGCTGACCACTGCTCAGCCATTCATAGGGAGCCTTGTATTCTATGAATGAATACAAAGCTTCCTCTGAATGGTTGAGTCAGAGATTGTGATGTCATCCACCCACCTCTCCACCTCAGCTAATCAGAGGAAGCTTTGTATTTATACATAGAAAACAAAGCTCCCTGTGAATTACTGACCAGTGCTCAACCCAACTCAAATTTGTCCCAGTGAGTGAGATATGAAGGTCTCTGCCACTGTCGAAACACAGCACTGTATACTGTATATAGCTGGGGAATTATAGCCCGCACAGCAGGCACATTAAGTAGTAAAGGTAATAGTTTGCCTGGACCAGCTTGGTCCAAACAATCTATTTAAAGTGGTTCTAAAGGCAGAAGGAAAAACCTTCAGTGCACAGCAGCCCCCATAGCCCCCCTAACACTTACCTGAGCCCTATCTCGATCCATGAGTGCCTTGGCTGCCTGAGACTCTCTTTCCTGATTGGCTGAGACACAGCAGCAATGCCATTGGCTCCCGCTGCTGTCAATCAAAGTCAGTTAGCCAATCAGGAGAGAGAGGGACAGGGGCCCAAACCATGGCTTTGTGTCTGAATTTACACATGGAGCTGTGACTCGGCTCAGGTGCCCCCTTAGCAAGCTGCTTGACAGGAGGGAGGGGCCAAGAGATTCAGCGAGGGACCCGAGAAGAGGAGGGATCTGGGCTGCTCTGTGCACATAACATGTTTGTTATTTTTAAAGTAAAAAACAACGAGACTTTAGTATCAATTTAAACTTCACTAAAAGTTTTAAAGATGCATTCCAGATATGGATTTTTTATGCATAGTTACTGTCAGAGAACAGTTTGCAGAAGAACTGGCACATCTGCTAATGCCTAGCAGAATTACAGATTGGCACATAGAAATTGGTCAATGCAAATGTGCATATAGGCACAAACAGACGTGAGGATTAATGTGCCACGCACGCCATGTGTGACAGATTCTGGCGCCCAGCGGTCTATTTAAAGTCTGCAGCATGATCCATTAGTTGCTGGATGATCTTTAGCTCCCCCGTGTGTTCCTGATTTCCTGTTACTGACCCGACTTGCCTTAGACCTGTCTTGTCTCCATTCCCGGTTTTGACCCTTGGCTTGTTCCATTGACTCTGCTCCTGTCTGCTAAACCCATGTATGACCTCTGGTTTGCTCTTCTCAGCTGCTGCCTGATTACCAGTGTATGACCCCGGCGTACACCGGACCTTGCTTGCTGCCTTACCCCTGGCTGACCCTTCTGTGTATGACTACTGGCCTGGCTTCTGACCCTGCTCCTGGCTCTTCCTTCTGCCAAGTCTCACCTGGTACATCTGAGGGACCCCTGCCCAGCAGTACATCCTGCTCGTCCAGCCGCCATCCAGCAGATATCTCATCAATCAGCCTGTTGCAGCTGGCAATCCCTGCTCCTTTGGGCATAGCATTCCCTGTCACCTCCTTCAGGGGTGCCCTGCACCCACAAGGGAAGCCCTCACAGCACTTTGGCCTCTGACCAGGTATGTGACAGTTACATTGGTTCAGCACTTACGTAACTATGTGTATACCATTCCTGCGGAATCCCTTTAGAAGCTGAAAATTACTGAAGTAGACACCGCTACTCCAATGAATTCCACTTGCTTCAAGGTCCCATGCTGAGCAGCTGCCTTGCTGCATTCTGAACACAGGAGGTCGACTGTTTAGCACGAGGGTCATTCATTTTCTGAATAAATGCAAAGCTTCCTCCGATTGGACAAGGGGGAGAATGTGATGTCCCCACACCCCACCCACTAGGGACACTGGACCCGGAAGCAAGTGGCGAAAGTTGGTGGTGGAGTTAACTAGATCATTGTGTCTACCTCAATGATTTCCAGTTTTCAGGGGCAGGAATAGCATATAAATAATTACATTGATCAATGCTAGACCAGTGTAACTATGTATAAAATATCCATATCTGGAATTCTTCTTTAAGTTAGCACAATAAAAAAGGCTTGTAAGCCTGTCAGTGAAATCATTTATTTTTCTCATTTGTGTTGATTTGGGTTGTGCACTGGCAGAGACGTTTCAACCGTATTTTATTTTTAACATCTACAAATGTACATCTACAAATATATGCACAAGATTATTCCTGTTTGAAACCTTTTTTGTGATTTCCTCAATCCAAGTAGAAAGTAGTGTTCCATAACAGTTTCCACTAGGTGGCATCATTTAACTATAGTAAAAATTAGAAGTTGCTGATTCATTGCTCAGTTTCGAAATATCGTATATACATAACTTTCTGTTTCCTGACATAGAAGAGCTTTCAGGGAAATGTTCTGTAAATATTTTTTTGTACTTGGATCCAGGCTAAACAGTTGAAGATGTGTTCTAAAAATTATTAAATAAGACAATTTGCCTAAAAAATATTTATTTTGGAAAACAATTGAGCAGCAATAACTAGTTCTGATAAATTGCAGATGTGTGAATTAAGGTGCAGGGCAAAAATCAATCCACATTTCATCACTACCTATTAATAGCAATAGATATACATAAGCAAACTAAAGAAGAAAATCTCGGACATGCCCGAGCATTGAACAATACTGGCAAGAAGTGGTGGGAGAGATAGCAAGGATCACCAAAATTGTAGTGCCCAGAGACACGAGATTCTGTCTGCTGGGGCTTGTGGAACAGCTTATAGTGGTTAATGCCAAGAGAACACTGGTCAGTATTGCTCTTTATTATGCTCGGAAAGCCATTACGATGAGTTGGAAGAAGACGCTACCCCCCACTATTGGATTTTGGAAAAAACTAATAAATGATAGCTTGCCGCTATATAAAGCTACTTACATGGGCAGGGGCTGCCCCCTGAAGTTCCGGAAGGTTTGGTCTTGCTGGATTGAGGACACGTCTATGGCTGTGTGAGCTGTAGGAACTGACTGCAGGATGCCTCCTCTGATGCGACCAGGTAGCCCCGGGAGCGGGGCTCACGCACGAGCCGATCCAGTGTACACTTTGAGACACCGTTATAGCTTTTGGATAATACCCCACCCTCGCGAGAGGGAAAATGTAGTAGTAGTGGAAGGTTTGTAGATGTAGACGCTAGAGTTACAGGACCGGATGGTCCGCCTCTGCGAGGGCAAGTTGTGTGTGAATGCACATGTATATGTATATGTTCTATTTTCAAAATCAATAAAAAGATTTTCAAAAAAAAGAAGAAAATCTCCAGTTCTTATTTGGCAAGTCAGCATGCAAAATTAGTAGGTATGGTCTCCAAATTGGGTTATTTACTGTGTAGACATTAAACCGTGCTTACCACTTGTAAAAGTTCTGCAATAAAGATCATTCCTGAAATGGTCACATATTAGTATTCTTCAGGACAAACGTTTGTAAAATCTACTTCCTTCATCAGATCAAACAGTACTGATAGAAATAAAAATACTAACAATTACTTTTAAATTGACATTAAAGTGATATTAAACCCTTGTTTTTTTGGTCTAATCCTGTCCCTTTATAGTTGCATACTCATAATTTACTAACCTTACCATTAATTTCAGTGTAGAAGTTATTATTCTGGCAGTCCATTTTCCCCACTTCCTGTCCTTCCTGTAGATGGGTGACCCATTCACAGGGGCCTTCTGTATGGGTCACCCGATCATGCACGCTCCCAGCACTGTGAGTACAAGACTGCGTGGTCACGCAGTCTACGCTGACAGGCACGGGGGCTGCGGCTGTCCATGTTGCTATAGCTCCGCCTCCCATGCCCTTTGATTGGCATGGTAATGCGGAGCTCCAGACTGCAGCCCTGCTTTTCCTACGCCCCTGTGTTATCATGCTGTGTGTTTGCCTCTCAGTGTAATTCAGCAGCTTCATCTACAAAATCTGACACTGAGAGTGAAAGGAGCATCACAAGGGAGGAGTTGGGCGTGAGGTGTAGGCTGGAATGGGCGTGTCATATGGGAGTTGTCTATTAAAATAAGGCTAGAATATCTGTCGAGAACTATGCTCTTTCTTGATGAGGTGCACTGTGGAAAAGCGCCAATGCGCATGCGCGATGCCACTATGCATCAGGCGAAACTTAGTTTACTAAGGATGATGACGCAGCGGTCAGGAGTGCCCCTGCCAGAACCGGAAACTGAAAAAATGACAAGCAGGAATGCCTGAAAATTGGTATGGAAATAATGATGTAAATGATACAATTTTTAAGGAAATATATATAAATTGTATATGTTTGACCCACATATAGAAGATCTATAAAAATGCCTTTACAACCACTTAAGCTATGGTTTACACTGCTGCGACTTACCATGTGGCACATAAAGTTTCATAACAAGTTAAAACACTTTTTTTCAAGGTGGCCATTTTAATCAATGTGACTCAAGTTACAGCGACTACTTTGATGGGACTTCAATGTGACTTACAGTCTCATAGACTCTAATGTTGCATTAAAATTACAAGCAAGTCGCACAAGAAAAACTACCCACCACCTGCAGCTCATACACAGTATGTATGTGGTCCAATAAAAACTCCCACGTCAGGCGGAAACAGATATCTACTGATTTTCATTGATGATTATTCCAGGTACACAACTACTTATTTGATGAAACACAGGAATGAAACATTAGAGAAACTTCAAGAGTTTGTTGGTATGTCTAGCAACAAATTCCAACGCAAACCAGGAATAATACGCACCGACAATGGGGGAGAAAACATAAGCAAAGAAGTGGCCTCATACCTGAAGAGACAAGAAATAGTACACCAGACAACCACACCATACACTTCTGAACAAAACAATGTAGCAGAAAGGAAAAATTGCACAATTATAGAAATGGCCCAGTGCATGTTGTCGGGTGCCAACCTACCTCACAAGTACTGGGGAGAAGCATTCGTGTCTGCAACCTACCTACAGAACAGACTACCCTCAAGAGCCATTAAAAGTACTTCATTTGAAATGTGGTATGGATCATAGCCTAACATAGGGCACATCAGAGTGCTTGGATGTAAAGCACATGCCTATATTCTAAGTGAAAAGAGAGCCAAACTGGAGAACAGAGTCATAAAGGGCATTCCAGTAGGCAACAGCGAGCAAACTAAGGGTTACAGAATCCTATACCCAAAGACTGACAAAGTGACAATAAGCCGTAGTGTTTATTTTGATGAGAACCCATCACGGGAAACACTAATCCCTGAAAGCTGTGAAATTAATATGCCCAACAAACCAGAAGAAAAGGTTGATCAAAGCAAACCTGTGCAGGAGTCAGAACAAGAAGTGGAACTCACATTGCCTAAATCAATTTCCCCACCAGATCCCGCTGAACTGCCTGAAGTTCAGCGGGATCTGGGAAGACATAGAAAAACTGCCAAAAAGTGAAGCCAATAAATGGAGAAAGACAGCAGAAGAATTAATTCCCTTCAAGAAAATAAAATCTGGACACTCACAGTATCCAAAACTATAGGAAGTAAGTGGACTTTTCAAAGCAAAGTCAGACGCCGAAGAGAATATCCACAAATACAAAGCTTGACTAGTTGCCAAGGGTTACTCCCAGAAATTTGGTCAAGATTATGATGAAACATTCTCTCCCGTCGTAAAACACTCCACTATCAGAGCGATTCTTAGCGTTGCAGCCGGGAAGGGCATGCAAGTGAAACACCCAGACGTTAAAACTCCTTTCCTATATGAAGACATCAAAGAAGATATCTGCATGGAGCAGGACTTAAGAAGAACATCTACGGTCTTCTTAAACAATCTGCAAGGATGTGGAATGAGAAAGTGAATGAAGTGCTTACTAGAGAGGGATTCTCAAGAAGTAAAGCAGACCCCATCTCTACTCCAAGAATCAAGGAGACAGATGGATATACATCCTTATCTATCTCGATGACATTGTAACTTGTTTTGAACAAGGAGATTACAATCAGATTCACAAGCTGAAAGAAAATTTTTAAATCATAGAGCTAGGGAACAATGAAGCAGAAAACTTGCTACCCAACAATGACATGTATCGCAGAGCTGCTATATGTTGCCACTGTGACAAGACCAGACAGCTGTGGGCATACTATGCAGGAAAGTCTCAGCTCACTGTCAGCGTGACTGGAACACAGTAAAAACAGTGATGCGGTACCTCAAAGGAATAATTCAAATGAAGTTACGGTTACTAGCAACATCAGATCCAAAACTGGTCGGATATGTGAATGCTGATTGGGCCAGGGACTGCACAGACCACAAATCCACAAGTGGATTCATTTTCCAGTATGGGGAAGGAACCATAAGTTGGTGTAGTCGAAAGCAAGCAACTGTTGCTCTAACTTCAACTGAAGCAGAGTACAGGGTGGGCCATTTCTATGGATACACCTTAATAAATTGGGAATGGTTGGTGATATTAACTTCCTGTTTGTGGCACATTAGTATATGTGAGGGGGGAAACTTTTCAAGATGGGTGGTGACCATGGCGCCGGGTGGGACATGAGACGAAGTCAACTTCAATCTCGTTGTCAACGAACGAAAGCTGATGTGGTTGAATACCAAGGAAGGGGTATGACCTTTTACTTAGGTGAACACCTAAACACCAGACACGTCAGGGACCGGGTTAGTCGTAAGTGTATAGGCTGGTCAAAACCTAGACTACAACGATCATTGGCATTGAAGTAAACTTAATAAGGAAACTCCATGGCGTAGTGACAAAAATGACACAAGGTCAGTGCGACTGTCACTCGACTCTGAAAGGACGTATCATACGGGTGTCGACAGACCAG
>BLSH010318925.1:909411-919529 GCA_018402905.1 Glandirana rugosa | reverse complement strand
ACAACAATGGCAGCACAGCATTGGTGGCAAATAGTCTGGAGGACCGTCTCTCAGTCAGCAAGCAAGCCGAAAAGGAAAGAGGGATGCTCAGCTCCTTAGCAGCAGTACTGCTACCTTGCATGTTCTCTGCTCCATTCTCCTCCGAAGTCCATGGCGGGAAGTACAGAGTGTAGAGACAGTCATGCATGGTGGGCGGGACTACAGCCGCCGCCCGCTCCCACTGTGTTTATGATCGGTCCGCCGGGAACCCAGAACAGCCTGGTCATAACAGCGTAACATAAGTGCCTGTGACAGTGTCCCATACACCCGACCTGCTGCATCCACTTCGCCCACAATACTGACTGCTGTGCTCCGCTATTTGTTGTTGCGGTGCTGGCGCCATGAGAGACGACAGGTCAGAGACACTTTTTATTTTTGGCAGGATGCTCTGGGGGGGGTTTGAACACCCCAAACCCCCCCCCTTATCTACAGCCCTGGTATCAGAGGAAGTACCATCCTAAATGTGTTATATGCACTCGTTTGTGTTCTCTTCCTGTTCCATGATAAAGATATCCTCCATGAAAGTAAAGCTATCTACTGCATACAAGAAGCTTCCAGCACATTATATCAATACTCTGCATAACATATATATATATATATATATATATATATATATATATATACACACACACACACACACACACGTTCTATTCTAAACTAAATAGGTTGTATTTCAAGGTCAGCCATCTGTGCTGTACTCTGGAAATAAAGAATGTCTTACAACAGAGGAAATAGATGGCTCTTATATGTAAACACACACTGTTTAAATCATGTAATCACTGTGATTTTTCTCTCTATGACCAGTCACAGTGATCTGCTTGGATCAGCTCTGTAAAGTGCCTGCAAACAGGGTTGCCTGGGGACAGCTCAGTTCACCAGTATTATTGGGCGGAATGACCACCCGATCATGCTTTTCAAATGCAGCTTATAACAAATTATAAAAATAAATCTGCACTGTGTTAAACAAAAAATGAGTAGATAGTTATACGGCTACTAACACACAAGGTTAATATACAAAACCCAAAAGGAATAAAATGCAGTGCCACATACGTGAATATATAACAATAATGCAGTGCAATAATGAAAAAAGCAAACAGTGACCAAGATTTTACAAATAAATATGAAGCCCCAAACAACACTTCAAATGTGAAGCAAAGAAGAATGGATTTTCCACCACCTTCTTAAGTCACTCCAATCGTTTATATGTCAGAAAGAACACCAACCACCATCTCCTTGTGAAATGAAAACTCACCAGACATAAATTCTGTAATGACTACAGCATCAAAAATATGTGATATAATAAAGGATCCTTCCAGGGTATGTGCACCACCCTCAATCATCCTCCACTTAATGGCACCCACGACAGGTCCCAGCTATGACAAATTAGTAGCCAATAAACATCGCCAATAGTGCAGTCATTTTAAAATTAAATCAGTCGTACTATGTAATAAAATAATTCAACTCCCGCTGATCCAGAATCATGCAGCAGCTTGACATCAGCACCAAGACTCCGCCTTGACAAGTTTTATCCAATCTTCAGCACCAAGAATGCATCCCGACGTGTTTTGTCCAATCACCAGCACCAAGACTTCTCTCCAACGCATTTCATCTGATTGGACAAAATGCATTGAGGCGGAGTCTGACATCACAACACTGCATGATCCCGGGTCAGCAGCACCCATCAGTGTGAGTTGGATCATTTTTATCCTATATTACGACAACTTGGTACAAATGGAACACAGTCCCAGTACTTGAAAATATAAAATAATATTGCTTAAATTACAGAACCAGTGAAGAGGGTTAGCCAACAGGCAGGGCAGCGATGTATTCACACTTATTAGACTAGAAAATCCTTGTCCAGTTCTCTAGTGTCCCCAGGTAGCAGAGCCAACACTGGTATCCCTGCTCTGTCCCTCCTCGACTGGAACCTCTCCCTAGTGCTTTATCCACTGTCCTTAACCAGTGGGGATCCCTACTCTATCCACTTCACAAATATGCACCAACTGCAGTGGGGCAGTGCTATTTATTAGCATTGCCCTCACCAAAGATGGCATCAGAGATCAACCAGTGTGGCAGTATCTGCTGCCCCCTGATGACACCTAGGGAGGCTTCAGAGGAAGAAAGACCTTCACAGCCTCCATTCCTTCTGTACAGTGGCCAGCCAAACAGTGCACCCAACAAACGGGAGGATCAACTGCACCTGCCTACACACTGACAAATCAGTGCATTCTTGTTGCAGCATATAAATGTGCAATGTCCGTGAAAGATAAAAGAGGTTTCTCTAAGTGGAATAGATGTATTAAAGAAAATTAGGTTTAAACAGCAGCGAACACTCACATGCATATACAGAGCTTTAGTAAGCTATTAACAGACCACAGCTACTTTCCCAATTTCCAATGTCTCACTTGGTATTGGATGTACAGTATACCAGTATGTTTCATCACCTGGACTTCATCAGAAGAGTCTCTTAATCAGTTGCCTTTTTCTTAGAAATATTTCTTTGGAGCATTTTATTGTCAAGCTATTAAAATAAAAACAAATATGCATATGGGTATCAGTGCAGTACAATGAATATTATAACATACATTTTGGTAGGTTCTACACGCCTGGCAACCTATGCTTTTATTACCCTTAATCAAACGTTTTCTCTTTTACAAGGGTTACGTTTTCTGATTTTGTCTACAAATGTTAGTGATGCCTATGTATCACAGTTCTTGGTTGAATGAAGGATAAATGCATTTTTGTAGCAAAATTAAAGAGAGTTTATACATATGCAGCCTTATTTATTAAATAAAGTTCTTATTCTAATTTTTAAATGCAGTAACCTATATTGACTACTCAAAATGCAATCAGCTAAAGTTAGACCAGTAAAAGGTGGATTCTGATTCATTGATATCAGTTACTACACACAGGAATAACACATAGGAATAAGAACGCAACATAAGACATCTAAAGTCAATGTGTAACTAAAGTCAATCCTTTTTTGCCATCTGTGTCCTATAGGGGAAGTTAGAGGAAATCTCTCCAAAGTGAAGGAATCCCGGTGTGTCACCAGAGTCACCAAAACTAGTGCTAGTATTGGAAGATTTTCCCTCTATTATTGTTCTCATGTCAACCCAAAATTTGGGATTTTCTTTTACTTTCAGTTTTTAATTAGTATCTGCCAGAGATAGGTGGAGCAAGGCACCACATCCCATTAAGTACAAACTGCATATGGAATTGGAAAGAGTGGACTTTAAGGTGCCTAAAAACACAGTAATGAACTAATACATTTTAAAATATAACACATTTTATTACATTATATAAATATATATAAAACAGATATTACAATCGTTTTGTTAAAAATGAATGAATTCAGACCACAAATTGTATAAATATGCTCAAAGTCACTGTACAACAACGTTCTCTCAATATGTTTCGCCAAAGTGTGTGGCTTCTTCAGGAAATTCTTAGTTGTTTGTGTACAGCATATTCACTGCAAATACATAAAGATATATATGAGACAATAAAACAATGCAAATAATAAGGGCCTGAGTGGCCTCAATCCTTCATTTACACACAATACAAAATTATAAGGGATCATCTGAACTGTTCTTACAATGGTTCTTTCTTTCTTTTCTTTCTTTTACTTTCACTTTCAATGATAATGGTAAACAGGACAAGCAGAGAGGATGAATCTCCTTAACAGGGCCTCAGACAATTATGCAATACATAAAATGTAGCGCAATCACATAAATTAGCATAAAATAATTATAATCAAAAAAACATGAAGTCCCATCTACAATCTACTTTTAAGTGTCCATAAAAACCACCACCAAAATGCTGTAATAGTAATCTCTTCAGTTCCTCCAAACTCTAGGTGATACATGCATCCAGCCCATATGCATCCAATACACTCATACGTTCACCTTCTTTATTTGACCTCAATATGAATCAAGGTCGTGGCTCTCTGTATAGTACTATTTTATTAAAAAAACGTCTCAATGGGTAAGCTCACAAGTGTTATGTAAGCATTAAAAGACATAAGTAATAACATCCACAGCTAATGTAGCTCACCAGCTCTGCTCCGGTTCCGATACATTTTACGATCTCAGTCAGAGCTTCATCAGCACATTGGTGGTGGTTATTTGCCTATGTCCTTATAATGCTATTTCCATAGCACTTGGGGTGGTCGTTTGATGTGAGTTTATTAATTGAGAAGTTTTTATATAACAGTCCAATACAGAGAGCACTATTTTTGGTTCCATTTTATTGTATATGAATACCTACCTGTAGTGGAGTAAAGCTGGTGGAGAGTCAGGGGAAAACAGGAGCTTTATCCCCTACAGCCACAGATAGCTAAAAACCCATGGTGGTGCATCAAGTGCATTGAGACCTTGATTAATATTGAGGTCAAATAGAGAAGGTGAGCGTATTGGATGCATATGGAGTTGATGCATGTATCACCTAGAGCAGGGGCTGGCAACCAGCGGGCTGCACCCATCCTGCCACCGCTAAATGTCCGGCCCATCAGTGCCTGTGATTTATTCACGGGAACCCAGCCCATGGTATCACAGGGCTGGGTTGAATGCGGGAACCGCTGGAGTTAACTTTTTACATTACACAGCAGGTGATTGGTTGCCGGGCAAACCTAGCAACCAATCACCAGCCTGTTAATGTGAAATGTTAACCAGCAGTTCCCGTCCCCATCCAGCTCGGTGATACCAATTTCTGCTCTGCTCGCTATAGACCTGTGTAAGGTAGGAAAGTTCTACCTACACAGTGTGTGTGTGTGTGTGTGGGGGGGGGGTGGAGGGGGGCAGAGGGCACTATGAGGGGTACAGAGGACACTATGGGGAGGGCAGAAGGCACTATGGGGGGACAGAGGGCACTATGGGGGGGATGGAGGACACTATGGGGGGAACAGAGTACACTATGGGGGGGGACAGAGGGCACTATGGGGGGGCAGAGGGCACTATGGGGGGGCAGAGGGTACTATGGGGGTACAGAGGACAGTATGGTGAGTACAAAGGATGCTATGGTGGGGACAAAGGACACTATGTGGGGTGCAGAGGACACTATTGTGGTTACAGGGGACACTACAGTGAGGGGGGGTGCAGGGGACAGAGGACACTGCTTTAGGGGCACAGGAAACTTGCTATGGGGGAGGGGGAAGAGGACACTATGGGAGGATTGTGCAGGAGGAAAGAGGACACTGCTATGGGGTATAGAAAACACTGCAATGGGGGGACCCCATCACCCCTGGGAACAGGGACTCCATCACCCCCATATCCAGACCATGCTGACTGGCACGGCTGGCGTCAGCCACCCTTGGGTGCCAGGATGGGGGAGGGGGCAGTAATATCTGAGTCCCCAGCCACATGTCAGGGTTAACTGGCTTTGTATTAGTGAAGCACCTTAAAGAGGAAGTAAACCCAGATGGGGTTTACTTCCTCAATATAACCCTGTAAAGTAGAAGCATAATGGGCTACTATGCATTGCATAGTAACCCATTATGTGCCACTTACCTGCAAACAAAGCCTGCAGCATCCAGCAATGTCCCCGCTCCAGGCTGCGTCCATCTTCTGCCCCTCTTCCTTCCGGGGCCGTGACTCCGGCTCTGTGACCGGCGCGGGAGCCGCTAGTCACGGCACAGGGTCAGTGGAGAAACGGCATGGAGGCCGTTTCTTCACTGCGCATGTGCCAACATGACGTCAGCACATGCAAAACACTGCATATCTCCTGAACCATGCAGGTTTGGGAGTTATGCAGTGCACCTACAGGTAATCCATATTCTAGACTTACCTGTAGGTTAAAGTGGTTGTTACAGGTTGACAACCACTTTAAAGTGAGGTAAACCTGTACTGTTATTATTACTATTTTAGGATAATTATTATCTTCATTTATTAGCAGGTAAATGCAGCCTTCCATGCATGCACATACATTGAATTCGGCCCTTAAGTGGAAAGGGGTTGCTGACACCTGACTTAGAGTTTGGAAGAACTGAAGAGATTACTATCACAGCACATCGGTGGTGGATTTTTATGGACGCTTAAGAGTAGATTGTAGATGGGGCTTTATGTTTTTTTTAATTATAATTATTTTATGTTAATTTATGTGATTGTGCTGCATTTTATGTATTGCATGATTGTTGAGAGGTGTAGCGAAAAGCACTGGTTCTTGTTCTAGCAGCAATCTTTTTTTGGTATCACTATAGGACTGCGCTAATTGATTTTTTGAGCACAGGGGCACAGACAGAAATAAAAACTGACAGGGCTTCTATTTACATTCTACTCTACCCAAAAAAAAAAAATATTTAGGTACATTTTAATTCAAATCCTTACTGATTTACGTGAAAGGTTTTTTATGATGATAACTACGTTTTATTTCTTTTAACTGCTTCCCGACCGCGCGCCGTCTTTTCACGGCGGCAGTCGGGGAGCCCTGCGCGAATCGCCGTAAATAAGCGGCGATTCGCATTTGGCCACCAGGGGGCGCGCACGCGCGCCCCCGCCGCACTCCTGGGGAGTGTGCCCGCGGCTCGGGCGGACCCGATGTCCGCCGGCGAGCCGCAATGAGCGGCTACAGGGAAAAGAACGGGTAACCGCCGATGTAAACACGGCGGTTCCCCGCCCTGTCAGTGGGGCATGAGAGATCTACTGATCCCTGTCACTGGGATCAGTTAGATCTCTCATGCCCATGTTAGCCCAACCCCCCCACAGTAAGAACACACCCAGGGAACACTATTAACCCCTAGATCGCCCCCTGCAGGTTAACCCCTTCACTGCCAATGACATTTATACAGTAATCAGTGGACATTTAAATTTCTGATCGCTGAATAAATGTCATTGGTCCCAAAAAAGTGTCAAAATGGTCCGACATGTCCCCCCCAATATCGCATTACCGCTAAAAATCGCAGATCGACGCCATTACTAGTAAAAAATAAAAACCCCAGAAATGAATTCTCACCATGCGTAAACGCGGCCACTTTTGCGCAAACCAATCAATAAACGCCAATTGCAATTTTTTATCGCAAATATGAGGAATTATATAATTCGGCCAAAAACGGTGAAAAAAATGTTTTTTAATATTTTTTTTTTGGATTTGAATTTTAGCAAAAAGTAAGAAATTTGGGTTTTTTTGCAAAATGGTCGCTCTTCTTTTGTTTATAGCGGCGATAAGAAATGACGCAGAGGCGATCAAATACCACCAAAAGAAAGCTCTATTTGTGGGGAAAAAAGGACGCAAATTTTGTTTGGGTACAACATCGCACGACCGCGCAATTGTCAGTCAAAGCGACGCATCGCCGAATCACAAAAAATGCCCTGGTCCTAAAGCTGCAAAACCTTCCGGTTGGTAAGTGGTTAATTTCATTTGATGGGGAGCCGCAACTTCTCTTTTAGTCCAGCACTGATTTGTTTTTGAAATTGTTATTTTTAATGAGGCGGTCTCTTCATTTTCAACATGTGGTTGGTTTGAATTGTTGAGAATTGTAACAGGTTTACTTTCCCATTTACATTACTGCAGTATTTAACCACATACTGTACATGTTGTTACACACATTAAAACTCATTTAATTTTAATTGGCTGTCAGCCCACCGCATTACACTTAAAAACACACTTGCACCATTTGTGTTTAATCTCTTTTTATTAAGTATTTGCAGAAAATACAGGTTTGCAATAAAAATACAGGTTGTAACTGAACAAATGTGTCCGGATTCGGACATCCCTATTATGTTAAGCTAGAACAGAACAATAAAGAAAAAGAAAATGTTTTCAATTTTAAACAGTGTTTACAATAAACAGATACAGTACCCAGAGTAGGGTTCATGCCTACAGGCTAACATGAGCCACTGGACTACATTGAAAAAACAGCAATTATACGGGAAACCCAATAGTAATATCCGTTTTAGCCAGAGACACGATATCTGGGTTAGCAGGCAACACAATGGAATGGTGCTAGCTTACAATTAACTGGCATAAAAACAATGGTGTAAATTATAATGTAAAGAAAAAGAGGTAGAGAAACAGGGAGAAGAAAGGCGAATGATGGGGAGAAGGACACTTGCACTATTTGTGTGCATTAAGAGCTACTTTTTGTTTGTTGGGAGGTCGTCAAAACTATTCATATCATGAAACCAAAGACTTATTTACATGGGCGCAGAAAGCCATACACCATGAAAACAAATGATAGGTGTTTTACATACAGCCTGTACAAATCAGTGACAGGCTTTGGCTGTATACTTAAAATTGTTTGGGTGATTGTTTGGGTACAGACAAGGTTAAGTTGCCCTGGACACAGACAGTTTGTGCCCAGTAGCACACATCCATCCCTTGTATTGAGGGAAACACCTAGATGTGCAGTTACCAGCATACAGCTGTAGCCTGTCATTGTTATGTATGGGCAGCTGTACACAACCACATGGAACTCACGGACATAGAGATACACTTTTTTACAGTGTATGGCTTTCTGTGCTTTTATAAGAGAGTCCTATATCTCTCTGTATGTAGAACAGCTTTACAGGCTACATAAATACATTTCAGTCTAGTAAAAACTACAATATGATAGGTAACAAAATAGCAACTTCTTACTGTTGGGGAACCCGGTGGAGAGGTTATTTAATGGCAGGCTCCAAGAAAATCAAGTTGAAGTAATTGCCTGCCTACACCCCCAAAGGCCACTTCTTTCTAATGACATAATGGAAGAATGAATTGTTCCCTGGTCATTTAATGTAGAACAGAGTTATACAGAGTAAAAGATCTAAGAATGTTGTTTTCATAAAACATCAAGTTGTAAATGTATTCATTAAAAAAGAGCAGACATTGATACTCAGTTAAATAATAGCTTCATACAAATACAAGCCCTAACACTAAGGGAGGGGGTTACCCACCTCCTAACCCAATGACATGCCCTCATTGTATCTTTTACAGCATCTAAACTATTGCTGAAATTAATTTTAATTTCTGGAATGGCATCAGCTACTGTGAATGGCGTAAGCCTTTGCATCCCCAGCTTTTCATGTCACCTTGACCATTTAATTTGTTTTTTTACAAAGTTGAATTTCCTTAAAAATAGAACTGCTGCTTCACAGAACGTCATTTGCAAGTGCATTAAGAAACAGGAACATCAATGAATTTGTTTTCAACTCCATTCAAATATGGGTGTAGCATATATAGTTACATAGTTACATAGTCAGCGAGGTTGAAAAAAAGATACAAGTCCATCAAGTCCAACCTATGTGTGCGCTTTTATGTCAGTATTACATTGTATATCCCTCAATGTTGTGGTCCCTTAGGTGTGCATCTAGTATTTTTTTGAATTTATCTATACTACCAGCAGAAACTACTGCTTGTGGAAGAGAATTCCACATTCTGACTGCTCTTTTTTTTTTAAAAAAATCTTTTTTATTGAATTTTTCAGAAACATAGACAGACAGTGGCTACGGCCACAACATGAACCAGACAATTAGCTGCATTTGGCAATGTTACAGTCAGTGCACAGACAGTTCAAGATCATAGAATACATTTGTCCCTGTTCCACCACTGAGCCATATATCCTCGCCTCCACCTCCCTACCTCACCCCAACCTCTCACTGCTAAGCCGTTGAGGGCTCTCCCAGCCAGGCCCGCCACGCCTTATCAAATTTTTGAGGGCATCCTCTTGAAGCATAAGTGTCTTTATAGAGTGGGAGACAGCTATTTACCAACGCTCTCCACTGGACCTGAGAGGGAGGAGAAGATTTTTTCCACTGCATAGCAATCGTCTTACGAGCATAGAAAAAAAGTTGTGACAACCCTTGTGAAAAAAAGATACGAGCATTCTGCTAACGATACGTCACCTTTTTTAGAAGAGGAGGGAGAGTCCAGGTCACCTCTCGCAACCATTTATCGACAGAGGGTGAGATATTTCTGTGAATACGAAGTTCTCCTACGGGAGTTTTTAAACTATTCCGCACCGCCCGGACCGACCCTCTCGGGAGTTGCCGAATCGTCACTCTCCAACCCCACTCCATCCCTCCACCTCCGCTCCTATATACCGAGTCACCACCTTGTCCCTGTTTACATAAGATACTAGAACTTGACAGACACGTGACTGACAT